>JARJLF010000823.1:0-129678 GCA_029378395.1 Mycena leptocephala
GTAGCACTGACTGGCGTTCGGGCCTTCCCGGACAAGCCCACAAAGCGGTCCTCGCCCTCTTCAAAACGCAGCAAGGGTCGGAATCGGACAGCGACGAGGAGTCGGACACCATTGGTGAGTTATTTTTTTGATACTCCGGGCCTTTCCTCACCTCATCCTTAGCTGCCGCTGCCGCCACCGACGTCTCTGCGAAGCCAAAGCCCTTCAACTTCAAGACGCCTGAAGGGATCAAAGAATTCATTGCGTGGACCCTTCAGAAGCATCCCGGCGGCACCATGGCGTTCCATTGGAGGCAATGGGGGGATGGAATAGAGAAGAAGGTGTGTCACGGTTAAGTTGTCATACGAGCGTTGCTAACAGTAGATCCAGGGATTCTTCCTCAGCTACCTCATCGTGTACACCTACGCGTACCATCTCGCCATCATCAAGTCGATCCCTGCGCGCTACGCCCGCTCCGAGTTGCCGCCGTCTGGTGCGCTACTTCTCTCGATACAGGCGGTAAGTGACCCTGTCTTCTTCAGCTTCCTTTCTAAAATTATGCAGGTGGAACGCGAGCTCGGCTTCTGGAAGACGGGAACTTACGTCGTTCCGAAGCTCTCTTCAAGTCAATTCTCCTTCGATAATTGGGGCGACATCAAGGTCCGCGACAACTCCCAACGAAGCCAAATCAACCTCACGCGCCGCGCGACGAAGTTTCTTGCGACTCTGAAGGCCTGGACGCCGGAGAATTGGGAAGAGGTCGAGGTGGAGGCAGAGGAGTGGCTCGAAGTCAAGAAGCGCTTCGCGTCTTCGAGTTGTGGAACATCGGAGGCAGAGGACACGGACGTATTCGAGGAGGATGAGCCCGAGTTCATCATCGTTTCTGATTAATATACTTGCTCCGCTTGTTTCCGCCTGCACCGAAATATATTGCTGTTTTGTCGCGAATTATATGCTGGATTAAGCGAATTATCAGCCGGAATAATTTGATTATAAGCCATCGTATGGCGTCTTGGAGTACATCCGTCTCAAAGTACATGAACATCTTACCAAAGACACCCCAGTCTTAGACGTCTTTCCAAAGACATTTTGTCTTAGCTAAGACAAATGAGCCTGGTTACCCAAAGACGCGCGTCTTTGAAAAAAATGCGTCTTACCCAAGACGTCAAAGACGCCAAAGACGAACATGCTGTTTTACTGATGTTCCAGCTAGTGTTGCCGCGACTCAAGTCGACTCGGATCAAAGATTGTGCTTTAGCACAGCACAGCCACTGGCAAACCCGGATCCTATATAGAGGTCAAATACAGTCACCTTAGGTGCATAACTTATCCACAAGACTTGGCAGTCCAAGTGCTACTTGTGGAGAAATATGGAATTTATTGCTTTTCAAGTCGCGACTCCAAATGCAATGAATTGCATATTACTCAACAACCGTCCAATTGGTGCTCGAGTGATGTAAGTATGTCATGTAGACCCATTAACTCTAATTAGCCCATATATAGTATCGGGGTTTACCAGTGGCTGTGCCGTGCTATAATGCAATCTTTGATCCGAGTCGACTTGAGTCGCGGCAACACTAGTTCCAGCCCGCCCCCTCCGTCGTCCACTGCGGCTCGTGCACCGTCTCGTCCGCGGACTCTGCGCGTCCTCGCCCCTCGCTCTCTTCCCGTTACAGCCGCGGCTCCCGTACATTCCACAATTCGCCGTACGCCGACCTCCCGCCCGTCACCGCCCTCCCTTTGCCTGCCCGTGCTCCTCCCTTCGGCGCGATCGAACGCATTTCCTCCGACTCGACTTTCACAGGCGCCGGCAACGTGGTCTATCATAACGGTGCAGCATGGTCAAGCGGCGAGCGCGTACACACCGTCAACTACCCTGCCTCTATGCTCAACACCTCTGACACGGGCTTTGCGTACAGCACCCCTTCCGAAGGGGTATTTCAGCCCTGCCACACCGACGCTGGGGAACAGCTTTACCGGGATGGGTGTTTACGAGTCTATTGCGGATGGTGCGTATGGTGCGACGACGGTTGGCACGTTCTCCTCTCTGAACCCGAGTGATGCGAGCAGCGGGGTGTTTGGGGCGTTGAGTAGTGAGTGTCTTCGTCTTTTTCTCCCGCTCATACCAGTACCGTCGGCGACGTCGTCCTCCTCTCGTCTACATCTTTCCTGTCCTCTATATTTTCACTGACTACGCCCCCTTCCCTCTTCCTATCCTTTTCGCTCCCTCCTCACACCTTCATCCCACCCTCGCTAGCCGCCTCCCACTTCATCTACGTCCCCTTCGCGTCGTCCCTATCGCTGCCCTGATGTTCCGTCCCTTTCACTTCTTCTCAACGCATCCTCCTTTCGTCCCTACCTCGTTACCCCCGTCTCCAGCTCTCCTCCTCGTGAAGATGCCGAACCGTGGACCCGGCCCTCAATCTTGTCGACTACATTCATTCTCCAATACCATTACTAGTCGCCTCAAGGTCTCAATGCCCTGAAGACCCACATTTCGTCGCATAAGCAGAGATGCCAGTCGGATCGCCAGGGACGGTAAATCAGGCAAGTACGGTGCGTTGTCAGTTGTTATAGTTCGACTATATACGTATCTATCTCACCTCTTTTCACGCGTATCGGCCCTATCCACGCTTCGTTTTGCGCCGAATCATGCAAGCGCTGGGTTTGTCTTACCATGGCACGCTGCCTGGGCATGCGCTGAGCAGCGGGTGGAGCTTGCCTCCACCCCGTCCGCTGTAGCATCGCGCGCGCAAGCTCGCCAAGAACCTCGCGAGAGGCCGTGGTGTCCCGTGCACGATGAGGTACGGTGCCTGTGCCCAGTCCAAGCAATGCAGAGCACCGGATCCGCTGCTGCGTATGCGTGGCGCATCTGACCTACGTGCAGCGGGCGCGCACCAGGCGTCCATAATCGGACGGGTCGGGGGCATCCCGACCTGTGCGTTTGCGCCTCGGATCTGTTTCTCACCCGGCGAGCGGCGGTGGCCTATGCCCGTTCTGGCGGTCGGCCTGCGCGAGAGCTGAGCTGCATCGTGATCCCAATGCCGTATGATTCGCAGTCAGATGCAATTCTGCCAACGCGCACGGAACGCATGCACCCCATAGTCGACGCAGCGTCAGGGGGATATCGAGGTGGGGAGGATGAGCGTCGACGAGCGCGCACGACGCTCATGGGCCTGATTACCGGAAAGCCCACGCGTTCCTGGCCGCCGAGCTGCATTCCTGCCTAGACGCCTTCGGCGTCCAGGTGCGGGCACGGCTCATTCGCAAGCAAAGGGTTTTCACTAGACGCCGCGCATCGGCTGTACTACTGCTGCTGCCGTAGAATATATGAAGATGGAGTCCCTAGATCTATGACTCGTTGGACTCGACCGTTTTCTCCGCTCCTCGTTTCCGCTGATAGATCCATGATTACTCGCTTCGTTCTATCCTAGCGGCTGCATGCCAGAATGTGGGCCAATTTCTAAACTTCCCTTGGCGCATATTCCAACCGATATTCTACACATATGGCTAGTGCATTTGGGTACCCAAATGAACTACAGATATAGCTAGCTACCGTTGTGCATACTGAAGTGGAATGTAGCGCGCAAATAGTCCATGACATCAAGCCCCATCCAGGAAAAGGGAGAAGCGAAGTGGTGGAAAGCAAGATCGAAGGATCACGATAGGACCAAAAAGTTCCCAAATTCGCTTCATAGAGTGGGCGGCCATGGTGGTCGAAAGCAAGAGACATCAGATCGTGCTGCCGGCACCGCCACGTCTTTCTCCTCGCCAACAAACAGTTCGATTATATTAAATGTGCCCCGCTTACTTGGCCCGTGCCAAGTGTTTCCGGAACCACCGCAATTTACAAGGCGAGCCGATGGATTATTCAACAGATGATCGACCACATTGGACTCGGACTCATTCAGATACTATTACTCTTAACAACAATTGTACAGAATCCACCGTCGTGTACTAAGGGTGAGCATCCTAAATCGAATAGGCATGACGTTAACACCTCATCGTCCTGATCTTTTTTCACTCCGCACTCGTCCCTCCCCCAAACTGCTCAAAGGTTCCTTTTGTTCACTTCAAGAAGCTTCTTCTCCTCTTCCATAAAGCTCCTAGTCATCCGCACCATACTCCAGTTCAAGAGTGCATCTGGCAAGCACTGCACAAGCGCCAAAATCGCGGCATGCCTCCACCACGGCGCGACAGTGTGCCTCCCGCACCCAACCTTATCCAGCGCACTCCTCGCCAACGTCCTGGAGCTGCACATAACCGGCCCCACGGGCCCCGGATGCCCAGCAGACTGCACCTCACCCACCACGAGCCCCATGACCTCCACGTCCCTGCCCTCCGCGCGCAGCTCGAGCCCCAAGCCCCTACTCCACGACATGTTGAACGCCTTTGACCCCGCGTACACGGTCAGCCAGGGCCCCGGGATGTGCGAGACGAAGGATCCGAGATTCAGCACAAGCGCCGGCTCCTGCATGACGGGCAGCAGGGCGCGCGTGAGCAGCGTGGGGAAGCCGACGTTCAGGTCGAAAAGCAGCTGCACCTCCACGGCCGTGAGGTGTGTCAGCGGCCGGAACGTGGGGCTGACGAGCGAGCCGCCGCCGATGTTGTTTACCAGGATGCGGATGCACAGGCCGTCTTTTGCCAGGCCACGGACGTAGTCGTCGATGGCAGGGGCGCTGCATGGGTAGCCGTCGAGGACAAAGAGACGGGTGGAGATGTGTGGGTACTGCGCTTTGAGCGCGGCTGCGACGGCGGCGAGTTTGGTGGGAGAGCGGCCGTGCAGGATGATATTGAAGCCGTCGGATGCGAGCTCGTGGGCGAAGGCCAGGCCGATGCCGTCGCTTGCGCCGGTGATTAGAGCCCAGGGGCGGTGCTCGGAGGTGGAGGAGGCGGCGGGTGTGGTGGCGGGTTGGAGGTAGCGTGAGATTGTGCTGCGGTGGAAGATGAAGAGATAGAGGAAGGAGAAAATGTTGTAGGCGTAATAGGTGGCTACTAGGGTCCCGAAGGCGGTGAGGACGGTTGTCACAGGCGAGGTGGGGTGGTCGAAGTTGGAGTTGAAGTTGGAGTTCGAGCTTGAGCTGGTCATGTTGCAGGGTGCGGGGGGCGCTTTGGCTCTTGTAAATAGACAGCAGGACGATAGCACGAGGTGTGTTTGGTGATGGGAATTTCTCCAACAATGATGAGCTTTTGCCGAGCATTGGCGATTGGTTGCCACACATTGACGTGTGATTTTCCCACAGAAACTACCTTCAGAATCAACATAACCATACCTTGGCACTATCATTCGTACTTTCCTGTAAAAATGGCACATAATTCAACTTGGAGCGGTTTATCTGTTGAGCTGGGTTGAGCACTAAGCCGGGGAATTCTTGTTTCGGCCACTGCCTGGCGCAGGCACTGTGAAGCACCGGATATTGCGCGGAAAACCTTTTTATACTCACCCACAACTCACCCAACGCGAGCACAAAGGTGCACGGTGTCAAAGAGGAAATGGGGGTGAAAAACAAGACGCAGCTGACGCTGAAGCCGCTTTCTTGCAACCCGCGCTCGTCACCGGCGCGCGTCTAAGGGGCTACCAGCTCGAGGGGCTGCAGTGGATGGTCGGGCTCCATGAGCAGGGTATTAGTCGGGATATTGGCGCGTCGTAGTCTCAGTGCCAGACTGCCATGACATCCCAATTTGGGAACCCTGTCATGACAGTCCGGGTCCTAATCAGTGGATTAGCCGAACTCTTGCGCTCTGGTTTTTTTCCCACCCGCCAAACAATCGTCAAAATGTTCATCACGCCAGTTTGCACTGCCACCCAGAAAGATTGGGTCACCCTGCGACGATGTTAGGCTGACCGGAATACGATTCTAAGTAGGCAGAAGGTGTTTGATTAATTTTACATCATTATCCCTCTCCAAAGTCTGACCAAAATCGGGCAGAGAGGGCTGAAACGGAGCAGTCAAAATTGCGAAAATCATAGCGCAAGGGTATGTACGGCTAAGTAGCCAGTTGGGACCAGACTGTCATGACAAGGTTCCCAAATTGGGATGTCATGGCAGTCTGGCACTGAGACTAGGTGCGTCGCGTCTCTTTCGTTGAGTATATATATACCAGGATACTGATAGATTCGAAATTCAGTGCCAGGTCCAGGTAACGCGGACAACTGCGAGCACATGCACGCGAGGAGAATTGGCACACGCTGTTTTACATTACACATATTCCTGTTTCTTAGTTGGAGCCAATATAATGATTTCGTTCTTATTATAATTTAATATTGCATGGTTGAGCGCCAGCAAGGAAGCAACAGAGCCGTCGGAAAGCCATTATATGCGGCCGGATGCACTGCATAGCACTCCCTAGTGGCAGTGTGGGACTGCATAGCGCTCCATAGTGCTCCATAGTGGCCGCGCGCGGCTGCACAGTGCTGCATAGGTGTGAGGTCCGGGTAATTTGATAGGGTAGGACCCCGCTAGAGTGGTCAAGAAGCCAAGTAGTCACGCAGAAAAGAGTGAGTGAGGTGTTGTTGGATTCGAGAAAACTGAAGAACTACCTACGCACATCTACATTAAATAGTATTCTAAGTAACTACGTGTCATTAGCGTGTCGTTGTATTCTAAGTAAAGTTGAACAAGGCCGCAGTTTAGCCGCAGTGTTGATCTGCACTGCGGCATCTGATTTCATCAAACCGTAGCACGGTAATCACCGTTGGATGTGCCGGATGCCGACGGCGCACGTATCCCTTACAATAGGGGGGATGTACCTATGAGCACTATGACACCATGCAGCACAATCTAGATTTCTCGCGCCGACCCAGAGGTCGAGTTCATCGGGTGTCCAGCTGTAGTTGACGGCTACCGTCGAACAGGTGGTTTTTGGCGTCAGATTTACAATTTGGGCAAAGCAGACTCTCAGAAGCAGGACCATCATCGGAGTTAAATATTCGATCCTCACGGGTTCTCGAATTAATGGACTATGACAGTTTGATGTAGGTCCTGAGGCTGGGCACACAAGATCGGTGCGAATTTTCGATCCACTGGGCGGTACGTCTTCACACCGTTCACATACTTGCAGCTACATGCGCAACATCGCACAGCGCAAATAGTTTTCCTCGTCGCCCGGCGCCGCGCCATGGCATGCGACTCATTCTTCGCCATGCAGCTACGCTTGGCCAAGGGCGAGCCTGCAATTCTTGAAGATCACCGGTGCGTGCAAGAGGAATTGGATGGGAAGTGCGAGTATGTGCACCAGCTTTTGTCCATGGATTGAGACGCGGACTGGGTGTGTTTCGCTATTTCCCTTGGTCACGATTTGCTTTCTTGTATTGTCTTGTAAACTAAGTATCCCGCAAGTACTCCCTCTCGTATCATTCCCAGACACAGCACAATAGTAGTTTCAGCAGTGAAACACATGCTTGAGGATGAGAACGCACCTGGGTACTGGTGGCTCATCTCATGGCGTTAGCTCTTCCCATGGAGGTACATCGTATAAGTATGCTGGAAAAATTTCTGCAACGGCCGCCCCGTGCATTTTCCTCGAAATAAATGCGGAAGAGGATTTCGATCAAATATCGATATTTCGGAAACGGCAGAGGCCAAGTAGAGACCCGAAAAATCTCGCATTTCGTTAGCCTGATTTCTGTGCCCCGAGGTTCCAATGAATAAGTTGCATACGGCATTTGATTCCCTCAATACTCGTAGGCAGACGCTTCGAGTTAACTTTCCTCGGCCAAATGCATAACTCACAAATTCAAATCTCCACAAAGTTTAGATGCTCAGAAATTGGAATATAACGGGTCAGATGCCAGCGAAGATCATCTCCAAATATTTTCAGCGATTTTGGAGGTCTAGGGACCTTGTTTAAGCAGAACCGTTCGAAGACAGCCATGATCACATGATCAGAATAGTCCTTCTTGCACAGCAGACTCTAGGCCATATATTGACAATCTGAGGATACAGAAAGTCGGGCACAGGTAGGACAACCTATAAAACGCTAAGTTACTATGAAATATCGCGTCTTTTATGAAACCCACTACGCGACTTAATTTCAAAACTCCGCGATTACATAATATCAAGCGACAATGCCACGAGGCCCACGACTTGCCAGACGGGAGGAATTTTCGCCACAGTGTCTCTCAAGTCGCACCAACTAGCCGACGAGTCTGAGAGTGAGAGTGTCGCCGTTAACACATCCCCCTTCTGCACCCCATCCTCCTACAGCTCCGGCCCGCGGCCACGTTCCTGGAATCCTGGAGCTCGGCGTCACGTCGTGACAATCTGCGATGCGTTTGATTTCCCCAACGCACGCCTCGACTCGTTCCATCCGGGCACAGTCGCGCGCCGCCTGCTCGCTCCGCCCGCCCCGCTGCACGCACGCCTCGCCCTCCCCGGGGGCTGCGGCCACAGAACCTGCGGCTTGGAACGCAGCTCGCGGGTGCGCCCGGCGTACAGAGCTGTTCGACTCCGTGCGCGAAGCGGTGCACGTGTTTCCGGGCGACTACAACCCGACATCTTGGCGGCGCTGGGTCGTCGACCAGCCGTGGTACTGCGTCGAGTGGACGCACGCGGCAGAGGTGGATGCGCACGGGCCATTTGGGACTGCCTTGGACGGGACGCCTGGCGTTGATTACGGCGAGCGTTATTATCAGGGATTCGAGCGCGGGGAGCGGTTCTCTTCACAGACGGTAGGTGAGGCGGTGCTGCGAATGTCGTAAGGTGCCTGGTTTCGAGGGCCGTCGTGGACTTTACCTCGCGGTGGCGGCATTGTTTACCTCCTGGGTCATGTTTTTAATATGGTGTGCTTGGCCTTTTTTCATTCTGTTTCTGGCTTTCGAATTAATTAATTATTTAGATTTTCTGATTCCCCCCGCCGAACCTGTATTGCTGGATTCTCGTTCTTGTATACCCCAAAACAAAACTTCTCATCCAAACTGTAAAGTCCTGGCATTTTTTATGGCGACCATGTTCCATACTCTGGGTCCGAGGACTTCATTCGAGTGTTTTCTCGGGCTTCGACCGGCTCTGACGGCTTCAAAACAACTTGCGCGGCTTGCCCACCACTTGACATCGGATTGGCACACATCGTGCATTAGACTGGCCGGAAGGATTTGGGGTTGGCAGAAGGAGATGTCGAAGAGGAACGACGTGCGCGGCCGAAGAAAATGAGACTCAGGGACATCGGTTGGCCGGTTTCATCAGACCATACGGAGATTGGGATCTGTCGTTGAGACGTTCGGTGGTACATGGACGCAACCCACATACGACCCTCAGTCATGACACAGGCGTGGTATTAAATCGTAACAGTCGTTAGAAGACTTAAGTCGCCGGCAAAGGCCGACGCCATCGGAGGCCTATGTTTCGCGCCACTTGCGGGGAGACTTGCGGGCCACCACGAGGCAACTGTATATAAGAGAGTAACGTGTTCCGACAATCTGTTTTCTTTGCACCTCCACTCATCAGACTTTTACAGCTTACAGACATCGAATTTCATACTCATGCGTACTTCAAATGGACGTGACGATGGCGAACCCATTTCACCATACCCCGAGGGGGGTCGTCAGGCCTGGGCCACTGTCTTTGGAGCGTGGGTAAATTCGAAGCTTGGATTGACCAGATATTGATGATGATCGTCCAGTTTCCTGATCCAATTTTGCGGCTTTGGGTTCGCTGACTCTTTTTTCAAAACCACCTCGTTATGGGCTTATTCACGACGGTAGTTACACAACGTCGTTCGGAGTTTACCAAGGTAGATTTTCTTCCAATATTGCCATGCTCCTTTGCATCCGTTAGACTTCTACGTTCGGGACTACTTGTCCCAATCCTCCTCCTCGGCAATCTCGTAAGTGGAGGGATCGACCGTCTCATCACTTCACCTTCTTTCATTCCAGATGGATCGGAAGTATCAATACTCTCCTGATCGTCTCAGTGGGCCTCTTTATTGGTCATCTCTATGACCGCGGTCATTTGTGAGTTGCATTTTTCATCTGGCGCCTAGACATTCAGTTTGTTTAGCCACCTGCTTTTATACGGTGGCTGTTTAATCCAGTCCTTCAGCATATTTATGCTGTCTCTTTGCCAACGCCAGCAGTTGTATCAGGTATTCACCCCGAAAGTCGGACCCGGAGCCGCATTGATCATATTTTGCACAGATGTTCCTTGCCCAGGGTATCGGTATGGGCCTCGGTGCCGGCATTGTCTATATCCCGAGCGTCGCCATCATCTCCCACTATTTCCATAAACGACGCGCATTAGCATTGTCGATCGTTGCCTCCGGCTCATCCCTCGGCGCTGTGATCCACCCTATAATGCTCAACAACACACTTCATAGCAGTCTTGGGTTTGGAACAGCTGTACGCGCAAGCGCCGGGCTTATCTCTGGCCTTCTTCTGATAGCCTGTCTTATCATGCGCCCTCGACTGCCCCCGACCCAAAATGCTCCAGAGTTCTGGCAGTCCCTGCGGCGCTTCGGCCACGACACGCCCTACGTTCTTGCGACACTGGGGTCGGTCGTATTCCCTCTCGTTTATTGAGGGGATCTAATATTCCTTAGCTTAACGATGTTCAGCTTTGCGTTCTATTTCCCCCTGTTCTTCTTGCAGTTAGACGCCGTGACCCACGGAATAGACCGCACTTTTTCGTTTTATTCTGTACGCCCTGCCTATCATCCATCATTTTTCTCGATCTTTCTGACATGAACTTGTTCAGCTGGTTATTATGAGCGCATCGAGTTTCGTGGGACGCATCTGCCCCGGATTCTTCGCCCACTCGCTCGGCATTGCGAACATGGCCACAGCCTCGGCGGGATGTGGAGCAGTGTTCATCCTCGGAATGATTGGGCTCTCGAGTATTCCGAGTGTGGTTGTACTCGCCATCCTATACGGATTCTGTGCAGGGGTGTGTGAGTTGATCCATGGATGGGAAACCGATTCCGTCCTTAACTTCGGATTCTTAGTCATTACGACAATGGCCCCGCTGGTGGCCATCTTAACGGACGATCTCACAGAACTCGGGTAAGCAGGGAGCTCCCTCCGTTCATCGAGAATCCCATTTCACTCCGCAGCCTGCGAATGGGCCTGTTCTTCGCCACTGAAGGCATCGGTGGGCTCTTAGGCACGTTCCACATTTATTACACTGCGAACATCTGTTGACCAATTTACCTTGCGTCTAGGCCCTCCAATAAACGGGGCGCTCCACGGACGGGATTTCGTCTGGTGGAGGCCAGCCTTATTTAGTGGGGTGAGTATTATGTTCTGCAGCCATTCCACCGTTAATCATGGGACAGCTCATGGGTCTGGTGGGGTTTGCGTTCTTCCTTGCCACAGTCTTGACTGTGCGTCACAAGCACAGCCTAGTGACCTCGGCCGAGAAGCAGGGAGTCAGCATTACACCGCCTGGAAAAAGTTCAGATTCCGTTTAGTCCTTTTACCAGACATCCGTGCCTACGAACTTGACCGGAACACGTTTTCCACTGAGTTGGGCATTCGAATTGTAGCTTGGACGAGCACTTTCGGGTATTAGGCTCCGACAGATTGAGCTGGACACTACTTACACAACCGCGAGACGTGATGAAAAATAAAATAAAATAAAACAATATGATGAAAGGAAATCGATGCGTGCGTACGAACATGGATTTTTTACAGCTCTATTCATAGCTATAAGTGCGACTTTTGGTTTCGATAGGCTTCACGGGGTTCTCCATGCAACAAATCGTCGCAGGGGAGTTGAACATATCAGAGAATATCCGTTGGCGAAGTTTGTCTCGAATTTCCCCATGCTCATATCCTGATTCCCCTTCGAGCCCGTTCATCAGCTCATTCATTCGCGCAAGCCGCTCGTGCGAGCCGATACCGGGCCAGTGCGGTTCGGTGACCCCGCATTTGTTCGCAGTGAAGTGGTTCGTGTGTGCGATGTATCCGTATTTGTTGGGAGGGATGTAGGCGTTACCTAGGGGCGAGAGTTCCATTGCCAAGGCTCCGGACTGATCAGCAATGAGAATGTGTTGGGAGGATGCGACGCCGCCGAGGGAGGATATTCGGTCAATGGCGTTTTTGGTACGCAACGCCGATGTTGCGTACAGCCGCCCAATCCAGGTTCGATGTACGTTGAAACATGGCAGAGTAGACTTGGATTTGGCGCCGGATTTGCACGGCGAGTTGTTTGCCATGTCCAAGGCCGATCTACATTCAGCGGTGAAATTATTAGCACCGATCGAATTTGGAGAAGTCGGCATGGATTTACTTCTCGAGGACTGCCTGTTAGCTCGATGCGTGGTGGTGGCGGTAACGGTAGAGACATGCTTCCGGTTATGACAGGAGCCGAAGCTTTCCACCTTGACGTTCACGTGGTAGTACCTTCTATCTCTCGGATTCTAAGCCTCTGATGATAGAAATCTTGCTGGCAATCACATTGGCTCTGCGCTGGCTGACAGTGTGATATGTGATCGAGAAAACTCAAACTCCACCTTTTCTTCGCTGCTACTTACTGGGAAACAGAATTGGAAATCACATTTAATCTCGGCGGGCAGCGGGTCCAAAGATAAGAGAAAATTCCTTATCGGGAAGGTATTTCCCACTCGGCGTCCCGTGTTTTCCCAGGTGCTCTGTTCCCGTTTCGGTCAGCAAACCCAGAATCCTTCTCTGTATCTTTGTAGGTGGTCCCAAGATATGCCTTAGCATAACTTGAGCTTTGTAAAGCTATCATAACATTCCCGGCACAACCAAATTTAATCGACGAGGGAAAATGGAGAACTTCGTCTTGGAGTCGGGCCATGTTCTTTGGCATTATGTACAATGGTGGATTATATTTTACGACAGAGTCCTAAACAAGACATTGGGTTCAACTAGGAATTAATTTCATCGAGTTCTCGGACCCAAACCCAGCGAATGAGGCTAACCTGAGCGAAATAAAGGTATCACGAACGATTAAGTGAAGATTCGAAATAAAGGTATCGTGAACGACGGAGTGAAGATTCAAGAAAGAGATATGTATAGCAACGTCGCGAATCAGGGGAACTGAGGTCCGAGGTCCTCTGCTGTTGACGAAAATTAGTGACATCCTCGGCTGCATGCATAGGACACTCACCAGCAAGTGTAGGAGGCCAAAAGTAGCTGCTCCGACTAATGCAGTCAAGGCGGAGCGCAAAATCTAGACCGTCGGCAATGAGCGTCTCAAGTGCCGACTCGGCCAGATACCCCGGGAACCACGAGTCCTTCACCGCCACCATAGTGCTAAACTTGATATGAAATTTACCAAGTTTTTCAGAGCGCCCAGGGTCCCTCCTCCTGCGCAGCATTTTAACCAAGGACTCGTCGTAATCGTTATCAACGTTTGCCGGGGTGACATAGGAGCGGATGGTGACGTCCCTGAGTCTAGGAACGAGAGGAGGTGAGTCGAGGCAGTCAATTAAGACGGAAACGTTCAGGCATTCCGTGACTTCGAGGATAGAGATCGCGGGGAACAGCTTGAGCCATTCTGCAGTCTCGTCGGTCTCATCGTCAGAATCCTCGTCGCATCCTTGGAAGGAAATGACGAGGTGGTCAATGGTGCATGCGGAACGGGAGAGGAATTTCTGGACGTCAACCGGTGTGCAGAAGTCCGGAAGCTTGAGGAAGCGAAGATTGGGAAGTGTCACAAGATACAGGGCGGCGGTACTCTGACCCGACCCCAGAGTGAGAGAGGAAATATGCGGAAATGTCGAGGCGATCGAGGGCTTAGTTATTTTATACGCATCCGATTCCAAAAGGCAGAAGTTGAAATCAGAGAGAGCTGGGAAGCGCCGCAACACTTCTAGAAATGTCTCTGCCGAGATTTCCGCAGCTATCTCCAAGCTGGTTAGGAAGGGAAGGGAAAAGTTGACCGACAAATCACGCTCGGATTCATTACCAAGCAGACGAAGCAGGCGGAGAGGAGGACCGTGGTCCAAAAGGGCCCGCACATCGCGTTCCGACGAATGCGAGGTGCTGAGGTGCTGAAGAAGGGGGAAAGAGGCGTGCAGTGGACGAGATTTCTGGAACTGTTCCGGCCATATATGAAGATCCAAGCGGTAAATCTGGCCGGCGTATGATGAAACGAGGTTCATAAAGGCATTTGATACCCTTCTGAAGCGAAAGTCGAGACCTAAAGCAAGAGGGCTTCCTCTCGCCCGGGAAAACAAGGTTCGAAGCAGATTTCGGAACCTATCGTCCGACGCGACGGTTGGGTTATACATGACGGTGTCCATGTCGATACCGGGATCCAGATAAAGAGAGCTCCATAGTCCACAGGTAGACAATGCCACCTCGCGCCAGCGGCGACATATCTGCGCGAGGACGAGCGGTGCTGTGGATGGTGATGGGGAAACCCGTCCGTGCGAGGGCAGGCAGTGGAGGAAAATGCAGGAGGTAACGTCAAATGGAAGGCTCAGGACTGGGTATATGACCTGAGAGAGCTCCAACTCCTCCTGCTCCCTTTCGAGCGCTGCGATGAATTTTTTGTGAAGCGCGATCCGTGCTTTCACGTGTGCTAGAGCGGCGCGCCACTCTCTGGGGGTAGGATGACTCCCGGAGGACGCGTGGGAAGTAGCAGGAGTAGATGGTGGCGCCAGATGGCCACAGTTTTCGCAGAGCGACATGGTTGTACGGGCGTCTTTGGCAGCCTTTGTTGTGCAGCATGACCAAGCTAAACCAAACTTTGATATCCGCATAACACCCTTGATGGCCGCGCCGACGGCCCTAATCTCGAGGATAGCGACAGTGCTCAGCTTGCTAAATCGTCGCAAAGGTCGAGCCCCGCAATCTCTCCTTCCGATAGAGCTCTGGGAGGCAATTTTTCACTAAGTCTTGTTTCGCAAGGATCTGTTGCGGCTCTCCACCTCAATCGTTCCAACCCTCTGCTACGAACATTCAGATCTCCTGAGTCGATTATGTCCATTTATTCCGGGGTCCCGGATCGACCTTTCACTCCCCGACTTTCTTAGGCATCGATTTCCGCCTTGCCTTCATCAACCAACCTGCCAACCAACCATCCAGCCTGCTCAAAGGTGGGTGGTCCTCGGGCATTGTGCATAGGATACACCCCTCCGCTGGTCTCCGGACCCTGTAATTCACTCACGGTTCCAGCTCCCTCGAGCAGATGTCGCACATCTATACCACCACAACGGCGCGAGTCTTCGTCGAGCTAATTTCTTTCGACTTTATGCGTAGGAACGCTCGGTGCCCTTTTCGGAGGCATTAATTATATTCCACGCGCGCATGGATTTCAACCCTTCTAAGCGTCAATATTGGCTGACTGACCTCGTTCCAGTTCAGATTTAAATTACTCTACTCTATAGCCCGTTGCGGCAGACTCAGTGCGCGGTTCCAACTCGAACTGGGCCCCTGAAATGCGTGCATATTTTATCTTATCTCATCTTCTGAAGGCCTACTGATAAAGTGGATAAGGCCGGCTCGCCACTGGTCTTCACGCCGTGCGTCTGTCGACTTGACAGTGATGGCAGACAACGATCCACCCTCGCAGGTTCTCCATGGCCAAAGCCTTCATCACCCAAAGACCCTAGTGCGTCTTCCGAGTCCTCACCGGTAATTTAATCTCCTCGAGCAGAAGTCGCCCATTCATAACAACACATTGGTGCGAGTCTTCAATCAAGCGAAGCACTTACTCATCCGGTCCGAATTTCCTTCGACTTTGTGCGTTTATTTGGCTTGAATTTGGGCAGGGACACTCGTTGCCCGTTTCGGAGGCATTAATTACTGTATATTCCAGGCACGCATGTATCTTAACCCTTCTAAGCTTTGATGAAGATTGACTGACTGACCTCGTTCCTTTCCAGGTGTAAATTAGTCTATATACCCGGGGTTGCGTCCGTTCCCCGTTCCAACTCGGAATGGGACTGAATTTAATGCGTGAATATTCATCGCATCTCTTCAGGAGTTAGTTACACGTGCATCACGCGCGCGACTCGGTCTTTCTGATCTTCGAGCATGGTGTGATGTCGGCGGCTCCTGCACAAAACAACGATCCATGCGGGTTCTCCATTCGACTCGGGATCAAGCCTTTATTCATCATCAAAACACGTTTCACCGAAATTCAACAGACTGCGGATTTTTTGCTGATGGATGGAGCGTTCATTCGACTCAACAGCACCCATGGCCAGCATCAGATCTGTGAGCATAAGTAGATTGTATGTATCTTCTAAGGTCCTAAAGTCCTATTCCTAAACCAACCCCTCATCGAACCGATGACGCCACACTATCCGCCTTCGAACTGGCCGTATCGAACGTATTCCCGCTCCCGGTTCGCTGCTGGAAAACACAACGTGAGTGAAAGATGGCGGAGAGAAAATCATAAACGCACACGCACAGCACCAGCGCCAGCGCCAATAAACCGCGAATAGTCGACATGGTCCTCGAGGGTGCGCGAGGAATGGGACTGCAGTGCGGTGAGGCTGGGGCGTAGCAGGCCCTCGGTCGGTGTCGGTTCGGGCGAGGGGAGCGCATCAGCGATGGGCGTGCCAGGGATGGGTTCAGCAACGGAGGGAAGGGGCTCGGCGACCTGGGGGAGCGATTGCATGGCGGAGCGGGGCGTCGAGGGGGATGTAAGCGCAACCGTTGACGACGGTGGATTGAGCAAGGAGCTCCGCGGCGTGGCCATGGGCGGTGTGCTCAGATCTGATGAGGCGCGACCGGCCAGGAGGGCAGGGATGGAGAGGGAGAGGCTCGACGGCGGGGTCGGCAGCCAGATGGCGTCATGCAGCAAGATCAAGTCGGGATCGGGCATCTGCGCGAACGAGTCCGGTGTGTACGAGTCTGCAGACGCGATGTCCGCCGCGTCGAGGAAGGGGAAGGGTGGCGCAGAGCCCCAGTGGCGCACCTCGCGCATGCCGCTCTCCGCCTGCAGCAGAGACGTGTCGGCGTCACCATGCTCGTCAACGCCGTCCGACACCAGCGAGTACACAGAATCGCCGTCAATCGGCGAGCGCCACGGCCCAGGGGGCCTTCTCAGCCCCTTGGCCGTACCGCGCAGCATGAACTCGCGATGCGTGCGAGGCTTGAAGCGCTCGCACGCACAGAACACGGCGACGACGATCAGGATGACCGCGACGCCGCCGCCGAGCGCGATGCCGATGATCGCGCCGATGTTGTGCGCGAAGTTGTGGGGCGCTGGCCATGGGCGGCCCGTGCCGAACACGCCGGTGGAGACGGTGGTGAAGACGCTGCCGCCTGATGTGTATACGATTGTCGTGGTGAAGAGGGAGCCGGAGAGGGGCCCGGGGGCGGTCACTACGCCCAGGTGCGTGAGGAGTGCAGTGGGAGTAAAATCAAGCGGGGTTGTTGGCGTTGAGGGTGGGACTGTGATAAACGCTGTTGGCGCCTGGTTGGGGGGAGCGGGCGACGCGAGGTTATCCGCCCCGGTGATAGACGGAAAACTGGTGGTCGTGTAAGTCAGTCAGGTCAATGGGAGTGGGAGGCGAGTGGGATACCTGAGGACGGTCGTTGTACTGGAGAAACTTCAAATAGACCTCAGTTAAGGAGGGGAGACCGCGCGCATTGAATTTACGTACATAGAACCCGACGCAGCTGCGGCGGAGAGAGGTGCCTTTGAAGAGAGCCTGGGCGTAAAGTCAGTCTCAGCTCGGCAGAGTATGAATGGGCTTACCGTATTGACGAATCTTGAGAAGGGGACTGTGGAGGTAGAGAAAGGACAGCAGATGAAGAAGAACTGGGCGAATCCGCAGACGCAGAGGACAAGATGATGGACGAAGCGCTGATAGATGGTACTGAAGCCGAGATGCTGGTCGTGTCGCTGGAGGAAACACCATGTGAGGCAGAAGTGGCTGATACGCTAACAGCTGTGGAAGAGGCCGACGGGATATCCGTTTCGCCAGTGGTAGAGACCGAGGGTGAATCGCTATCGGACTCTGTAGTTGTGGCGGAGAGTGGGGGAGAGGTAGTGCTTGTATCAGGCGTCGTTGTCGCGGTCGAGGTGGAGTCAGGGGCTGAATCGGTATCGGACTCGGAGGTGGCGGAAAGCGGGGGAGAGGCAGAGGTTATAACCGGTGTCGTTGTTGTGGTCGACGCTGTATCAGGCGTCGTTGTCGCGGTCGAGGTGGAGTCGGGGGCTGAATCGGTATCGGACTCGGAGGTGGCGGAAAGTGGGGGAGAGGTAGAGGTTATAATCGGTGTCGTTGTTGTGGTCGACGCGACGCTCGATGGGTCGTCGGTGCTGATAATTGAAGACGATGTCGTATCCGGAATCGAGGAAGTAGAGTCCGTCGATGAAGCACTAGCTGGCGCGCTCGATATTGGCGACGATAGAGAAGCCAACGTGGTCGTCAGCGACGACGAAGCAGTGTCGGATGTAGACACCGAAAATGGAGTCGAGAGCGAGCCAGAAGCGGACCCCGAGGATTGACTGCTGGCAGCATCGGACGCGGAAGGTGCCGGTGAACTTGGAAGGATAGGACTTCCATGTCAACTATGAATAAACCAGAATCAATAAACAACGCACCTCTGCATCTGCCTCTTCCGCCCCCGTCCACCTTCAGAAACATCGTCCGGAGCCAACGCCCAGAGTCCGTCAGGAAACTCAGCGCAGGCGCTACGCGCTTTGTTGGCGCTGATTTGTGTGCAGGATAAACTGGTTTTTCGTGATAGCAAAGATCTCTCCCCAGCTCGTAAGTCGTGAAAAGGTTGTAGGTTTCGTGAGCGGTCGTTAGGAGGGGTTAGAGTGCCCATGGTCGAGGGCGCGTTGGAGGGGAGATCGAAAGCGGGGGTGGGGAATTTCGATTTTCCACTCCAAAGACATTGGCGACACGGCAGCAGACCCCACTGACGACACAGGTGACGTGCTGGAGAAAATCATGCAAAGGTGGCGCTAATCTCCCACGCTTTTGTTACGCGAGCGCCGAGGTTCGGATCAAGCCGCCGGTTTGATGCGAGATCATCGCACCGTAATTCAGTTGATGTCTCTACCGCCCGTGTTCTGACACTCAGCGAGGCTGAAGTACCCTATCAAACCGCCCAGAGGCAGACACAGTATCCCGGGCCATCAGACAACCGGTTCCGGTACCTAGCTACCGTTCTAAGACTATTTTGCGATCTTATCCTGGCCACACATTGTCCACTTGACCTACAACATGCAGCACTCTATTTTGTAGCGTCTGTTTATAAGAGACTACACATGACCTACGGCGCTTAACATTCATCGCTGACTCAGTTTTTCACCACTGTATAGCGGTGCCATGCGCATACTCGAGTATACCATATCCGCGCGTTTGTATACACTGTTCCACAGGGATTTAATCGTGCCAAACGTGTTAACGAACAACGAGGTCCATACTCTACTCCCTTGGTTCCCCACCTTCTCTCCCGTCCTCTTGATTCGTATCTCCGAATCCAGTCCTACTAGGCTACCGAGGACAGCTGAATTTGTGTTGTCCAACAGTTGCCACCTCGTTGCGGTGTTCCGATACCATTGCAATGTGCTACCTCCAACGCCGTAGGTGGCCGAATACTGTTACTTTACCCTCATCGGGGTAGGACGTTTGCTGTCCATCTCCCGGAGACCATCTTTCCAATCAAGATGAACTGCCGATCGTCGCCGGGGGTCTCATAAGTTATGCGCCGAAGAAGGTTCATCCATTTTCACCACCAATTGGCACCGCCTGGCCTTATCCTCTTTTTCTCATCCACGCCCACCTGGCACCTTCTAATCTCCCCTGATATGTTACTCCTGCTGACCGTATTGTAAGTTTTTTCATCTGATGCCAGCGCAAGCCACGATATTTCTACCTCTAGGACCGCCGTGGGCTCGGCAGTAAGCTTAACTGTCAGTGACCCTGGCAACATACTTCAGTCCGGAGGGAGAACGACGATACAATGGGTAACCAATTCGAAACACCGAGTACGTTCATATATCTTTCATGTGTGGGAGCATTCTGCTGATCAACAGCCCCGGAGACTTCAATATCGAGCTACTCAGTCCCACCTATGTGAGGAATTTTGTTCCATCTCTAGGGAGATGAACTTTGCTCTCATCCGAGCCCAGAATCTAGTCGCCGTGCTCGCGCAACATGTAGGGACAGTTTTATACCAGTACACAATAGATCTCCCTCCAGTACCGCCAAGGTCAGCCCTGTCCCAGTATAAATCATAAAACCAGTCTAACCAACCAATCGTTTGTCAGTCCCGCCCAGCAAGTCTGGGCCAAGAGCCGCCGTTCAGTATTGCCTCGAACACAACCACTGCCGCTCCATTGTTGGCGCCGTCCACTCAAACTCAGCCGAAAGGCACCACTTCCGCAGGACACTCAGAGTAAGTTGTAAGGCTAGATATACTACCTTAGTGTCTCGCGCATCATCTGCTAACTGCGTCACAGGACGTCGATATCAACAGAAAGGTTTCAACCAGCGGCAGCTTTGCAGGCCAAACATCAACCACCCCCGGATCTGCGACTCAGATGTACAGTCGAGCACATCATCCAGCATCTCTAAGTCATTAATCTCTCCAACATCGTTTATGAGCGCAACATCGCTTATGAGCGCGCCATCCACAAGCCCACCATCCAGCCACTCTGCAGCGCAGGCTTCAACGTATATATTCCGGTTCATCCTGTGTCTTGTATCTGAAAACTTGAAGCTCTAGGAAATCATCGGCTGGCGCCTCTGTGGCCGGCATAGCAGCAGGGATGTGTCGTTGCTGCTGATGGGCGCATCATCTGGTTCTGTATTCGCCGCTCTCGCAAAAATCAGCAACGCCAAATGGCCCTCAGGCCGCATGTATTTATTCCGAAGCCACCAGATGACGAGCGGGGGATACGCCAGATCTTCCCCAGCTGTGAAAAATCGCGGTCGCTGGGTGTGCAGGAGTCGGTGAGGAGCAGCTCCGTGCATTGCGCCAGCAGCTGGCGACCGTCATTCGAACACGGGACAGGGGGTGGCGATCTTGAAGAGGCTCTACGACAGAACCAGACCCTCCAGGGGCATATAAGAGCTCTGGAATTGCAGATTGCGTCGGAATCATCGGACCAATCGCCTCCTGAATATCCGGGTTGAATGCAGCCTGGTAAATTGCGGTCGGCGGATGGAATTTAGTGACGAGCGTTTCTCACTATTTGTACGGAAGTTGAATCATAATTGGATTGGATGTTAATTAGTCCGTCTCCATCCACCTTCTCCCATGAACCCTCGCGCATATTCATCCTCGGCGTGCGATTGCGAGCGACGCGCGCCGGCGAGCGAAGTCACGAGCGTTAGATATATATTATATTCATGTGGCCGAAGCGCGTGGGGTCGCTGAGCGCATTGAACTAGCCAACCGTCCCCAGCGCTGGTGTAAATGTGGAGGATCGTGGACGAGGAGCAACGGGTGCTCGACGCACATTCCCAGCACCCGGACGCGCTCTTGCTAGAGGAGGAGAAAGCCAGGCCGACGAGCCGACACTGCCAAACAAAAGCAGGAAGAGAAACAAAAATGCAACATAGACGCACCTTGCAGTCCATCACCTCCTCTCGAGGCACAACAACTTTAGTAGCATAGGCATTCGCGAACGCCTACTGATGGCCCAAACACCTATTGCCGATGCTGAACACCTATTACCAGTAACGAATGATTATCCTCTTAAACCAATGCCTATTGCGCAATCTTGGCTTGACCAAGTGCATCTTTAGATCTCCAGTAGCTTGCCGTCTGTTTAGGTGAAGAGGACTTGCTGGGTGTTGAATGTATTTATGTGGTGCCCAATTCTTTCCATTGTAAAACACTTTGACGTCTAAATCTAAGTACTTCCCATTTATTATGCACTTTCTTCCTCGGCTTCGGTTCCCAACAGTTGAACTGCCGGAGGCCGTAGGCTGACGCGGTATTGAGCGCGATGGCGCAGGTTCTTTCATCGGGTTGCTGCTGGTGATAGTCCATATTGCGGGCTTTTTCTAGCGGGTGTAGTGACGATCATTATATTTCTTCCGTTTTGCGGAGGTCAAGTGTTCGAGTTGGGCATTGGGAACATTTACACTTTCCAGTGTTTAAACACTGATTTGTTGATTGAACAGCGGATTAACAGAACGGGTTGAACAGAACATTTCAGTTCATGATCCGCTGGACACGCACCCGCCCATCATCACCCCATTGTGTGCCCTAGCCCTCCAGAGCGATTAGCAGAGGAATGATTAAGTATGCTTTTATGTTGAGACAGCACTTGATTAATCAAACTTTATATGGTTATTGGGTTCTGTCTCTAAATTGACCTCTTCTCTTGGCTCAATTGGCAAGCATCTTGAATTACATGTCGCCAGATTTTTTGAATCAGATTTATCACCGCCCCCATTCTTATGGGGCGCCTTGACAGCAGGACCTCGACACTTCAGGGCATTCGATATTGATCATAGGTGCTTTACTCATTGTAACAGACCAAGGATACTGCTCCCACGTCGGATCCCTGACTTGAAACTGCTGCCTCTCTGCCAAGCCTTTATGACTCCTGCATTCTCCCAACTTGCTATGCGCTCCCGCGCATCTCCCGACTGTATCGGATTGGACAATCCAAGCTCGAACCGCAGGTTCTCCGCCTACACTTGTGCTGGTTGGTATACCTCCCTGAGACCCGTTAAAAAACGTCGCTCAGTTCCGTGGGCGTAGCGCCGAGGTACATAAGAATGGAGCGATGGGTGTCAACTAATGAAATGTTTCCCCACTTGTATAGATTACCTGGCACCATTCTCGGGACGGGTATCCCTGGACGTGCTTAGCCACCTTCATCCAAACATATAAAAAGGGCCGCTCGCTCCAGCTGTATCTCATCAAAACACCCAACATCTAATGTACACCTCCAATTTCCTTTCCGTTTCAGCCATCTTCCTCCTTGCCCTCGCACAAGGCGTCGCAACCCAAGATGTCGAGCCAGTTCCCAAGGGTGGATTGTGTAGGCATCATGCCTCTTTTTAGAATATCTGTTGAACCGACTTTTATTAGGTGAAACCATCGCTGGCCCCGTGTGTATTGAGACTATGTGGAACCTTATATTCCTGACAATTCGTTGCTGTCTTCAATAGAGACCTTGTACGTTTTTTGCGCACTTCTTCTACGTCGTCACGTTAACGGTCTTTTATAAAGGTGCCGCAGGGTTGAAATGCTGCATTCTCGGCCCCGATAATGGAATGTAAGTCGACCTGCTCTACGCTAAACGCCTTCGTTTTGAATGCATTCTGCAGTTGCGAGCGCGAATGCGTCGAGCCAGTTCCTCTGGGTGGATTCTGTATGGCATCATACCCTCTTAGAATATCTGTTGAACCGACTTTTATTAGGTGTAACCATCGCTGGCTCCGTGTGTATTGAAACTATGTGGATCTTTATGTTACTGACAGCCGTTACTCCATCTTCAACAGAAACCTTGTACGTTTTTGCGCACTTCTACATCGTCACGTTAACGGTCTTTTATACAGGTGTCGCAGGATTGAAATGCTGCGTTCTCGGCCCCGACAATGGAATGTAAGTTGACGTCCTTGACGCTAAACGCCTTCGTTTTGAATGCATTCTGCAGTTGCTCGCACAAATGCCCGCCGAAAACCACTTACTGAACCATGCAGCCGTTATTGCTACAATGTCCACGAAATTATTGTAACGTCGTGATAAATTTGAAGTTCATTTTGCGTCGCTTTGATAGAAGAATATATATCCGTAGCCGCCAAAACGATTGAAGCTATGCAAATGTAAGTGTATTTGTCGCAAAAATCGCTTTTGGGTTATAAGTCAGGATAAGGGCATGTTGAGCCTTATACACTAGGCTCAACTCAACCTGTGTGTATGTCACCAATATTGGATTTGGAACACAGCCTGAGGGGGGTCCTTTTGAGGTATAAATGTATATAGGTACTTATAACCATTTATAAGGCTTTATAGGCATGCATGCTTGCCTATAAGGCTCAGAATCCCCTTATCTTGGCTTATAACTCAAAACGGACTTTGCGACATTGTACGTGCAAAAACGGGCAGAGAGAGAGCGAGAGCAGCGATAACAAAGAATGGTTCAAAGTTTCATGCACCCCCAATCGCGACGCCTAGTCGGACATAAAGTTTTAGGGGGGCCATCCGCGGGAAGCCACTACGAAGTCAACAAATATCTTGCTACATAGCCATGAACTGTGTATCAATCGAGGGCACGCCACTGGAATCTAGGGTTAGTTAGACTGAATTCAAGTCTCAGAAGAGGCACAGTCTACTCTGTCTTAGCTCCGTAGACATGGAAATCTATGGGTTATTGCAGAGTATGGGGTCCAGCAGAGGCCCGAAATTAAAGGAAAAGAATTACATAAGAAATTGGTATTTATTTAGACGCCAAAATAATCGGTGATCGTGATTCCAACTAAGTTTCCCGTCCAAACTTCGCGAGGCGAAGCTCAAGCTTGCGGGCATATGTTCCATGTTCATCTTGGAGATACCTGCGGAGTATCGACAGAGCCTGAAGTGCGTCTTTTCTCGTTGGCTTTCGGTCCTGTGCAGAATCGGCGCCATCATCACCTGCATTGGTTTCCATGTTCTCGCGGTCATCGCGCATCTTCTGGACCGCTTCAGAAATCTCCTCGTCAGTTGAATCCTCCATCACCTGCTCTGAGATCTTCTCCTTCTTACGTAGTTGTGCAGTGAGTCCATCTTTACATTTTTTAACTGTTTCCTTGAGCACAGAGAGGCCGTGTTTAAGTAATTCAAGAGACAGGTACAGAGACATGGGAAAAGCGTCCAACATCTTCGCAAAATAACATACATAGAAGGCCAAATAGGGGTAAATTATGGGTTTTGACCCTATGGGTTACGGAGTATTAAAGAGTTATGGGATTTTTGGCGGGAACGACCCTGGTGGACACCGAAAACCTATGGGGTTTTACAGAGTATGGTTATGACAAATATGGCTTAAGACAGAGTATACTGTAGTAGTGGGCGTGCACCTCCACAAAGCCACTTCATCCAGGTCGTACATCCAGCAAAGGCAAAAAGCGGGCTTTACCATCAGATAATGTTGATGCTGTGCGCAAAAGAGGGCTTGTTAAGTTCTCAAATCCACCGGGTCCTAAACGTGGACATCCTAGCAGTCTCTTGCCTGGTTCCAGTCCCGCGAAAAAGCAAGCCGATGCGAGGGAAAAGAAGGTAAATCCTGCTCTTGGTCATCAAAAAACTGGCTGACAATAATCAGAGATCACCTGCGGAACGCAAGCATGTTCAAGGAGCAGAAGAAAAGAAGAAGAAGAAATCTGAAGAAATGGAGAAGAAAGCTCGAAAATAAAATAAAAGGCTAGCGAAACGCCGACAGGTATGTACTTTTGTTCATCCGTGTGTCTCGCATGAAGTTTATAGTGCTCGCCTTCACAGCGTCTGGATGAAGGGGAAACAGAAGATCGGGCAGCTGAAGTACACATGTTTGGCGGGGTTGACGAGCTGGAGCGTTGGGATGATGACTCCCAGCTGCGTGAAGATGAAGGGCAAGGGTTTACCAACATCGCCATGGCATTGAGTGCGTGCCTGGACTGGAACACGTCAGCGCAGACCTTTGTAGACCGTGCTAATGCGGAAGTACTTGCTGATCCCGCAAAGAGAAATGTAAGTGACTAGACAAAAATTAGGTAGCGACACCAATATGTTGAATTAGGGCCCATTCACTGACGGATCGATGTTGCAATATCTGATCTATTACTCGCGGCTTATCGACCCTACTGCGATCCTCTTTTCCCATCGCGATGAATACATACACGGCCGGGAACACTGGCTTCTGTTTCGTCTTGACGGCAAGAAGCGGGAATGCATCGATCCGTTGGAGGATCATCAAAAAATCTATAATAGCACCCAGATCACTGCAGACACGGACGTCGTTGCGGCATACCTTCTTGGGGAAACTTTAAGCTTGCATTTCTCATTCGAGTCTGTATAGCATCTGGTGGTCCTTAATAAAATAGCGGGACAGTACCGTTGAAAGGGGATACAATATTATTTCTCTAGTGGATGGTTTGTCCTGCGGGTTTTGAATATTGGCACTCTGCCTTTTGTACATATCCAAGATCGATGTGACCTCGGAACAGAACGTGGAACGACTCCGGAAGTAGATACAAGGGGTTAAGCAGCACTTGAAACAAATCTGGACATTGTGGCAAATCGGAGAGGGTGGTTTGGAAGAGGCAGCTTTGAATGCTCTTCTAAAGCATTTCAACGCTGAAGTCGTGGGCCCTTTGGGTTCCTGCGTAAGTCCATACACCTGCTGCCAAATAATCGTCCTGACTTGTATACAGATTGCGTCTCGGCCCCAATGGATCACGCGGGCAGAGGAAGTCGTGCTGGCCACCCTCGACGTGAGTTTGAATTTCTTGTTTTGTAGCACACACATTTTACTGATGCATCCACAGAGTTCGGAGTCGCTATTGAACCCAGAGACTCAGTCAGGCAAGAATGCGCTGCCGCGGGAAGTAGAGGACAGTGTATCTTCCGATGGCGAAACAATGTCGCATGAGCAGGCTCTTACAGCGATGAAAATTTCTTCAAGTGCGCTGAAGTAACCTAAATATTATAGGACCCTCGCTGCATTTTGACAGGTTCTGGACCCACCTTAGCCGAGATATGCCGAGCCGTTCCCGAGGTACCACCTGTCAAAATGCAGTGCCTACCTTGACTATCTCAACGAACTTGCCAGCAAAGTCGTCATTACACAGCGATTCGTGCACCTATACGCTGGAGTTGTGGCATAAATTGGTGCGTTTGGGGCAACAATTGAAAGTAACTACCTCCACAGCACAGCAACTCTGACCGGTGTTGAAGAACGCGCCGTCCACAAGCTCGGGGACGGTGCAATCAGGATCTGCGTCGGAGAAAAGCTGAAAATGCGGGGGTGCATGGAAACTCCTGCGGATACTGTTCCAGCCAATACATGGAGTAAAACTTATGTGTTGTGGGCCTTGGAATGAATCAACAGCTAGATCCAAGTTGAATCATTCCCCACATATGTGTAGTTAGCGCAGAATCTTGAAGCTCGGAAAGAATCAAACTGACTCTGTGAAGCTAGAGAATGACAAATTTAACTTGAATCACATTCATGGACAGTGGCCAGAGCGGGGCATAACCAGGCGTGAACGCACATTGTACGATTTGAGCATTTGACGAAAGCTCAGTTCATCTGTATAAAAATGATTAATAACAGAGCAGGAAGAAAGGGTTCCTAAAGCGAGGGTTATTTCCTCGCCCCAGAATCCAGTGTGTGATCCCGATCTGTTTTCATCACATTGTGCGAGAGGAACATCCAACAGTGCCGAATCAGTTTTTCGGATCATTCTACGAAACCCGGCAAATAAATTCGGGACATTGACAGTCGTACACAAATGACCTCCTTGTTACTATCAGAGACTGCCTTCTCGGCCACCTTAGCATTTATCGCCACGGGCCCTTCCACATAGTCTGACTGATACAGGTATATAGGGTCTGAATCGAAGGCATACATCCCGCGAGTGAGTTGAGATATTTTTTGCGAATTTACATGAACATTTCATGGCATGCCGAATTCTTTCGCGGGAGGATGCCCAAAACGGCAAAAACGGCCTAACCGGCCACCCGGCTAAATCCGTCCTTGGCACTCGTACTATTGACCCCAGTGCATCCTAAATCATCCATTGGATCGAAATACATTATTGCATACCCTCAAACTGTACATATAACATGTATGGGGACCACGACTATTTCCGTTGCTCGTCAAGGAGAATGGCCGGGATCGAGTGTGGAGCAAATGGTGTGCCCTGCAAAGAACAGCGGGGATTTAAGGCCCAAATTGAGATTTATATGCCTCAATGAGATGTAGTAGGACGTACCTATTAGCAAACGAGGTCCCCCATATCCCAACCACCCCTCCAAAAAGTCCATCTGTACCTGTCAATGAAATTGAGTGGTTTTCGATGTTACCCCGCTGTGAACGGGAGGTCTGACAGTTAAAAGCACAATTAACATGGTAGGATCAACTATGAGGTATCTTGAATGCCTAAGTCAAATCTCGGACCCCCAGCCAACATGGCTGGTTCGTTACAGAGGTGGCCGGTTTCTCGGAAATTGAGGCAAGGTATGCTTGGAGAATTGAGTTGGCGAGCAGGAGATTTTTCACGAATAATTCAGCCATAGTACATTGCCCCGAACCGTGGGATGAGACCGGACCCCCCACTTGTGAATTGGCCAGGAATTGGGGGAGCAATAAGAAAAAGACGAGCGAGAAGGCCGGTCGGGGATAAGAATGAATCAAATGATGTCCCCAAGCCCGGCATCTTGTTCGAAACTCCCGCAAAGTTTCACTTGCCTTCAAATTCGACATACGGGTGGGGGAGGGGGAGGCGGGGATTTATTATACTTGTGTGGCCCACAGGCTGAACAATGAGTTTACAGTTGCTCCAAATAAGTGACAGGTCATGTAATTCCGGTGGCTTTAACTGTTTATAGGAGATCAAGACACACGTGAAAATTGCAGAGAGAGGTAGTTAGAGGTATATTACATTGCTAGTACTTTTTATGTCCACCGTTGGACGCAATAACAGCATCAACAATTGTCGACATCCTATCAATCAAAATGTCAGTGTCTGCTGATGAAATTGCATCCCATGCCTCGAATATTGCCTGCTGCAGCTCTACATAATTTGTAGGCTGGATGGGATGGGCACGGATGTGCGTCTTGAGCACTAACCAGACTGGCTCGATGGGGCTGACATCTGGAAAGGACGGGGGACGGGGAGATGGGGGAAGGCAGAGATGTTCTCGTCAACCATCTTGGAGCCAATGAATCGATTTTTTCGAGGTGAATCGAGTTGGCGACGGATAGTTTTCGGTTGCTAGTCTGCTCATTGACCTGGGAGGGAGGTGGCTGAAAGAAAGGAACGTGAGCGCGTTGTCCAGTGACGTCAGGCGGAGCCAGATGGATGACCGGTCACTTATTTGGAATAACTGTACAGAAGACATACAAGTAGTACTGTAGCGGGTGGTTATCCACACAGAATTCTACAAGATGCCGACTGAGCACAACATCATTCCAGGGGTTCAATCGCACAAGACGCTGGCAAACTGCAGACTGACCGGCCGTTTGAATGGCGGGACCTCTGGTTAAAACCCTGTGGGACCTGACCACAAGCGAAGTGCGCAAGTGTACAAAAGGGGTTCCCCCCTCCCAGGTATAAATTCCCAGTGTCCACCAGTCCACTGAAGGCTGTCGTATGTCTTCCCTTTGCAGATGCATGCAAACCACCTGTCTCCGAAGAAACAGACCCACGGATTTTTGTGCGAGTTGTCCATCAACCGACGACCTGGAAGCACAAACACAACAAAAACAGCTGCCTTCAGCCGGTGTAAATCCTTCGAGTCTCGATGGTGGCCATGATGGAGTCCAAGGTGGCCAATCACTCCGGTGGTATCCATGGGCTAATCGCTCCATCAGGCAAGTCCATCCAGGTTCCATGATAGCCAACCGCTCAATTGGTATCTGCAAGTCCAAAGGTTCAAAAACAACAAGAAAGAAGCAGCTGGCTCCAGCGGACTCCAGGGTCGAAATCCTCCCGAAGATGGCCATAATCGAATCCAAGGTGGCCGGTCGCTCCGGTGGTATCCATGGGCTAAGTATAAAGGTTGGAGTCTGGAGCATGGCCTTGTCTGAGTGCTGCCGCGAGCGAATCGCCAAGCAATTCCATCTGGAGATAGTCGGAAATCACGGAATTGGGCCGATGGTCCGTGCGCACCAAAACGCCAGCACATCGAATGTCGTCCGTCGCTAAGGCTGACCAGCATCGCGCCCGCCCCGGTAAGTACGTTGAGTCGGTCCAAAAGGCCAATGGAATCCATTTAGAGGCCAGAGGTAGGGTCCGCCGTCATCCCGGTCCAATAATAGGCCAATGCTGCAGGTAAGATTCCGCAAGAAGCGCCACAACGGACATTGTCTTCCTGAGGCCAATCCACGCAAAGACACATCGCGCATCAACATCCCAGATGGTGCTTTGGTCCAAGGATCCACAAATGGCCAGGTTTTGAAGACTTCCAAAAGGTGACATAGTGGTTCCGGCCAAGCAACTATCCGGGGTCATACTTAGGTCTTGGTCCAACACATAACCACCAAATTCGAGGATTATATATATTACTATATGCGACTGCCTATCCGGCCGAACTAGGTATCCGGCCACTTGGATACTATAAGCCTATGCAATATAAAATTCTTGGATCTGGCACCTGTACGATGTTAGACGACGTATGAGGGCACGTATGTCAAATTTGGAGGCACGGCAAGCCGGTGATCAAAAACTGTGGGAGGTTTCCGATCAGGATGTCAGCGTGTGAACATCGTTTCTTATTCTGGAACCGCCATCGCACTGCCTTTCTGACTGTTTCTCGACCAAATCCTAGCTGATTCAGGGCTTTGGGTGCTCGTTCTCATCCCCTGAATCTGAGGAATCGCACAATTTGACTCACTAAATGGCAAAGGCTTTGTATCAAGTGCAGGACCCTCAAGGAGAAATTTGATGTGCCCTGAGTTGCGCGTTCTGGCCGCCAGTGTTGCGCACACACAGTGCTTGCTAAGGACATATGATTTGGTCAATGTTGTTGCACCCACTTGATGTTTCCTATGTCAAGTTAGCAGGCTTTTACCTCTCCTATTTCTTGTTCACGGCGTGATATGACCGAAATCTGCCAAATTTGTTGGTGCATATGTATGGATTCTTTTGAGCTGGTTGTGAGCGTATGAGGGACATTCTTGGTGTTCAGCTAAGTCCAAATACATCCCTAGGAATATATACACTTCAACCTGGGACGGCGAGACTTTCCTCATCTGCAACACAAGCCATTCCGTCCACAGTTCAATTTCACCCACCTCTGTGTCAGAAAGGCATCTGGATACAGTCCTGATACTGCATAGATGTGAAGTTTCTCTGCACATAATAATACATTCATATCCATTATATAGTTTGGTATACCTTGGATAAACAGCACCACTCGCAATGAGTGAATTGGGCGGGTGGCCGGATAGCTAGTTTTTGCCATTTTGGGACATGCCCAGAAAAAGAAATTCAGCCAGGCATGAAATCATATTCTAAATTCCGGAAAAAAAATAGGCTCACTTATAGTATGTAGTACATCATTTGGGACCCCATAAACACGTATTCAAATGTCGCTATGTACGGGAATGAGGCCAAAGATGCTTAGGTGGCCGGATAGCCAGTCTCAGATAGTAGGCAAGTGGCTGGTTACCTAGTCTAGCCGGATAGCCAGTCGCTGGTAGTATATGATGATATTCCAAAGCAGAAGAATAGGCAGCAGAGCGAAAAAATAATTACTTTTTGCATTGTAATTCGGCTTCAGCCATGGAAGAGTAATATTCCTGAGTGGCCGCGTAGTAATGTTCTGCAATGGAAGATAGATAAAAATCAGCGATGAAGCAGGCGATATTCATGAACGTACGGATTATCGGCGAGAGCTCTGCAAGCTTTGACATGACGCTCAGAAGTGTCTGTAAATTGTCTGTGACCTTCGGGGCAGCGCACAGATGACTGTGAGAGATGTAGAAATTGCACACAACGTAGAGGAGCGGCTGAATGGAAATTTATTAAATTGCTGAGATTCCTGATAGAAACAGACGCACCCCGAGTATCGGATTCACCTGGTCCCAAGCCAGTGTTCGACAAGCAGGATATCAGAAACCACCTGCTCGGCAGCGAGGAATGCTCGGCCGATGGAATCGGGGTAATTAAGTATGTGGGGAGCATTAAGTCGTATGATGGCAACGTTGGTGAGACAGTGGGTCACCAAGAGCGTATGATTCACGCTAAACCCATTGTTTCTTGCCAGGGATGGCAGGGACGTCCTGAAATTGTCGACTTGGAGAGCCAGAATAAAGACTTCTGGGGGGTTCTGAAGTTCCGACCAATGTGGGCTGTCATTGAACTGAGCCGGCGAGTACCCACCTGCGGGCCCGTTGCCAACTGTGATGGAGCGTTCGAGAAAAAGAGCAGCCTTGGCAAGGAGCGCGAAGGGAGGGTGGCCGAAATGCGTATCTATAGTTGACATGAGAGGCAACATGCTAGGATTTTCCTGTGCGATGTTGAACTTGATAAATGGACGGGCAGTAGATCTGGTCACAAACTCACCATGGGGCACCGAATCAAAGCAGAAGTCTCGAACAGCACGCTTGATGGGAGGCCAGAGGCGACCGCCCAGAGTTTATCCAATGCGAGAACGGCCCACAATGCGTTCACTCTCTGGTTAACTTCGGCGACATCTGTCGGTGTAAGCATCCATGGATTTGGCCCCATGAATTCAACAGAGCCAGGGGTATCGAGGGCAGCCGCCAACGATGCTGCAGCCGCGCAGTGATATCTCCCGGGCAGTACTTGGCCGGAGTTGAGATACCACAACGACAACAGTACTTCGGCCTGGACTGTGTGGAAGAAGAACTGTGGGAGGTGCGTCATGGGTCCAGTTACATGGACAGTATCTTGGGCCAAGTTGTGTACAGCGAGGCTGATGAGGTCTTCTTCTGTGTAGTCGTGGACTGGTTGCCGGCGTTTGGAAGATATGTAACTTCCCCAGAGGTACACCACTCCGAGAAGCCCGGGGGATGGGCGGTCTGGGTGGCCAAATGGAAGGGAGAGCAACGTCGATTGTCGGAATTGGAGAGACTCTAGGAAGAAGAAGCCCCTTTCGAAAAATCGGCTCAAGAACGCGTCGACCCTGCGGTCCCAGTTAGTTCATCTTTTCGCTATCACAAAGTAATTCACAGAATTTCAAGCGCAGCCTGCGAAGGTTCCTTTGATTTTCATTTAGTAAGGTAAGTAAAGGCTTTATGATGCCCACCTCCATAACCGATTGGATTGCGCGAACATTCGGGAGCATCGAACCTCCTGTGGAGAAGTAATTTAGCGGTCTTTTACAGTGGGCAAGTGCTTACCTAGTCCGCTGATCGGAAATGCGTGCTTCATCGAATAAGGGTCGGAGAGAAAGACCTCGCCTCCAGCCGTTCTGGTGTCTGGGATCCTGAGTTGTGTTCCTTCGACGATGTCGATGACGTCCGTCTCATTGTACAGTCCTGCAGCATCGCCAAGTGGAGTGTGTGAAAATCGACATGGTTGGAGCGTTCGTGGAGGACGCAGGCGACACTGTGTACAAACAGGTCTCTGGCTGTCGCATCTCTGGGAGAGAGTTCAGTTGAGGCTATTGGCTGTCCGAACTTCCGACCCACAATTTTGCGTCGTCTGTGAAAAATTAACCGACGCGTGAACAGCCGTTTAACGAGGAGCGCTTTACCTGCAGTTTTCACAGGCTTTGTGCAGATACGAGGAGGGCCGACCGCGCAATCTTGAATGTGACAGAAGCAGATCTTTCTCCATGGCTAGTAGGGCTCGACCTAATGGCAGGCCGTATATATACCACCCACTGTCCGCAACATCCCCATCCTGTTTCCATACAAAATCGGTAGAGAATCCAATGCAGTGTTCAAGCTTAATCCCTTCATGCGCCACGGAGCTTGAATCCGCCGGACTCGCATTGGCTTCAATGTTGAAACAGACATCGGTGTTGGTCCGCGTTCCTGGAATTAATGCGCGCTGCCGCAGCAGGCCGATGGCGAGTGTCGGATCAATATACCCATTCTTTATTTAACCATGATCTCAGTAGCTATACACAAGACAATGTGGACGCTCCTACTGTGACATCCTAGCTAAATGCCCTTCAATCTCCACGCAGGTGAGATGTGCGTCTAACACGATACATTTGTGGTGTCTTGCGTCACTCGTGAAGCTGATTAGATTGAAGACCTCATGGGCATTCGAAGGCGTGATATACAGTCGCAGCATAGTCTGGTCATGTTCTTGGATTCCAGTTGTACTTCTGTGGGGCCGACCCCCGATGTCGCGTGCTAGTGTTGAGGAGTTGGTGCCCGTGGACGCACTTTGATCGAATGCCCGAGTCTGCTATCCCAGTTTATGCCGCTCGAGGCTCAATGGACACAAGCGCTCGATCTGGGACTTGATGGTCTGTTGGTCCACATTAGATAAACCGACGTCGTCCAGTATGCACATACCATGTTGGTACGTACATATGTTTGTGTATGGAAACCCATGCTAAGCACTGTATCTGCGAGAGGGCGGATCCAGTTCCGGAGGTACGTTAGATTGCTACGATCCCAGATTATTACGATCCGACCTCTGTCGGTAATGTATTCGGGTATCGGTCTCTTCGGATGCCGGCCTTCGAATGCTCGGAGAAGTCTTTGTGGAACACTGAACCGCGCAAGCAATGAGGTTATTTTAGAGACATTATTTCCACGCTCCACTGAACTCACGATTGCTGGCCTAATCACGATATTTTGTTTCCAGCGGAAAGCCTACAGGGAAACCGGTCGAAGTGTGTTCCAATCTGTCAATCCGGACTTTATTTTGTATGCCTGGTTCTGCGGGTTCTTTACCTGCTAATTACCGACGCCGGCGGGAACGAAATTATTAATACCTGCCAATGTACCTTAGACGGTGAATTGGTTTCAAAGATCTGCCGGCCCCTCACTTGGCAATCAACGAGCCTTGCGGGTACTGAATTGAGAGTCAACGGCATAGTCGTGAAACGTCTTTGCTCTCTCGGCCTTTCATACACGGATCGTCAAATTTATCTCAGGTTCGGAAGACCCATATGCCACAAGACTCATGGCTGTGGTTCGCAGCAAGGCAACCAAGCTCGACATCCCGGCAAGTTCGTATCTAGAGCATTTTTGGGCATCTCTTGGCGGATGCTGTTTGCAGTCAAGCTCGAGTGTCGAGCTCCGACAGTGCAACGGGAAAGGCACAAAGATGCCAAGCAGAAGACAGGAGTAATTTGGTTAAGATCTTGACCCTGGCGACCGAATTTGCAGAAATCTGACGAGCATGGGGGAAGGAAGTAAGCAGGAGCGCCCGAAGGCGGCTGTAGAGGCCGGAACAATTCTGAGTGATGGTGGCGATGCTCCTTCATCCTCTTGCTTTCGCTCCAGCCTTGAGCAAAACCACACCGTCTTGGCTCCGCAAGCCGCAGTTCGAGTGAACGAGGAGAGTCCAATAGAACGAGGAGACTCTAATGTGACAACGCCGGAAGGCACTGACGACGGCGACGCGGGATGGACGGGGCAGTGGCGATAGAGTATCGCCCGTGTCGCGTTCTGTAAGAAGTCGCTCCAGAGATTGAGCCCTCCACAAGATTGGGATATTGAAAAGACGAGCCGCAGATGAGATGAGAGATCGAACGGTGGAGGTGAGGGAACTGGGTTAATAACTTAATGGTCAGCATGAGGGAAACACCTGTTCCTCGGCGGAGTGATTGCTTCGACAGACGGAGAAGACGCCAAAGGGGCGCATAGGCAGGCGGGATGGGCCGCGATACAAAGCGTCGTCGTGCGCGCCGAATTTGGACTCCCTTCCTGCGACCTAGAGGATAATCATCAACACGCAGTAAAGGATGCGCGGGAGGATGTGTACGTACACCCCAGCCCCAAACTCCCATTCCGGAAGTCACAGCGAACGCAGGGCGCGGCGTGGACGGGGCACATCGCGCTCTTCGAAAAGCTGCGTCCGTAGGCGATGGAGGACTCGCTCGGCGAGAAGGACGTGCAGATCGCGCATGTCGCTCGGGATAAGCTGCGCTGACGGGTATGGCGCGGTGCTATTCGCCCATCTTCCCGAGGAAACAGAGCCTGGAAAGACGATCATTAGTGGGAGGATGAAGATACATGGCAGAGATTGACGTACGCACGACTCACTGCTTCCCGCTTCAGACTTCATTTCTCTGAGCTGCAATGACTCGCTGAAACGGAGACTACGCCGAGGCTAGGGTGGCTGAGAACTGCGAGCCTGCGCCAAGCCGTCGGAGGACGGGGCGGTCACGCTCTTGAAGTGCTGGTCCATTCGGAGGTTCAGATCTTCAGAGACAGGCAAGGCGCCAGAGCGGCAACGCAGCGCGGTACTGGGAGCCGCACCACGTGTGGACGCGAGGAAGCCTAGAGTTGGAATCTGCTTGGAATTCACTGCACATCGGTTTTCCAGCAAGTCCGGGGGTGCGCGTCGTTCGTAGCCGTTCTGAAGGAGGAGTGTCGTGGGACTGGCAAGCCTGGGCACACGGAGACAAGATGAGCCGTGTGACGGTGTTCTGGGATATGCACTGGAGGCGCGGGGGGAAACGTCGTGGAGCCTGGGCAGGTCTTCGTTAGTAGGAGGGGGATTGTTGGAATACTCACATACGAGCACGAGACTCTCAATCTCCTCGCATCCCGCTATTGAATCGAAATCGAAAGTCGCTTCGTAGGCGCTCGAGTTCCTTGCTTGCGACGTAGGTTAGAGGCAATGTCGCGGCTGGGTGGCGGCAACGGCGAGCCTCCCAGACGTTGGGGTGCTGGGCAGTGGGCCGCATCGGGATTTTGAAGACACAGTTTCTACAGCGCAGAAGGACGCGGTGCGGGGGCTGGAGCGCTGCCGTAGAACGGGGCCCGATGTGTGGATACGGGGAGAAACGAAGATAAAGTGGTTAGGGAACCCCTTGGATACGATCTTGCAGCGGTGGTAAAGCATCGTGTGGGAGGCGTGCATGAGGAAGAATGACTAGCGGGACCCGCATCTGGGGAGGTCTTCGTTAATGGGAGCGGGTAAAGATGATTATGCGCATCTATGCCTAACCCAATCATCTTCCCAATCCACCTCCGCTTCCGGCAGCGGACTTGTTAAAGATATGGGCAACGGTCCGCTCGCAGGGGCCGGCAACAACGGCAATCCGAGTTAGGCGCGGATAGGGGCCTTCGTATGCCGCCGAGAGAAGCGAAGAAAGCAGACGCCAGAGAGTATATTGAATTGGAGTTGTGGCACTCGGGCAGGAGCGTGTGGGCGACCTCGACGTCGATGATCAAAAGAAAGTGGACGCACACGTGATGGTTATCAATGTGTCACTCATTCGGTTGACGTGCCGGAAAGCCGAGGCCAAGTAGGAAAAACGAGGATGCCCAGCATATCCATATGCACGGATAGATCCCAAACTATTTCTCTCTCCAACAAATGACGATCCTGATTGATTTAGAGCGAACTCAAGGGGGTGGTCCAGAAATATCATCAATTATTGCAAAGCGCTACAAGTGAATCGAGACGGACGACAGTAGCCGATCCAGCATTGAATCTATCTAATCCGGCTAGCAAGCCACAATGACGACCCTTGAGAAGAAAACCTGTAATCACTTCCATCAAACTAAGGCATGGAGAGGAAAGTACCACACACACCAGTGACGATGTTTGCGTGCGAGCAACGTAATGTACCGTTTAAAGTTGGCCCTAATCGCGGCATTTCTCGGTCAAAACTACAACTTTGTCTTTTGGGTGAAGTCTGGTCCGTCTGAAATGTTATTCTGTAATACTAACACTCAGTCAATTTTGAGATATTTCAAGCCATTATTGCATGGTCAGGAGTAGGGGGTTTAAATGTGATGATTAGTAGGAGCTTAAAATGGGCAACTTTGAAACCACTCCTGCCCAATTTGAGTAGAAGATTAGTAGGAGAACAAAAATGTTTTAAATGTTTTCTAAGGCTTACAGCTGTTTGCAAAAGTAATGACACCCCTGGCTTCCTCAACCCGTCAGTCGGCTCTTTGTGTACGAGTGTCGACCTTACCTTAGACAGCATCCTTGTTCACTTTATCTCGACACGTATGAGCTCGCTCCGCCACGCACTCAAGTTTCTCGGACCTATTATCACCGACCGGCTGGAGAAGGAGAAAGAGTACGGGCGCGACTGGCCTGAGCGACTGGTAAGTTAGTTATTGCAAGGTCTTGCCACTTGGTTTACAAAGGACAAGAACGACCTTATCTCGTTACTGCTCGACCTGGCGGTACGTGAGGAACGCACTGTTCCAGACCTTACTTAATCCATTCTCGCGACAAATATGGCCGCGATCCACACCACGTCACAAGTGAGAGATCCTATCCTTTTTTCTGCCTAGGGCGTACTTAGAATCGTCGTAGACGCTGACCGCCGCACTATACGACCTCACGGCGTACCCAGAGCAATTGATCCCTATGCGTCAGGAGGCGGAGCGCGTGGTTGAAGCGGAAGGCTGGAGCAAGGCGTCGCTGGCGAACATGCACAACATCGATAGTTTTTCCGTGAGACTCGGCGCCTCAACATCATTTCGCCTGTTGCAATGGGGCGAAAAGTCGCCGCCAAAAAGGGTTTTACTTTCTCCGACGGCACCACCATACTGTATGCTGCCATGGTTTATGTGCCAGGGATACCAACGCACTGCAATAATGGTTAACCATCCCTATACGTGTACTTCCTCGGAATTCATTGTAAAGGAATCTGAAAGCCAACTGCGAAAATGCTGAAATATTCGACGGATTCCACTTTTCACACCTGCGCGAGGAGCATCCAAGCCACGATGCTGATGGCCCCGACGGCTTTTTCAACCGCTACATGGTCACGACTGGGTTGGACTACGCCGTTTTTGGTCACGGCCGCCACGCCTGGCCCGGCCGGTAAGCGCTACAATGAAGCACTTGCATAATTAATATGTTCCAGGTTCTTCGCCGCGACAGAGCTAAAAACCATGATCGCACGTATATTGATCAACGATGTGAAAGCATGTTAGACTCCTTGGTCCGTGTTTCAAGACAGGTTGGTCGATTAGAGGCCTTTCGTTTCGGTGTGCTGAGGATACCTAAGTTGCGGGGAAAGATCTGGATTCACAAGAGAGCGGTGTAACCTATATACTTATCTGCCTCGGAGATTGAAGTAGTAAATAACCTGTCGGTGCTGGTCCCATAACGAAATATGAAATCATAGTTGAACAGAAACGGAGTCTCGGAAAACGGGCTGCAAACGCTATCTCATATAGATGTGCGAACGAAGCGATATCATTTCATCCTAACCAGGCCTGGCACCGGAAATTTTACACCCCGTTGATACCCAACTCTTCGGCAATGATGACCGCTGCTTTTTCGCCAATAATCAAGGCCGTATTGTACGTATTGGCACCGACATTCAATGGAGCAATACTCAAGTCCGCAATCTTGAGATTTTTGACGCCGTACACATTCAACTGAGCGTCTACGACACCCATTTGGTCGCGAGGTTTCATCGCACATGTTCCGAGCTGTAGTGGATTTATTGAGTACCCGAATTGAGAATAAAATATTGCGACGCACGGCATGCCATTCCACCGCCGCTATTCTGGTTGTGAGAGCGAACAAAACAAACCATATAAATTAACTGACCACGGGCACGGTGATATGCGTCTATTGCTTCATCATCTGCCGGCGAGTATCTACAAAGATAATTAATGGATAGAGCTTGATAGTATTGGGAAATGAACAGACTCGATCTCGGGCGCGGAAAAATCCAGCGGACCACTTACCTTAGTGATACACGCCGCCCGACTGCCGTTCGGGAAGGCCGGATGGGCAGGAGCGTATTCACCGCGGAAACTCTCCATCCTGCGGGCCAGTTCGCGCGACCACTTGTACGCCCACCGCACCACCAGCAGGTCCTCCTTCCTGAATTCAACCGTTTAGTCTCAGAATATACCAGGATGACTCCAGCATATTGACTTATCAAACAGCCCGCTCTCAATTTCCAGCGGCGCAAATGGATCTCCAGATCGGATTTTCACGTAACCTGTCGACATCGGGTACAGCTAAACAATATAAATATGTGTGGGAGGTATTTTCTTTCGGTTCATTGCAAGAGACTCACTGAGAAATATGGAAAGCTGTACATTTCGCGGGGGCCGTCAGTCGCCTCGAAGGATCTGCCGAGACTGCGGGTGAGTACAATGAACGATGAATTCAGTTGGCAGACGCACGCTGCCCAACATCCGACGAAGACCAGCGCTTTATCGGAGGCACTGGCGAAAAATGTCTCCCAGCGCCGGGCGAAAAGTGGGGTAAGTTGATTCAGGTCTTGTGCGTTGGCGCGAAGCTTAATTCCATAATCGAGCCCGCTGGTGCAGGACGGAGACGTCGGTATTATGAATCATATTCAGAGAGGAAAGAAACGAACTTGGCGGCCAATGGACCTGTACCATCGCGAATCCACTGAGCCTCGGAAACTGTACGCAATGTTTAGCACAGATTGTTAATTGAATTGGACGACATACCTCCTTCCTTATCGTGGGCCAGGCTGTTCATAGTCACAACATCGTCGGGACCCAGATAGGACGGCATCGCCGCGGTATGATCTATTTCCCCTGTCCAATGAGGCTAACCTAGAGTGATCATTGAGTTGAACTTGCCATTGTAATTCTGTCCGACGCCCGGCAGATCTGAAACCATCTGAATCCCGTACTTCTCCAAAATTTCATTGGCCCCGATGCCCGATCTAATACAGCCACGGTGAGTTGACGAGCATGGAGGAGTGCACTACGGAATGTACCCACCTCTGCAGGATCGCCGGGGAGCAGAACGTGCCTGCGGATACTACAACCAACCGCGAGGCGGAGGCACTGAGCAATTCGCTTTCCTTGCCTCCGACCTGATACTCGATTCCAACCGCGCGCTTGTCGTCGAACAGCACCCGCTTCACTCGGGCGTGATCTAGAATGACTAGGTTCTTGTTTTCCGACTGATTGTAGACGTAGTTGTGCGGGGTGTCTGAGCGACGCCCCGTCTGGGCATCGATGTACCTACATCCATAAGGTCAGATTCGCACGCAAACAAGGACACGGAATAACTCCTACTTCGGCCATTTCTGGACCACCGGGCAACGATACGTCAGATGGGTCCCAAAAATGAATCTGGACTGATACTGACCCCGTATACATCGCACGTATAAAAATCATTAACGTCCTCAGAGAAGCAGCGGCCGCGCGGGAATGCTGTGGCAGAGACGAGGAAGTCTTTTCCCGTTTGCGTTTCGTACCTGCCGTGTGAGATTTTGATCGGCCCCGACGCGCCATGAGTAGAATTCACTTCTCCCGCCTGGTACGTTTCCAGCTACAAAAGCAATAAGTGTGTGTGTGGATTATAATTGAGGTGAGGGCGAACTTTTTGGGCTAGGGGAATGAGGTCTGCAGCACTCCAGCCGGGATTCCCGAGGCGCATCCAGTCATCGTAATCTGACGCTGCCGCGCGGGTGTACATCATGGCTGCACAGAGGATGGGTCCAATCAGGATTGATTATTTCCACTTTCAATTCAACGAACCGTTGACGCTACTTCCACCGCCCACGCAATTAGCGTTGCTGGGCCTGAGGCAGCGGCCGTCGAGATTAGGGCGGGGAATGGCCTGGTGGTACGTGAAGGTCTCTCCGCCAGTGCGTATATTCTCCAGGTAGCGCCCCGGTTGGATGTGAACAGGGTACTCCTTGGTCGAACGTCCATTCTCAACGATCTGGGCGCCTCCGTCATAGAACCTCCTAAGGATATTCTCTGCACGACGAAATGCGCACCAGGATCCGAAGGGTGTTGTCCGCTGCAGCAAGACGACCCGCGACAACACATGCGGTCGAGCCGCCTGGATGTACAGGAAAATTCGTGAGGAGGGCGGTGGTGCAAACGGTAGGCACTTACCTCCCGCAAAGATGATATCGTACTGCACTGCTGCTTGAGGGTGCATATTGGTGTATTGGTGCCCTCCAAACGACTCTTTATACGTCTGGGGGGTGGAATGCTCATCCATTGGGCTGCTTTGAATAGCATAGTCTGTGCTATGAGGGCCCCGCGAAAGACGGAGTCCGACGCGATTGGTATCGAACATGCCGGCTGAGGGAACCTCGCTTCGAAACAACAAATTGGCAGGGAGAAGGATTCTATTCAGCGTCCAAAATGACGTGATAAGTCCCCACCTAGGCACCAGGAGGTGGGGCTCGAGAAGTCCGGACTGAATGAGACGACATGGTATAGAGAGCAAGAGCGATCGATCAACTTGAACAAGATGCTGAGAGGCTGAGAAATCGAGGAAGGAAGGCAACTCGCAATGTAGCGGGACCGACGAGCCTCATTTCTAATGCACTTGGAATAGATCTGGCGCTGATGAAATTCCGAGCTATCGGAGTTAACGAGCCAGGTCTATGGAAGTGGGAAATCCTATTCATAGTAGCGGAGCCGCCAACTTGATTTGGATCCGGTGTGCCGTATTCGATGGATGCCGCCGATAGAGAGCCAGCTGCAGGGAGAAATTCTCGGGAAAAAAGTGTAGAAGGACGAGGCGAGATCTTTGGATTAGATAACACGATCCTTTATGACTGAATCCAGGGGGAAATAAAGGGTCGCCGCTACCGACTGCTTCTTGTCTCGTCCCGATTGTACGAGGGAGCAAAACAATTTTCGATTCAGCTCTCTGACGGAAGAACTGCGCTATTTCTGTCGTCAATGGATCGGGGGATTTAAACGCCTAACGTGCACGTGCGTGCATACATTTCACCTGTATGCAAGGGAGAAGTTCGTTGGACGAGATCATTGGACACGGTGCAGTGCCATCGGTGAAAGGTGGCCGACACCGTGCAGGTCGCAGAAGGTCAAATTCCCGCTTGCAAACTCGAGAAAACGCCTGCACCATGAATTTGAGGATATAGGGACCGCTTCGGAGTGGGAAGGGGTCCACTCAGGGCCACGAGGTACATAGATGAGGCAACACTAAGGAGTAGGAGGACAAATAAATGCCGGGAGCATGATGCCAATGTCCACGACGCGAAGTTAGATGTGCGTCTTGATGAGATGAAAAGACGAGCGAGCTTCATGTTGCCCCCATAGGCAGTGTAAAAGGGGAGGCAAGTGCGGGAAGATACGGCTGTGATTTGGGAGGCAAGAGGAAGGAGGGTGACCAAAGAAAGAGTGAGATTGAGAGGAGGGAACACAAAATGAAAAGCCGTTTGACCGACACATCCATGCCCGCAATCAACGCCGGCAGCGAAACGTAGCCATTGCTACTGAAAACCAGGCCATAGAGCAGCGCAACCCACTCAGCAGTAGTCGGACTGTCCGATTTTCTCGTAAACTGGCCAGGTGAGCATGCTTGATAGCAACCGTGGTTGTAGGAGTCGAACCTCGCGCTGGGTGTCCCTTGCGTGGTGACCAACTGCAATTGTAATTGAAGGTGGTGACGGCGGGAGGAAAGAAGCGAGACGATCACGTGTGTGATGCCATCAAAACGCGTCGAACTTGAATTTCTCAAAACTGACGAGTGAGATTAGGTCAGGGCAGTTGAACCGTAACCCCAGTGAGAATCCCGTCTGGGCAGGTATGCTCAAACCTGCTCAAATATGCTTCATGTAATCAGCTCATATTCGAACACATCTCAGCATCTCAGAGCATATAATCTGGACTTTTTCTCTGGGCTGACATGCTCAGATATGTGGGGCTATGGGCCAACCCGCGCAGTTATGCTTCAATATGCTGCTTATACTTTTAGTTGTAATTCAATTGAAATATATTGCATTTTCGCTACATAATACATGAATCATACTAAGCCCATTCACCGGCTGCCACCACCATGTCGGACGACCTTGAGCCGACGCTGGCGGGCCTACCTAGGACGAATATCAGCGAAGAATAGCATTAGGAGGGATAAAATACTTCACCTGTGGTCATCCGAGTACGTTCTTCCGTCGACATCGCATAGCGCAACAAATCACTTGTAGAGCGTGGGCGAGAGCGGAGGCAGCGGGGGCGGGAAAATGGGCAGGCAAATGAGGGAGCGTAGCCGTGCAAGGTACGAGGCAGAGGTGCGCAATACCGGTGTGAGTGAGACTGTAGAACATTAGCAGCGAATTGTGGGTAGACATGAAAATCGCACCTGAATACTTGCGACGAAGAGTGAACCTTGTTAAAACACCACATGAGCTCGTTGTGCTGATACCATGTAGCCGGACACATACCTGTTGCCCTGGTGCAGCCCACGACACTCCGCGTCGTCCCCTGTCGGCCTATTCTATGTGCGAGATGCCAGGCGAAGACAAAAGCCAGAGTTACAAAACTGGAAATTAGCCAGCCGAGCATGATATACAAGCAAACAGACTTACACTGCGTATTCCAAGTGTTATTCAAAGAATCCTATCGTGAAGTAAGGGATGGATAAAAAAAATGTATGTATCACGCACAGTTCAGAGACGAAGAATGAGCGGGAAGGAGCGTCGGGAATCCAAATCGCAAGGCTCTAGAGGACCGGAATGCGAGGACCACTGTGGAACCGACGAAGCGACGATGTGAGTGTACCCGGCCTGGATGAAGACAGAGGTCAGAGCCATAGAGGTCGCACTAAAGTTTTCATTGGCTCGTCGTTTTCTCCGCACTGCGCATAATAGTAAGAAGAACACCATTGTAGTAGACAGCGTAAGTAAAGAGTCGTCCCTGCATGGAGATAAAAGTACTGACGAGGTGCGTAGGCGCCAAGTCGCGTAGTATGGACATTGGAATGTAAAAGTAAGTGAAAGAGATATGTCTCGAGATGATGAGAAGCACACCTGTCGGCACATGTCGTTCGCGTCGTTCCGGCTATGGATACATTAGACATCAGAGTCGCGTCAGAGGGAGAAATGACCACATACCACGGAGGAGATCTGTTGCACCCCCAATTCCAAGCTACATCCACAGCAAGTCAGAGAAATGTCAAGGTCGCGAAAGGGACGTGTACCCTGCGTCTTTTCAGTCGAGTCATGCGACACGCTCCCGCGGATGCATGAGAGTCGCGTCAAAAGAGTTTAGACCAGTGGTTAACAAGGACGGGAGAGGTGACGTGGCGAGAGGGCAGAGGCAGAGAGGGGACCTGGATGGTGGTGGTACGAGAACAAGAAGTGTTTCAAACTCCGACCGCCGCTGTCGGGTTATGACGGCATCGGGGGTGTGCTCTTCACTTTGATTCACCCGAAGTTTTACTGAACTCTGCCGAAGTCAGAAGCGGGTCGAAATTTGTTTTGAAAAGTGAAATTCGGCGGGCGGAATCAAAAAGTTCTAAATATTTGACATCTTTGATCTGTGCTCAACAGATTGGAACATATGGACCAGATCTGAACACGTCTGAGCATACCTGCCCAGACGGGATTCTCACTGGGCCGTAACAGTTGCAGCGTAGTACCTATCGGTACAGTCTCGTGACAACCTATCGCTAAATTCTACCCGTCTCCATCTACATACTTTTTTTTTACATTTTTCTTTCCAGGACAGAAAAGTCTCAGGACGAACTTACGCCTACCTGCTTTCCTCACGGGTTCCGCCTAAAAAGTACCGAGATCTTCCGAGTTAGCCCATCCCGACATTCTCTTCCTCGATGCAAAACCCGGCCGCCACCCGCCTCTGCTTCTCGGTCTTTCGCCCGTCCTTCGGCCTCGTCGCACGCCAGCGGCCCACCCACGCGCACCCCAATACCTTGCGCTGCGCTTATCGACAATGCCACCCCCACAGCTCCCGCACCCGCACCCGCTGGGCCCGACGCGACGCGTCTATTTGCGCTTGTATGTCAACGCTCCGCCCGGATCAGCTGTCGTTCGTGCTGTGCTGTCATCTTAATGTCATCTTCACCCTCGATCACCCAGTCCCGCTCGTCGCCTCCAATCCCTACCCGTTCTGCATCGCCATTCCTCCTCGAGTTATCCATCTTCGCCGAGCGACCTATGGCAGTCAACGCAGACTATAGCGCTCCATTTAGAGTGTCTCCGTCACTTTGTCTCTCTGTGCCGTACGGAGCACCCACCCACATCTCATGTACTCCCCTTTCCGCGCCCCACCTACGTTATCTACTGCCGCGACTTGCATTCTGCGCATCTGGTCCTCTCGCCACTTAATCGAAGCTTCGCGCTTCTCCTGGATCGCTTGCGGGCGACGGTGCGCAGCACGGGAGGGAATATGAATCTGCCTCCATTTGCCTTCTCTGTCCCAATGTATCCAAGAAGCACTCTCCGCAGTTCACCGGCGCATTCACAGAGGAAGGCACTTAGCTCACCGTCTATCGGCTTCGCGGCAGTTACTTTAACCTGGTGAGTCGCCAGTTCACAGAAATACATTCTGAGCATGATACCGGTCCATGGCCCGCATTCGGACACGACGGTGTCTCATCCCCGCATCTCAATTGAATCGCGCATTGCGTCGTGATAAGGAGGATCTGGTTCTCTCAAGGTGAGGTCAGTTCCCCGGATTTTGTTGCCGCCCCCTTTGTTCTCTTAACGAATTGAATGACATAAAAAATGCCCTCATGACCGATGATGCTGTTTTACTGGGTCGCTGCATGCCTCGGTCTCTTGTGCCCGAGGGCGCAATACGCGAAGAGCGAACTATCTAGCCGCATCGGGAGTGTGTGAGAACATTCTGAAGAGCAAACTCTCCTCCGCAGCACGGAATTGAAATTGAGAAGATGCCAAGGATACAAAGCGCGAACGGTCAGCACCATCTGAAGCATGGGGCGTCCCGTCCTGTCCTCCATACAATAAAAGCACTGTGTGCTTAGACGTTACTTGGTCCTCCCTTCGACGCCATGTTCAAACTTAAACATCTCGCAGTGACTTTAACCCTTCTTGCTGGCGTAAATTCCGAATTCGTCGTACTGGAAAGACGAGACAGTCCTCCTCCAGGCTTCTCGCGACTTGGACCGCCCGCAGAGGACGACATTCTGACTTTACGGTTGGCGCTCCCATCGCGCAGTATCCCAGACCTTCACGATGTAGTCTACGAGATCAGCACCCCAGGGAACATTCGCTATGGACAATACCTGACTCCGGATGAGGTCGGTCCGATTCCGATTGTACCCATCAACTGTGTCACTCATTGGGTTCCTCAGATCACGCAGTTCGTTGCGCCTGCAACGGATACCGTCTCCCGGGTCACTTCTTGGCTTTCAAGCAACAATCTCACTGCCACGCCCATCACCCCAGCTGGCGAATGGATCGCCGTTAATATGACGGTTTCCCAAGCTAACGCGCTTCTCGCAGCGGATTTCTCGACCTTTCAGAATGACGAGACCAACCAGACTGTTGTACGGACGCTCTCTTACTCAATCCCCAGCGCTCTCAAAACCAGTATTGATTGGGTTCATCCAACTACAAGGTTCATATCAGAATGTTCCATCCTCCATTTCAAATGTTATTGACTTCTCTTCAGTTTTCCGAAGGCCACGAGCTCCGCCCAACCCGCCTTCGTTAACAAGACATCTACCCCGACCAGCGCTCGAGGTCCCACGTCTTCTGTGTCTATCAGCCACGATTGTCGCATAAACTCCAGCTGGACTCCCAGGTGTCTGCAGGAGCTCTATGGAATTCCTTCTACCGCGGCCAAACAGACCGCAAATGTTTTTGGAGTCTCTGGTTTTTTCAACGAATTTGCTAACAAACGAGACCTCCAAGTGAGCCATTGTGGTCGTTATTAATGTAGCCTTAATACTGAATATTTTCCTGGTACCCAGACTTTCCTGCGGGTCTACCGCCCTGACATGGACCCAAACACGACATTCGACTTTATGTCCGTGGATGGTGGTATCAACAATCAACTTCCGGCGGGAGCTGGCCTTTTCGTTGTGAGTCTGTGATTTATCTGCATGCCCTCCCTCTTCTGACCAGTATTCAGGCTCAGGACATTCAATACGCTATTGGTCTTACAAATGGTGTCCCAGTCACTTTCATTTCCACAGGCACACAAAAAAATGACGACTTTGTCGAGTTGTTGGACCAAGCAAACTACCTGTTGTCACTGGAACATCCGCCTCAAACCATACTCAACAATGTGGCGGGGATGGAAGGCGAGGTCACCCCTCAAATAGCAAAGTGCGTGTTCAGACCAGCGTTCCATCCGCTGATCAGATGAATTTGGGACAGTTCTCTTTGTAATGCGTACGCTCAACTGGCTGCACGCGGGGTCTCGTACATCATTCAGACCGGAATATTTGGGGCTGGAGGGGTACCGTTCCAGCCCGACTGCACACCCTTCGATCCGCCGTTCCCGGCGTCTTGCCCGTTGTGAGTGTCACTCGCGTACAAGTCCATGTCACGGACCTCAACCCATATAAGCGTAACCGCGGTTGGAGCGACCGAATTCAACAATGACGATGCTCAGGAAACGGCATCCGAAGTGAGTGGGGGAGGCTTCTCCAAGTTTTTCAGCCGCCCCAGATATCAGGACGCCGCAGTTTCGGCGTATCTCAAAGCGACAAACAATACCCATAACACCGCCTTTAATGTGTCTGGCCGAGCAGGTGTGCTTGAATGAATTATTGAATTGTTTTGATCTTCGCTGACGTAGAGACTCGAGTCCCGGACGTATCTGCCATTGTCTTCGCCGAGTTCATCTGGAATCAGCAAATCGTTAATTCGCTCTTGAGCACAGAATATAGCGCCTCTATCTTTGCCAGCATGGTCGCCCTCCTTACAAATGAGCGTATTGCCGCGGGAAAACCCGGACTTGGCTTCCTCAATCCGCTGATCTACGCAAATCCAGGGGCATTCAAGGACATGAAGACAGGTACGATGGCACCGAAGTGCCTGCTGTGGACTTTTCTGAGATGTTTCCCATCTGCTTCGCTCAGGGAACAATCCGGGGTGTAAGACTCCCGGCTTCAACTCGACGTCTGGTTGGGATCCGGTATGCGCTCGTCATTTTTTGGCATTCTCCGAGTTACCTTGCTAACCAATGAGTAAAGGTTACAGGTTTCGGGTCGCCGTTCTACCCCAAGTTGAAGGAAATTTGCGACAGGCTGTAAACCACGCTTTCGGCAGTTTGTTGAGGGACAGACATTGGCAGTTCTATTCCAATTTATTACGTTGTCGAAAGGACTGTAAGGGCCTAGTAAGTAAATACGCAAACAAGTCCAAGAATGACACACCTTCGGCATCTGCCTAATGCTCATCGCGATCTTCTCCTTGAATTCGGGAGTTTCCTTTTGCACTCCATCCGCAGCACAAGTGGCACGCTTTACCAGAACATCTTCGCCCCTTTATATGAGGCGCACACCCGGATATAGAAAACCCGTTCCCCAGGTACATTGGAAAACCCTACCCATATAATCCTGAGGTTGTTCCCTACCAACGATTGACCTATCGGGACGAGGTCAGTAATTAATCGAGGTCGACGGTGTTGCATGAAATGGACAGAGGTGTTTAAATTGCACATATAAATGAATATTAACCCAGGGACATACACAGATGTAGTGCGAAGAGCGATGTAGAAAGAGAGATAAAAGAAACCAAGAAACGCACCCAGGGGAGTATCCCACATCGCAGACGCGCTGATATCTGAATCCGCGCGGGTCCAGAATGAAGGCCAAAATAAAATAAAAAATCAAGAGAGGCCGAATATGGGACCCGCAAGGGAAATGCGCGATTGATTCTCCTGGGAACACGGCGAGAAAATGAGACAAGGATCCCTGGTAGAATTCGGGGAAAGGTGAATCATGATCAGAGTCACGCCTATGCAGGCACGCACCAGAACAAGATCCTGAGCATCTAGGACAAGCGTCGTTGCCGGATCTGTTCAGAAGATCATCAGCGCGCAGCTCAGCGTGCACTATGGGATGTGAGTTGGGGTGTAGAATAATTGACGGTTTGAGAATGTGCACGCTGGCCGAAGCGCAATGCGCGGAACAACGAACAATTAATTAAAGTCCCGCAAATGACAGTCCGAAAGGACATTGGAGAGCAACCAGGGACTCACACACATACATACCATCATACACTGGCGAAGAACCCGATGCTGTTCCTCCACCTACTACGAGAATTACTGATCTTCAGAGTGGGGATCTGACTCGGCGGGCAAGATAACTGACGGTGTTCGTTGGAAGATGTTTCAAAGACCTGTGCAGCGCCGACCTTGAAGCAAGACCAATCAGCGAAGAATTCACTGCAACAAAAGTTAGAATCACCGAACAATCCAGGGAATCTATCACGCACTGGGAGAGGAGGGTTGCGGCAAGTCACGAGATCGCGCGAATAAGTGCATATGTGCTTCGAGGTAGGAGATCGACGTAGCAAAAAAAAATAAGAAGCTGAAAAGAAAGAGGCAGAACCTGCGCTCCGCTATGGCGGTCAACGTGCACCTTTAATAAAATGGGGTACAAACACTTGTTTTTAGCAAAACATGGCCGGATTTCCACAAGATACATACACTAAAAAAAAGTATAACAAAATTTTTCAAACAAACACAAACTTTTTCAAAGTTGCAGACAATCACTGCACAAAGTATAAAGTTCAACAGAACAGTGGCTGTGCCAACCCAACTGATGGCGGGTGGAAGGCATCGTAGGACAGTTGGAGTGTCGGCATCAAGCGGTTTAACAAAGTTGGCACCTATAAGCAGCTGTGGAATACTTTTTTTGTTAAAAATCTTTCATTCTATGGCAACTGAATGGAGGGCTAAAAATACACCTTTCATTGTTGCATTTATCTCGGCTAGTCGACATTCCGCCAACCTTTCTCTTTTAAAAGAATGTCTTTGTTTCCATTTAATCTGAAAGGTTTAATTAAACCCTCACTGACCGTCAACCTGAATGATGAACTCTCCCGCAATCTAAAAGTGCGGCAAACAGTTCTACTTTCCACATGCCTTTTAACAAGGTGGGAATACTGCCTTTTAAGTGTGCCATGAGCTGGCCAGAGCTACACGTGGACGAGGCTAGGTGGCGGCGGCTACACATAAAGCCTTGAGCTAGCCAAGACATAGCCTCAGCTAGCCGACGGCGAGCCAGAGCTCCCAAATGCGTCGGCTAATTGGGCCTTGAATGCAGTGATTGAGGGCCCCGAATGGCTCGTCCACCTGGAAAAAACATACGAAGAGAAAGGAAATCAGTGGAGGATGCTGGTGGGTGTATTAAAGTGTAATAGCAGCAATCTTGTATAGAATTTGCTCAAGAAGGGTGTTTGCAAGCAAGAGGTAATTGTCGAGGCAAACCAGTGAGGTAATTACCACAAGTACTCTAGCTTTTTATCCGTAGGCAATATCCAATAGATAAGAACAGTATCACATGTAAGTAGAGAACTGAATAGAGTAATGTGGAGATATAGCAACAGATAGCAAAGCACATGGACCGATAACAATTGCCATGGTGAACCACATGTGAGCCGCATGGTCAAGGTTGGATCTCCAACATCTTGTTGAAGCTGATTGATGTTCTCTAACAATTGTAACCTCTAACACTTAGCCACTGGCGGAAGTAATCCTGTTGGTAGCGGTCCTACATACAGAAGCAAGGACAGCTAGTGAAAACTTACATACCATAACAACATGTCCTAGACATTCACCTTGTCCTTATGTAATTACACCCCAAAATGTATGAACGGCACCCAATGTAAAAATGATTCTTTACTCCAGGTTGCTCCTGAAGCCTCCGAACAACGCGTCGAATCCGGGGTGATGTCTCAAATAGATGGGCATAAACATCACCAGCAACTTGTGGGGTGTCGTTGTCCATGATGGACCACATCGTCCCAATGACACCTCTGTAGCCTGCCAATAGCATGTCAGCAGAAAGATGAACTGATTCATCTTGAAGATCATTGGAACCCATGGCAGTTTGACATGCAGAGAAGAATGCCAGATTGGCATGTGGAAGAGATAGATGATATTGGAGAGTGTCAGCCGCGAACTTCCCAGAAAAAACCTGACCCAGGAAGTACACCAGACGAGGATAACTTCGTGAACCTGGTGAACTCCGTGAACTGCTAGCGTAAGCCAGCGTTCACCACCTTTTTTGCCATCATTATCGTCACATCATGTGACGCGACGCGTCTTTTTGCCTTAAAACCTCTTGTACACCGCGCGACACCTCCCTCTTACCATTATCCAACCATTTCTCCGTGACAATGTCTACACTTGACGAGGTTTTCAAGTTCTTGAGCCAGGTACCAGGTCTCAAAGAAGCCGTCGGAATGGATAAGGCCATGGCGTTCGTCCGACTAGCTGCCCGACTCAAGGACGAGATTGTTCTGGCGCAACCCTCCGATTATGACCCTTCAACAGCCCCGTCTGAACTCCCTGAGCATGTTCGTTCCTTTCTCGGTGGGGCGACAGAATTGCCAGACCAATTTGTTTCGGGCTGTTGGTCGGCATTTAGCGAAACCATTTGGACATACAACGAGGATGGCTCCAGTTCTGGGAAGGATGCACAGATGTTTCGTGAATTTGGGCTGGATCATTTACTTGGTATATGCCTCTGGCGATACTTCTTTAGCAGTTTACTCACGACTTTGCTCTCATAGCTGCTCGGATGCTTTTCCCTCCTTCTAAAACTTGTACCAACCCGACCTGCATGAATACGAAGCTTTTGCGGGATAAAGATGGTCTCCAGAAGGTTATCTTATTCACTCTCAACGACGGAGCTTGCGCCACCTATGCTGGGCACCTGCACTGCTCCCGTGAGTCGAGATCAATTCTGGTGCTCGTGTGAGGTCCTGACCACAGGTTAGATTGCAAAACAAACTATTATAATAACTATTTCGTCTCCAACGGCATTAGAACATACTATTCTGGCATCCCCGACGCCATTCAAGTCGGAGAACACCAATACGTCGAGCGCGAGGTGCTGAGCCTGTTTATCGGTCTCATGTTGATCTCTTGGACCTCTGCGACGAACGCTGCGCGTGTTTACGACACCTGCTTGTCAAAACCCGAGAACCGACCCGTGCACAAAGACTGGCCGCCCGAGCGGAGCTTCAAGATGCGCCCGGAGCACGTTTGGGACGGTTTCCTCCTGCTCTCGCTGCTGGAAGATTACGATGAGCGAAAGCAGGTTCTGTCTGTTCCTGACACCGGGGAACAGAGCGAACGATTCAAGGATGCGATGCGCGAGCGAAATGCGCGATTCCGACTATCTGGACAGCCCGAATGGGGACATCATTGTGATAAATGTATGCGGGTCTGGAAGGAGGAAGATGGTCTCAGTACGTCCTTTCCCCATTGTGACGTACAGGGAATTGACCTTCTGTTGGACAGAAAAACTACATGTCATTGTCATCGACGGTATCACCATTGGCCGACCGTGTTGCGGCGTCCACAACTGCCCCGAGTCGCTCATGAATAATCGCCATCGGTTTTGTCTTGGTCATGACTACCGGCACCATATTTGTGCGGTCGAAGGCTGTGAAGAGGCCGTTGAGCCTGAATTCCTGACGTGCTGCGATCCAGACCATCGTCTCTTGGAAATGAATCATAAGAAACGGAACAAAGCACTATTCCAGCTCCGGGGACGACTCCAACGCGCCAACGTCTCACATCCCAACGACGCATTTGAAGCCGAGGTCACGGCAGAGCTGATTGAAGAGATCACGATTCCCTCTGCCGAATGTGAAGCGTCGAAGGATCCTCAAGGCAACAGAAAGCTCCGCGCGCTCTTTGGCCGTCGAAGGACTCATAATGAGCAAATCTTTGTCCGTCCGTGCGGAATGATCGTAGCCCATGGTACTTTCTACGGCTCTGAGAGTGTTTCGCAAACCGTCGTAAGTTATCCCGTGCTCCACAAATGCTTATACTCAAGAAGCGATTTAGGACATGCTGCAGAAGGTCTTTCATGTAGAAGGATCCATGCCCGACATCGTCATCTACGACAACAATTGCACGCTCTACAAATACCTTGTCAAGAATGAGATCCAGCTGTACCGGACGGTTGGGTTCCCCGTTGACGTCTTCCACTGGACATGCAAGCACGCGAAGGAGGGCATCGAGTGCTCGTACCATTGTAATCCGACGCAGTTTCCCGAGTTGCTTGGCGAGGATGGCAAGGCCTGGTTCTTCAACTCTTCGGTTGCTGAACAAACCAATGTGTGGCTCGGGGGATACCATGCCATCCTTCGCGAGATGGGTGCTGATAAGTACGACTTTTTTCTTGATGAAATGATAATGCGGAAGAACCGTCTGACGAGGGCGAAGCTCGAAGCGGCAGGCGCTAATCCTGATTATGTCCCGAACCTTGTTTATAATCTTGGTGTGTAGTAGATATACAACATGAATAGCGCTACAAAACAAGCTACTTTGGAAAAGTAATAGTAATGATAATTTAATGTTTTTTATCTGCGCACACCTTTGCCCACCCCATCGAGGTCGCCCGCCACACTGTCCAAAGCCCCGCCGCACTTCTCGGAAGCTGCGCAGCGGCGTCACGCTCGTGCTGCTCCGATAATTTCCACGCCTTCAGGTTTTGGTACCAGGCACCCTTCGGGAACTCACGACCAAACGCGGACTCGAACCGTTCGGCGATGGGACAGAAGTCTTGGGGGCAATCTTTCCGATGGCAGCGGCCATGTCGCGGGCATAAACACCCTCGGGCCACGGACCAGCAAGCAGCACAATATCAGGATCCGCGGCCTGGTTCGAAACCGGTAGCGGTAAAGATGGACGAGTGGATGGTAGTGGTGAAGATGGACGAGTGGAGGGTGATGAGGCGGTGTTGGAGAGGATAGATAAGCCGGAGGCGTTGGTGAGGCCCGCGAAGAAGACGAGGATGGGGGGTGCAGGGCCTCGAGAAGTCCGTGCGCGTGGACAGAGCACGCGGAGTCTTGAGACTGGGCGGAAAAAGAGGCGTGTCTGCTTTCCGTTTCGAGGGAAGTGTTCGTCGACTGGGCCCTGCGATGGGCAACTGCCTCGACCCGTACTTCTCGATGTACTCGTCGAGGTGGGGCAATCGGTGACGCCGAGGTGGCGGGCAAGAATAACTTGTCGTGACGGAACTAACATCACGTAGTCGACGTCTTCGCGATGAAAGCACCCGCCGTCGAAGTCGTAGATGTAGACCTCATCCGTAGCGAGCAGATCCAGCTTCCGAAGCAAAGACGGGTGGTCGGCGATGTTGACCTTGGGGTACGTCAAGAGTCCCTGCTTGCGACCCCACTCAGGTTCTTCGCCATTCTTATCAGAGAGGTTAGACAAATGGAAGAATAGGAATCAAAAAGGACGTACCTTCGTCCAGCAGCACACCTGAACTTGACGTTCGAATAACAGATCCTGCTTCCGACGCTGCTCCTCAGCAGTCTTGCGGGCCTCACGCTCTTGATGGTTTGCGATGTAACGCTGCGCCCACTGCGGGTCCATGGGTTTTTTGTATAGTTTGGGCGCAAGCGGTGGTTCACCGGATCAGGAGGGTCTGGGGCGGCTGAGGTGGAGGCTGGGTCGGAAATTGACGGGGAATAGTCGTAGGTAAACATTGGGGCAGGGCGAGCGAGCTGGGAGGGGTCACCGTCCGGGCAGGGGCAGAAGCGGGGCCATGGCGCTGCTTACGATGGCCAGAGTACCGGCAGCCCTTGCCTTGCCGCTCGCAGCATGTCTTGCAGCGTTTCCAGCTGCAATCCCGCGCACCAGCTACACGGGAGCATCCGGCCGAACACTTGGGTTTAGACGATTGGCTTGAAGTGAACGGCTGCGAGGCAGCAGGGGGCGAGAAAGTCGGCAACACCGGAGATTGTAGAGCCGGGTCAAGAGGAAAGCTTGATCCTGGATTGTAAAATGGAGGCGGTGGCGGCAGCGGCGGGTATGGAGGAGCACCATTCGCAGGAGCGTCCTGTGCACGTCGTTCTGCAGCCTCGAAAAGGTCCGGATCAAGCCACTTGAAGTAGCGACAGTCAGAGCACTATGCGCCAAAAATCAGACTGTGAAACAATAAAAGAATTGAGACGCACAACACGGTATCGGAGGTCCTTATGCCATGGAACATTCGACCCAGAGCAGACGAGGACTGAGGGTATGCGCTCGTCGCAGCCCTCCCCGGGACAGTCGATGAAATGGTGGTGGTGCGCGCCAGGCGGATCCATCGGGGTTTGGTAGACTAGAAATGTGCATTATTAGTGTGTTCTGGAGCTATAGCTGTGGTTTGAGGTCGCTGCATCAGTATTGAGCAGTTTAAGGCTAGGCGGGGACTCACAGAGAGAGCTATAGACAATACATACCGATGGCGGGAACAGAGTGACAAAGTAACGCTTCGTGACGCTGGACGGTTCAGGTAAGCTGAGACAAACAATGCACTGCATTAAATAAGGAGTTCACCGGGAGTTCACCACGTTCACCAGGTTCACCGGGTTCACCAGAAACCCGGTGAACTTCCGCTAATAGATATGTTCTCGAACTTCCGGCAAGGATGAGAGCACTGTCAGTTGGAGAAGAGGCACTCTGCAAGCCATGGCAGGCAAAATGTACCCATCCGGAATCCCTCATGGCATTCCGAACCTTGTCCATTGTCGCTGTATGTTCATCTAACCGCAGAACAGGAATCTTTCCGTTGGCATGCTGCTGAATACGTGTGATTTCTTCCTGTGTCCCTGGGATGTAACACGGACGTTGGGCCGACACACCGACCTTCCTTTTTGGGTTGCCTCGGGAATCACGGCATCTTGGATCGGGTTCTCGCAGCTTTCGTCCACTCATTCAAGCCCAAGTTAGCAAGAAAAATCAAGAGGGCACAAGGCATTCAATTTATTACAGCTAATGTCGGAACCGAAGGCGTGGTGAAAAATTTTCTGTTTTGGGACATTTCCGAAGAATTCCCCATAACTCGATGAGTTCTCAACAGATTGACACGAAACCTAGCTAGTTTTTCCAGGCTAATTCATCCGCAATTAGTGATGTAAAGGAAATTGCGAAAATGTATTTTATCTTTCCATTTGGTACCTGAGGCATTGTTTCTGTTGAACAGCTCCTAGGAGGGTGGGCACTTGTTCAAACACACTGAATTTTTGGGATGGAAGACTTACATGCATTATAAAGAGGGTGATGTTGCCAGAATTATGATTTTCTTCTCCATTGAGTCACTATTGATTGAGTTCAAAAATTTTGATCGAAAGATTACTTCCGAGTCAATAGTGACTCAATAGAGAAGAGAATCGTAATTCTGGCAACATCACCCTCTTTATACTGTACTATTAAAATCAATTCGTCAGTCACGCGTCACGGGGGTGCTTGACGTGACGAATTTTGGAACCTTGTCACGCGTCACGGAGGCTCTTGACGAATATACTTTTCGTCACGGTCATTTCAAAATTTCGGTTCAGGGCTGCTCTGAGCAAGTTTCCTTAGCTGCGGACACTCTCTACCATTTTCTCGCCATTCTCAAGGTTTCTTGTTTCAAACCTCACAAACATCGTGCTTCAGACCAAATTCAACTGAAGCTCAACAGTGAAAAATGGATTTTTTCCTGTTCAACAACAGATTTGCTCAAATAAATTTCTCAGATGATTCCTAAGTTATCTTAATGCTTATTCTACATGCCTTGCAACCCCTGGAATATTTCCAGGGCTTGACGAAATTTTGGGGATTGTCACGCAGCTGGGGACCCTTTGACGAATTGACGAAATGATATTTCTGGTCACGCGTCACACCCCTTGACGAATTGAATTTAATAGTACAGTAATGCATGTAGGTCTTCCATCCCAAAAATTCAGTGTGTTTGAACAAGTGCCCACCCTCCTAGGAGCTGTTCAACAGAAACAATGCCTCAGGTGCCAAATGGAAAGATAAAATACATTTTCGCAATTTCCTTTACATCACTAATTGCGGATGAATTAGCCTGGAAAAACTAGCTAGGTTTCGTGTCAATCCGTTGAGAACTCATCGAGTTATGGGGAATTCTTCGGAAATGTCCCAAAACAGAAAATTTTTCACCGCGCCTTCGGTTCCGACATTAGCTGTAACTGTGTATACATCATGGGGATTTTCTATATAGTGATCTTTTGTAGCGACCTAAATTCAGATAGTGCGGAACATGAGGACACATGCAAAGCAGCGGCGAGCAGGGGAATTTTTCGGGAAAAGTGGGAGGGGTAGGAGAAGGAGGGAAGCTAGCCAGTAGGCGCTTGATGTAAATACATTATGGGTGGCAGAGTGCCGGTGTCAGCAAGCAACTCCAAGTGGCACCCATTCGAACGGAGTTATTTGATCCAGGAATGGGATGAGAGTTGGGTAGATGGGAGGAGAGGGGAAAGGGGAGGGGATTGCCTGGTATGAGGACAAGTAAAGAGGCAGTGAATGGCGATGTGGGAGGGAACAAGCCTTGTTGTTTGTATCAGACTATCAGTAGCGAAAATCATTGTTGTCAGGCCGCTGATGGCCGAGGTTCCCAAAAAGGAAGGTCGGTGTGTTGGCCCAAATTCCATGTAACACTGGCCCTCGGCCGATGGTTGAGTGACAGCAAGAAGTTGAAGTTTGTCCTTGGATTCAGACTGCGGTCGAAACCATTGGATCAAGGCTGTCAAAGATGGTGTATACGAAGAAATCAGGAAGTCAGATAATTTCGAGCCGAAAGTTTGGTCATCGCCATACACTCCTGCTGCATGGATGGGAAGAAATGAGAGTGGCCCAGTTGGACACCACCAGATGCGTCCCCAATCCTGGCATATTGGAGTCTATATGTCATGAGCTTATGATTTATGAACTGTGTCACAGTGTGTTCATGAGAATAACTTACAGTGATTGCAAGTCCATTTAGGATAGGCTGAACAATCTTAAACCAGAGCTCCGAGAGAATATGTGTAAAAAGATCATCCGGAGTCATATCTCCCTCACGAGAGCCATGTAATGCAACCTATCACTGCGGTCAGGGCCTCCAACAACTGATTCCAGAGATTTGGCCAAGAGCTGTCCCCCATGTAGTGTGAAGTCGGGCAGGGGAATATGAAGGGCCTCATCTGTTAGGCCTGGCATGAGGATTAGAGCATCATATCCATATCGGCTGATATTAAGAAGGGCAACTGGGCCCTTTTTTGCAGCCAGCAAAAGCCCAGACGTTGGCTTTGAGAATAAAAACCTCTCAAACCCGGGCAACTCTCTGATCTGTTCCAGAAGTTGATCTCTGTCAAGTGCACTGGTATGAGAATGCCGTGTAATGGACTGAAGTGACTGTGAGTGTGTAGCCCCTGCAGCGCTGCTGCGGGTGCTTGCAGTTTCCAACGCGGTAGAGAGAGAGGTGAGTTGATGAGCAAGATGAGGATAGCTGTTCCTTAGATCATCCACTGGTGTACGTAGACTTATAAGCTGACCCCAGATGACCGAGCGGCCCAGGTCGAGCCATTCTACCGCTTTCTTGCAGTCATCCACTGTAATTGCAGCTGAAGCAGCATCTTGAACAACTTGACCTGCTTGCAAGATGTGGTGATGCCGATCACTCATAGACAACCCCAGCCATGCTAATTCAGGCAGAAGGCCAATCACTGTGGTATATGCATGGAGTACTATTTATTGGGGTGGTGCAGCTCTGTTGCACTATGGACTTGACTATGGATTAAATCTGGCGCCGGAGAGAGAGAAAAAGACTTGGTGAATATTGGGACGCACCCTGCATCAGGGGGTTCCGTTCGATTCCTTATCCAAGCCACGCAGCCTGGCAGCCGTGCACAGCCGATGGTTTCCCTGTAGCTGAAGTTGGATACATGTATGAGTCTTTGTTTGTGAAACGGGGGGAAAATACTATGACCGAGGACACATTCGGACGCAGGGAGTCATTGTATTTCAGTACTGAATACATACTCTATGAACCCGCGCAGGCGTGCACCGTGCACCACATCCGATGAATTGCAACCTGTAGCCGCGTGTGATAATTAGCCTGTACAATAAGGACGATGTGGAAGAGAAGGCTGGTCAATAGGTAGACCAAGAGGTGTCCAGGTCGTGCAGGCGACAGCGCCGAGCCGTACAGCAGTGGTAAGATATCACCTGAAAAGAAATCGAGGCAGGCGTAGATAAATGAATAGGTTGTATAATATATGAAACTTAGCTCAGATTTGCTTGAATGAGGGTGGATTCGCACACAGATGCTCAGAAATTCGTTGTATACGTGGCGGTAAGAGATAAAGGTGAGGTGATCCGTGATCCACAAACAAACAAATATCAAAATGATGTAAGTACGAGAGTCCGTGGGTGGAAAGCCGCAGCTAAAGTCAACCCCACTCCAGCAATCTGGGAACTACGCAAAGACGTGATAGGGAGACTCACTGCCCCGCAACAGCGTCGAGTATGGGTGCCCAGTCCACCTCGAAGTCAATCCCCAGCGTAATCCGAGATGCCCGAAGTGGTTCAACCAGTCGCGTTGGCGGTACGTAGTGAATAAAATGAAACGTCTGTGTAGAATCAAAGTAGGTAAGTGCAGGTATGTGTAGAGATGTAGAAAAGCTCAATAGAAGGTATCCTGTGTGTGTTCTGCAAATATATCTCGAAAGAATGATAAACTTCGCTCAGTGGTGGAAGGAGTGGATCTTTGAACGTGCAGCTGGCAAAGGAGTCTGTGAGAAAAAGAGTGGCTAAAATGTGTTTAGTAATAAAATGTGTGCAAGGGATGGAATAAAACAATGAAACAGAAACTTGACGTATTATGTGCCTGTGTTTGGTTGAATACGCGAAGGCGACGAGAAGGTCGAGTCGCACTTCCACAACGATGGACGGATTATGAAAAAGACAAGTGACTTGAGCGTCGGAAGGGCAGGAAAAAAAATAAAACAACTCACTACCCCAATTTTTCAGACGCGGGGAGTCGACTGTCAAGCTCCTCGGTGCTACAGAATTCGGCGAGCACGCAGCAGTCTACACATAATACCGTTCATAGGGTAGCGAAAGTCGATGCATATCAATTAATTCGCGGTCCTGGAGACAATCACTAATGTCAGGTTGAACTTAGAGGATATGACATAGGAATCGCGATTTTCAACGAGGTAGCCGACAAAGTATTTGGGCTAAAACATATGTCTCAACCCAAAAACACCTGCGTCCGAACCAAATACTCAGATCTTGCCAACTCCTGCACCAGCCACCACAGCCGCCGTCACAGACGCCAACGCGGTCAAACTGTACGAGTACGGCACACTCGTGAAGTCCCCCGTCCGCGTAATATTAATCTTACCCGTGCCCCAGTCGTTCTCTGCCGGAGGAATCATCAGCGCGCAGACACGATGATACATATATAGGGACCACTCACCCGCCCCAAGATTCGCAAACCCATCATCTTCAAAGTCGCCCGCGGGCCCGCTGTTGGGCGAGTCATCCGGAATGACAAACCCGTAGGTCGACAGCGGCTCGGTGGAGTTGACGAAGACGTTCCCTTCGACAAGGGCCTGCCCGAGGGAGCGCGTGTGGATCCCCTGCGAGACGAGGTTCTCGTAGTAGTTGTTGTAGACATGGGCATGTGAGAAACGCAATGCTATTCAGCGAAAGTCCACCTTAGACTGAGGCTATTAGCGGACTATCATGGAACGTGCGTACCAGGCGTGCGGGTGTGGACGTTTTTCCAGTAGTTGTGGTGGCTATGGTTGATGATGCATCAGCCGCGAGGGAGATCGAAAGGCCCTGTTCGTACTATGTGATGTGGAAATGGCCCGTATCTGGAACGATTTGAAGCGAGGATCACGGCTTCGGGTCAAAGTACACACCTTCGCTGCCGTTCTCGGGATCGCCGCCAACCAGAGAGCTCTAGAAGATGCCATTCACCAAGTTAGTCGGATGCAAGCCAAGGTCCCGCATGTATGTATACCTTGAAGTGATCATGGAAGAAATTCCACGAAACCGTAATAAAATCGGAGGCATGGTTCACATCCACCTGTCCATCGTAGAAATCTGGCCCGTGGGTCAAGTCGCTGAAGAATTCGTTGTGGTCGATCCAGATGTTGGTGGAGCTAGTGATAGTAATGCCGTCATTGCCGGTGACCTCCAGTCTTCCGGTGAGGCAGTGACAGAGCGCTCGTCGAAAAGGGAATCACCTTGTTGATGACGAGGTTCCGGATGATGATGTTCCTCTGCCCCGAGATCTTGAGCCCGACGCCCGTAAGGATGGCCTGGGTGCCAACACCGATTATTGTGGTGTCGCTGGCTGAACGATAACACATGAGCGAGAAACCAGGGGGAGTACATAGCATGACACCCACCGACGCTGGTCTGCGAGGAGAGATGGACAGGCGCAGTGAGGAAGACTGTGATGGGTTTGACTGTCTGAAGGATATCGAATGGGGATCAACATCAGGGCATATAAATTAGACGGAACGCAAACCTTGACGGCTGTCTGGAAAGCAGCAGCAGCGGAGACGGTAGTCGTCGTTCCGCCTGCTCCACCGGTGGTCCCACCGTTCTGGGTTGCGTATCCCGCTAGCTGGGCCGCCGTCAAGGACGCCGTCGCCAACGTGAATAAAATGCTCAGATGAAACAACATTGTCAATGCGAGCAACGCCAACCTGGTCGCTCTTTTAAATGATCGCTTCCTCATCTTCGGTGCATATAACGACGAGGACCAGGCTCCAACTGCACGGACCGCCGCGTCCGTAGAGAGGAGCTTGGCGCTTTTGACGATTCTCTCCTGATCTTCGGCGAAATGAGAAGAATTCAGGAGCGGGCCGCCGAGTCCGCTGACGCAGTCTATTGATGAAATGAATAGAGGATGTTGAAGTATTGCGCCACCTAGCACTACTTGTGGCGCGCATTGGTTGTAGACGATGCAGCCCTGTCAAAGTTCCATCGTATTGGGACGATTCGTAGCCCGGTCTTGTGAGCAGAAGTCCTACATAGTTCGGCCCGTCAGACAAATCTAAGTTTAACGAGTACTTGCGGAGTCAATGCTTGTTGATACGTACGAGAATTTGTTACGCCGATGCGCTGCAAGAGGGATGAAATGCTAATTATTACATCTGACCGAGACGTGAAACTTCCCAAATAGATCGTATGCATTTGCAATGCCGATTCTGCGGGTCTTGTCCAGGAATGAAGTGATGATCAATCAGGAAAATAGGAGAGAAACCGGGATCAACGCGGATTCGGTGATCAAGCGCGAGCCTCCGGAGTGCGCGCGGTGATGAAATGTTTCGAACTGGTGTTGTTCACCTGAATCCAGAGCGAAATATTGCTCTGAAGATATAAATAAGCGCTGAAGAGCGGAGGCCGGCAAGCGGTGCCGAAGAGCTGATAGCGGACTTTGAAAAGGCTTCGGACGGACAGAGAAACATAATTTTATAAATAGAAAGATGCATATTGCTATTCACTGATTGCTCTTAAGTGGCCCACTTCCCAGCGGGATATAGTATTCACTCCGTTCAAGGTCCAGGTAGCTGAAGCGATTTCGAGCCGCCGCGAGGCCTGGCGAGGACCAAAAAATCGCCGTTGAGCTCCGGCGAGGTCCGGCGAGTTACCCATCTAGGCCACCTCGTCAGGCCTCACGGCGGCTCGAAATAGCTGGGTTAGGCCCGGCTAGCTGGGCTCTGAACGCAGTGATTGAATGAAAACCTCAGGTATCCCCGGAACACCGTACGGGATGGATTTTCTCGGAATTTCCGAGCTTCCTACGTATGGCCTGTTTACAGCTGAAACCTGCCAACCGTCCGCAACATCCTGTAATATTGAACATCCGCATACCCGGGCGACACGAGCCAATATATTGTCCTGAGTCTTATCCGACGCTGATGATAAATTAAATACATAATTTGAAAACTCTGCAGGATGCAATAGACTAGGAGCCAGTGGCTATTTGACCAAATTGAGAGTGCGTGCTATGCGCTAGATGTATGGTCCAAGTTACCCGGGCCCTGACATGACAGTGAGGTAGGTAGGTAGGTAGCATTACACGCCATGGTCCGAATAACAAATATAGTCAAATCCCTACCTGTATATGTGTGAGGTATCTATAGGCAGGGTTTCACGATGTGACCCCAATTGTCATCAATCGCATTCACGACGATTCCCCTATTCATGTTTTTTATCTGCGGGATATATTTTGGCAACCCTACAATAGATAACCACCACAACCTTATGAGAAGGACATATTCCTGGTACCGGTTAGGAACTAGGTCTGAAACACGAGGTCCAAAATGCCATCAGACACATCAATACCATAAAAAACTAAAATAACAAATTAAATAACCTGTTTAAATCCCTTTCTGGCAGTCAGTCTAAATTAATTAACTTATCGTTCTTTCCGCTGCCCCCTGTCCACGTAGTAATCCAGCCTGAGTGTTCCACATGTGCCTCAGTGAGGCCAGTATGTTTAATTTCCACTCAATCCATGCCTCTTACTCTTTACAGTGGATGTTGATGATCCCGTTGATTCTTTGAGTGGAGTACATCCATTCAGCTACTGTATTTATCCGGATTTTATGCGACTCACCTTCTCTGTCCTGGCATGTAGGTCCTTAGATTAAAAGTTACTTAACTAAAAATGGTTCAGCATCCAGAAGCAGTCAGGACTTTCCGCCAATCTCATGGAGCAGCTCCAATTTCTCATTCCGACCATGCACTGCATGGGTATCAATTTCACTGCTGCTAATGGCATGGACATCCAATCCGCCGTGTTGCAGGCACCCTTTGACCCGCAATCGTGTATCTGTTGTCTTCTCTCAGAATCTGGGATAATCACTTCATTGAAATCAGGATGGAATGAAATCACTGGCCTCAACTCACACTGGTTGAACATTTCGAGTTTTTCAGTGAAAAAAATTGGTGAAAATTGTCCATTATTTTTCACACTTTTTTTCATTGAAAAAGCAAGTGAAAAACTCAAAAGTTTGGCAGCACTTTTTGGCTTGTTTCAAAATTTTCACCTTAAAAACGAAAAAGTGGTGAAAATATTCCAAGTTTTTCACTTATGTTTTCAGTGAAAAGGGTGTAAAATTTAATGGACATTTTCACCAATTTTTTCACTGAAAAACTTGAAATGTTCAACCAGTGTCAGCATCCAGCACAGACAAGTGCAATATCCTCAGCTCAATGTTCTGAATAAAATACATTACTCAGCATCCAGCATATAGACAAGTACAATATCTTCAGCTCAATTACTTCAAATAAAACATGTTAGGTACAATATCCCTGGCTCAATGTGAGCGTGGTCGACGTGAATGCGTCGACCAAGCGAACCTGAACCCACAGTCTCCGTTTTTGCGAGTCTGCCTCTTACATCTTATATCCTGGGTATTGCGAGAGGTACCAGGGGTGCCCGGAGGGCCTTGGTATAGGAGGGGAGTTATGATACAAACAAAAAGGAGACGATCAGTTTCCAAATGATGTGGAAAATGATCATAAGATATTTTATAGTAGATAGAATCTTGTACGGTAGATTCTATCTCACCTATACTCTGGCTTGACCTTGGCTAGGGTGCTGTTTTATAGGCTTGAAGCTCAATTCTCCTTGTTGCAGGATATCCACGACCTTATATCCTGCACTTTGTACCCCACATTCCGGTTCGACGCTATCTCTTCACCTAGGTGAAGCAGGGTGAAGCACTACCGGTCTACGTCTACACTGCAGGTTAGGCGCGATATCTTCCTGCTCTATGCAAGGCTACAGTTTAGTCAGTCCCGGCGGGTTATATTTGTGATTACTTAGGCCGACCTAGGGGCTGTCACTGACACCAATGCAACCTTCTGTAAAGTTCAAGAACCTCATTGGATATACCACTCTTGCAGCCAGCACTGTAAAAGAAATTGCACAGACTGTTCCTTTCCTGGGATCTACTTCGGCAGTGACTTTGTCAATTGTGAATTGTGTAGATGTAAGTGCCCGAGAACATAGCTGCAGTGGCTTACAAAAAAATTGAACAGAGAGTCCATTCAAACAAGGATCAATGTTTTGAAATGGTTGCACAAATACATGAAATTCTATACGCCATTTTGAAACTGTATTCTCTGTCCGAAACCCATGGGTGCTTCCGACAGAATTGTTGTATAACATAGCAAATTTCACGGAGTAAGCAGAAGTTTACATATCTTCTCGAAGCACTAACATTGAGACACTACAATAGAACACTTGGAAAAGTGCTCACATTTCTGAAATTTCAGGGAATGATGACTAGGGTTTAGGATGGGGAAGGTCAAGCAGGTGTTCAGGCAACTGGACAATGCTGCAAGATGAAGGAATGCAGCAATGAACTCAGTCATGCCCAGGAAACATTTGCGGTACATCAATTAAATTCTTGGTTGTGTTCCTCTAATTCAGTTCAGGTTCAAGTCGCTGGTTCAACATTGTCCCGCATAATGCAAATGAAGAAGGATTTGAAGCAGCAGCATGAAAAAGTTGTTGCCCTCCTGCTTTCCCGCGACGTAGAATGATCTTAGGAGAAGTTAATGTTGTCCAATTTCAATGTGTATCGCACTCACAAAAAACGTCCTCTCTTGGGTAGTGGGTTGGATGAGCCCGGGATATTGAGCATACCATACATGGAAAACATGACAGTTGATGTCAATCCGCCAGCTATTTCATAAGAATATCTCCCAAGGACGGAGAAGTAGCGCTCACCAGTACCCGACGAACCCTAGAAGTCGTGGCGTAAAAGGCAGAAGTGGCACGAGAGACGGCGCCAATCGTTGGCCAGTTATTTGCATCTGACCCCTCGTGGTCCCGTCCGAGACCAGCAACGGCAAGGTAATGGCATTAAAATCGGGCTGAATGACCGAAACCTGCGCGTCGATATTGACACTTCCAAACATGAAGGGCATCTATTCCTTCGGCAGGGGCAACTGCTGCACCTCCGCAAGTAGTGTGGAAGGCATCAGTAGTTGGTCTCGTTGCCCTCCGGGTGCAATTCGAATTGGTATGACAGTTCTTCAGACACTCACTGTGTTCAGATCCCCCCCCGTAGGCACAGGTCTGCCAAATCTTGATAGGCAGATGTGTAGGCAGACCAGTGTGCCGACCCTTGCCGATCCATCTACCCATCCCTGCCGAGGTTGGTCTAGGTATTCCGACTGGAATAGGCACACATAGACTCATGTGGGCCAATGTGCCTAGCTAGGTAAATTCAATAGCCGGCACAGTTCCTGGCCCCAGTCACCCGGCACCCGGCACCCGGTCGACCAGCCCAAGTTACGTAATCCACCTATGGAACCCCACAGGTCGCTTACGCAATGGCATCAAGTCTGTGATCAAGCCCGGGACATCTGCCGATCACTCTGGTCATGCGCTACTAGTCAGCAGCCTACTTATACCCACGACCTAGCGTGGGAATCCTCAGAGTTTCTTCTCTTCGGATTCCCCTCGCTAGGTGCGTATCTTCTTGTATTTAGCTACTTCTTATTCATCACTTCGGATTCCCCTCGCTAGCCCCTTGAGATTCTCAGGTCTAGAGGTTGCCCTTACAGTTTGGGCCCGTTCTCAATCGGAAGACCAGTTTTAATCTATTCTCATGTGTGCGCACCTCGTTTATCTTATTAGAGTCCATCAGTCTGCCTTCACAATGACTTGACAGATCGATGGAAATGCTTGATTGACGAATGATTATCGCAAACATCAATGAAAGATACGCTGAAATATTGCTAAGATACCTGGCAGGAGACTTTCAGGAGAGTCAAAATAGTAACTACCAATACAACTAGGGCGAATTGGTGGCCTAATTTAATCGCCACCAACCTGGACCCAGGTCGACCAGGGTCGGCCATGATAGGCACACCACCGTCGGCGTAGATTGACAAAGGTGGGCAGACTTTGCCTTGGTAGGGATACTAGACCAATGTTGGCCAATGCCTATTAGCATAGACCAACATCGGCTTGGGCGGGCAACCCATAGGCGGAGATCGTCGAAGGTGGGCACATCTGTGCCTACGGGGGGGTCTGAATGTAGTGATTGGAGGAGATAGAAGTTGGGTGAGTGTTGGAGGAGATTCAGAGTCAGGCCTTATATATGTGCTTGCCCCAATGAAGCAGTCCAATGGGACAAGAACTGTATACAGTAGAGCGGGTTCGGCGGGGTCGTTGATTATCTCGAGGGACAAACTGCAGGTGGTACACCACGTTACCGAGGAACCAAAAACATACGGTAGGCCAAGGAATGGAGAGTATTTTGCACTGGGAAATGAACAGGGAATTGATAATCCCACACAGCACGGATCGAGGCAGTGGAGATTGTGACAACTTTTCAATCGTCAATGATCTCATGGTTCGATAATACGCTTTCCATGAGGGAGTTATGCGTCAAATACCCGAATTGCGACAGCGCGCGCGCCAAGATTTAGGGTGGGTGATGGCTACTCGGTTGGTTAAAGGTTCATTATTTGAAATTCCAGTGCTAAGGTTAGCAGCCGTACCGAATACGGTTACGGTCGTAAAATTACTGGTTTTACGGGTCACATCTTCGGCATATACGGTACGGTTTACGGCATCGTAAAAAATCGTATGTACGGCAAAGGTGGGTAAGAATAAACACAGTGGATTAGGCTTGCTCTCACCTCCGTATGTCTGTCTAGAACCTCAGATTCCATCTGGGAGTCGACCTTCTCGCTCCTCATCGTGTTTTAAACAAACCGTATCGTAACCGTAACCGTATAACCTTTACCAAGGCGCTATACGGTACGCTTAAGAGTACCCGTATAACCGTAGCCGTGAACCGCACTGTACAGTTACTGTGCGGATCCCTAAGATTCCAGCGGGTATACATAAAGAACAAGGGTTTGTCCCGAGTTCACCTCCCATGAAGGTCTCGACATCCTGAATAGGTTGCAAACAAACAGGGTACAGATCTGGCGGGTCGAGATTGATCTCCGGGGGGATGACCACTCAACAAGATACCATCAGTAGCATACAATATCGCCGAAGTCTGTGGCCTCTATTCAAGAATGAGGGATCGCGGGGCGGCTCTGCCTCAGTACAGCGGTAGAGCATATGCTCCACTCGAATGACTTCAGAAATATTTTGCAATTTTCTCTTGCCCCGAGATGTTTTCCATCTTTCTCCGTATTCTCCGTCTTGCTTCCCTAGACCCGGATGCCTTTGCCCTTCTGTATTCTGTTCTCTGCTGGAGCGAAGCGAGGAGCGTTTTGTTATTTTTTCTTCCTCTCGTTCCTGCACATTTCCCCAATTGCATATCCAACGATCCCCTTCGCTAGAACTACGCAACTGCGCAAACTTCCCCCTGAATAGCACAGCGCAGTGCAGCACATTTCAGCTACAGCGGAAGCCCGCAATTTTCCCTTTCAATCAACATCTCAGCTAAATTCTTTACGTTATTCTCTGCCAGATCCTATTCCTATACTGTACCGCCCTGTACGGAAGCAACGGTCACGGACACAGGAGGGCCCGTTGTGTTGTAAAATTCGTGCTCGGTCACGGTCACGATGGAGCTCGTTGTCTCAAAATTACCGTGACATCCATGCGGAGAAAGGAAAGAAAAAAATCCGAAGGGTTGGAACAGGCTTGCTATTAGCGGAAATGAAGAAATCAGGTAGTTTGTGCATCAAATGGATATGAAAATGTTCCTCAACACCCTGAAAAACAGCCCGAACTAATAATAGTGGCCATTGCATTTTTTTGTAACAGTCACTGTCACAATGCTCGCCGTTACCTGAAAAAAGTGCAACAGAAATGTCACGGCAGGTTTGGCGTTGCTTCACTACAGGGACGTACAGTACATGAAAAGTCACATGGGCTGGTCCCACGGTAGCCCACGGTCTCGGAATCCGCCGTACGCAGGCGAACCGGGGATCTCGGACTCCGCCGTGTGCGGGCGAAACTGGGATTGAGCCTGACTGAGCTGTGTGCGGATGAGCTATTATACGACATATCTTGCCTACCCATGTGCATCAGTCTGATCTTTGTCTGATCTGCGTACGGACGCTGGCACGAACGGGATCGGCATTTCGCACGGTTGACACTTGCCCTTTCGGGTTCCACTCCATCACTCTTTACTTTCGGTTCGTCTGCGCCGTCCGCTCGAGAAGCTGTTCGAGCGATACCATATGGGGTACAATCAAAAGCCTTGAAAAGCATCGCTTGACCCTCGGGACCACCATCTTGGACCCGTTCCTGCCTTTCTTGGGTATGTCATTCTCACCGGATCTGATGCTTTACTTTTCTTCAATTTCCGCTCGCCGCACTGTCGCACAACTTGCGCCGTTCGCTTGAGACGGTCCCATGCGGGATACACAGTGAATTCACATGATGCAGTGCCCGCCACACCCTCTCGAACCCGTTCCGCACTTCTTTTTGTTGGAGATGAGCAATCCAGCTCAAGTCGGAGACATGACCGAGCCGCTGCCTAAAAGCTGACTGATACGGCATCGGAGGGAACACGCCGGAACTTGCAGGAAGAATAGGATTTAGTATAAATACAGTAGAGCTCTTCACGGGTTTGTAACCCAACGGCCAGCAGTGATATCTCACTAGGTTCACGAGATAAAACCAACACTTTACTTGTTATCTTCTTTTACTCATAATACTCCTACTTTACTATGTAAAGGCCCATTATGTACCATTTACAGTGGCGACCTGCACCCCATTAGATAGATTTGATTTGTTCCTTGGATTAGTGTCGCCCTCTGCAGTCCATCTGCACTAGTACAAGTATTGGCTTCGTGCCATACGCTGACCCTCGATCGTAGTCTTTTAAAGTCCTCGCCCAAGTTTAGTCTCGGCATCGCTTGCGTTAGTCTTCGTCACCATTGTCTCGTTATATTGCCGCTGTTGCCCGTCTACTCGAACATACCGGATTGGATTCGGAACATTTTGGGCCAACTCGCTCACCCGCGCTTATTGCGCCGTGCTTAGACCCGGAATGAGTGCATCACCCGAATTATTATATGCCCGAATACATCTAGTTTACCTGTGCCAATATCGCTGCTTGTCCTCGGGAGCTGAGTGTTCAAGCGTTTGAGATTAGTTGGAATTTCCAGCGAGATTGCCCTGGGTATCCGAGTCGGACGCTGATTTCGACTGCGGGACGTGAAAGCTGCTCCCAGGTTAAGTTGAGCAGGTGCAGTTTCAGTCAAGTTTCAGTGACAAGATTAATCTTGTCCATCCGACGTCCTGCTCTAAGCCATCAGAGGGACCGCTCTTCTGCGTATGTAAGAAGCCCCAGGAACCATGGGGCGTTGAGACTGTGAATCCGGATTTAATGCGTGATGAATTAATCCGACGATCCATGAGGTAGGTAGGTAGGCATCAGTGACTTGACAGATTGGTTGTTTGAAGAGACTTCAAATTTTACGTGGGCTGTTTGGTATACTTCCTCAGTTTTGCGGCCCAGCTCACCCAAGACTAACCTTGTGGCCTGGATTTTTGAGCCTCGGAAGTGCAATTACCATGTGACAACGGGGGAAAAAAAAAACGCGTGTTCACGGAATTATGCAAACGGCTGTAATATTTTACATCGAAATTAATACGTCTTAGGCCCCAAAATTCTAGAGCCCGGTACGTGCATTCCTCTCATCAAACTGTGCTCATTTTCCCCTGTATTATCAATGCTGCGATACTGCCGATTTCCATTGCTATCCAATTCCAGTACCTTGCACCTATGAATTGATTCCTTGTATTGATATTATCTGCATTCATAATTCTCAGTCATCCCCACAACCTCTCTCTATGTCACATGTGCCGAAGCGTAGCAGACGCATATCTTGTTTCGGTCTCACATTTCAATACATTGGGTTATTTCATTTTTTGTACCCTGGTGCCGAAGCGAAGCGGAGGTATATCTTGTCTAGATAGAAAATACTATTTTTGACGGCTTAAAATAGTCAAGAAGCGGATCTATGAACAAATAAATTGAGGGGAGGTCGGTTGCTAGAGCGCTGATAGCGAAGTTTGAGAAGGCTTCGGACGGACAGCGTAATTTCATAAAGAAGGTACCAACAAAACTAGGGTCTCGGGCCGCCGGTCCGGATATTCCGCGGTGACCAGTAACCGAGACGTTTGCATCTTTCACTGACCATCGCGTTCAACGGCGCTGAGACACGACAGGTAACCACGTCGTCACCCGCGAACTAATCGCCGCCGGCCATGAAGCAGATTCTCTACCTTCGGGCAGGAACGCAAGCGACATCAGTAAAACTACAGGTTTGTCTTTGGCGTCTTTGGCGTCTTTCCCAAGACGTCAAAGACGCCAAAGACGGATTTTTCCAAAGATGCGACGTCTTTCGCTAAGCAGGTCCCATCGTCTTGGGTAAGACATTTGTCTTGGACAAGACCTCAAAGACGCGATATGTCTTTGGCCAAGATCCAGCCACATCTGTGCCAAGACACTCATAAAGACGCAAAAGACAGGGTCAAAAACCATGTATTAGAGTGTCGTACATATAAACAAACATAGAATTAAACTAACGCAGCCGAAGTCCACGCGAAGAAGTTCCTGCAATGATGCTCCACCAACAAAAACAAAAACAAAAAATTCTGCAATGGCCTGAATTAGTCCGATATATCGTAGATATGATACTCGACGCACCATAAGAGCCGCAAGTTTTGTGCGGTTCTCAACCATAGACTTGATATGCTGCTGTACGGTACGTTGATCGGCGGTGCGCAGAGCAGCGAGATTGATTGGGCTTGATGGGCTGAGATGGGACTTGAACAGGTCTGGCTTCGATGATTGCGCGCGCCTTGGGCTTGGATAAAGTAAAGGGTTGGGCCACAGGATTGAGCAAGGATTGAGGGCACGTTGAGTACTTGATGGGACTGGAGGGCATTGAGAAGTGGGGCTCTTGCGAGTCTTCGCCTCTTGCATGGGAAGCGGGGGATACAGGACCAGGGATTTGAATTTGATGGAGGCCAATGTCTTGGACTATAAGTCTTGAGCTGAGAAGGCAGTGGAAAGAAGGAATGTGAAGGGCGGGGGAGGGGGAGGATGAGGGCGAGAGGCAAGAGGCGAAGAGCAACGAACCATTTGATCCCATCTGTCATCTGTCAGACAACGGGATTGATCGGAAGCGGAGTTTCAATGACTTGAAACATTTTCAAAGTTCTCGCGCTCCTTGCGCTCTCCCGGAGTCTCCGACACCAACCCGCATTCCCCTCTTTGGACTGCTACTAGTAGTTCTGCGAGCTGGGCTGTGAGATACTTTATTTGTCTTATCAGAAGGTTACTGCCACCTTTATTTTGATAAATCACATTAAATTCCCCGCACCGTGCGCGCTTCGATAAACCACCTAGAAACCTTTTAAAACACAATTTAAGAACACAAGGTGAACATCCAAACATGTCAAGCCGATGTGTGTACAAAAAATCAGGAAACTCATTTGTGTAGTACTCAAAACCAAAAGATGCCCACCAAAAGACTAAGACGTCGGTGCCCAAGACAAAGACGTGTCAAAGACTGACCGCCAAAGACCTAAGACCTTGCCCAAAGACAAAGACGCTCAAAGACCAGTTTCAAAGACGTAAGATGCCAAAGACAAACCTGTAGTTTTACTGATGGAACTGCATCGGAACCCACTTCGGATTACTCAGGAGAGCTATTTTACTTACGAAAATGAAGAGGACCCAGAAATCGACCCTGGAATCTCTAGGGCCTGAATCAGAAGGTGCAGAGTTTCGTTCTCAAGATTTTCTTGGATCGTAACCGTCTGTGCCGTACAGGGCGAACCCCATTTTGCCCTCGACTTCTTGCATTGACCACAAAGGTTGAGTGGCTTTACCACCTGCTCCTAGAGCCTTCCTGAAACTGTAATCAGCCCAATTTGGTACGCTTAACCAGACGAACTCCCTCTTCAGCATGGATCCCACCTTAGAGGGGCAAATCCTTTGGTTCGCGCCAATATCTTGGGCCAGGATGTACGTATTTTAATCAATCCCCGCTGGCCGGGAATCCCGTCGAATACAAGCAAGACCCGGCCAGCAAGAGTCACTATCAAATTGATATGGAAGAATCGGACATGAATGCTGGGTACGCATCGTCGGCGGTTCAGCTTGAAGACGTTTGATACTGGTCGGATTTTAATCGCCTGTTCTATGTCCCGCGTACAATCCTGGGAGAATGTGAGACTATCCAGGTATTTGCATTCGTGTGGGAGCAGCACCATCGGACGACGACCCACACATAGAGTATTCAACTCATGCATGACACGTCGACGTTTGCTTCGTTTGCCAACGCCCTTTTGACGTCGGTGCGCGACGACTTTGCCGAGACGCCGCTAGTTTCATTGCCCATTGCTCTCAGATGTCACCCTATTTTAAACCAGTGGATGTGAGGAGCGGTAAAATACACTTTTTCCACAAGCCCTGACTTGTTTTTAGAATCGACTGGTTGTGCGGAAACTAATCAATGCCCTCGCAGTGCGGGGTTTCAGCGAGATGTCGCCCTTGTGTGTTCCAATACAGTCTCCCACGACGTGGACCGATGAAGTATGCAACAGTACGTATACGCACGCCCGTATATGTGGCCTTCCCTGCCGTTTTCCATCTCTTACCAGTGCCGTAACCAGAGAGCACATGCATTTCATACGTCTTCAATCTTCTCAGCCGAAATAGAAACCGCAGCGCTTCTCTTGCGGTATGTCGGACGCCCGAAATTCCGTTTTCTTCTATCTTCCTGTTGCTAAGACTGATCTAAGCTTTTCTGCGCAGTTAAGTTGGAGGACCGCCATGTCATTTATAGAGCTGGGAGGTGTTTCCCAACGCCAAGGAGCTGGAAGGCCGTATTTACAACTTCTCCTAGACTTCAACACCCGTCCGCCTACTTTCTTCGTCTAGACCTGCCTATAATAGCTAACTTACTCTTTAGCACCCAACACAATTTAGCCGCCTTGATGTTACGAGGGCATTCTAAGGTGGGTCAGCTTGGTACGAGGAAACGTAGCTCTAGCCTGCCACGGCCACAGAAAAACGGACATTGAGCTTGCACGCGCTCGGGGGGCCGAGAAAGCCGCGCGATCTTATGACTCACTGTTCAACGTAGAACCGGAGGATACCGAGGGCGGCGGAGCTAGCAGGAACCAGCGAGAGAGCTGGAGGAAGATTTCATGTCACGCGTGTATAGAGTGTCTCAGGTTTCGAGTCTGTTTGGTCTAAGATTTCCCTGCCTTCGATTCTACACGCGGAGCTTGCGGGAACGTATGCACCTTCTTCACACGTCTAAATCGTGTTCCTCTTACCGAGTCTTCGTTCCCATTTATTTCCCCGCATTCAGACCGAAGACATTCCTCGGAGTCACGGGTTTTCGGTGATATATTCTGGGCACATCCGGCACAGAAGACTCTTGGTTCGCCGCGGAGAAATCATGTCGTTGCGCGGTCATGGCGCCTAGCGAAACACAGTTTCTGCAGGTTTTCAGCATCGTGTTCCTACGGCGCCTTAGAACGATTTGCGGCACGTTAGAGAGAGCGGTAATAACCGTCGTTTTATCGTTTTCGGGGCAAGCATTCCCTTTCACTCGGACCTCACGAGTTTAATCTGCCGCTGAAGACAATCCGCCGTCAAGTTGATTATGTATGGGTAGGTTTTCACACTCACAAACCTTGCTATTGCCCATCTTCGTCATAGACACCCCAATGACCTCCTCTGCTCGTACGTTCGGGTCTCACGCCTGTCTTCCTTCCAGATGATTGACCAATGGAGAGATGAACCTAAAGGTACGGGGCAATGTTGGGACGGTCATGCTACTCTCCCAGCCCCTACAAATTCTCAAACTCGCAAAAGAGTCTAAAATTCATCGGTGGGCTTCGCAATTCTACTTCTCGCAAGCTATAACGCATCACCTTTGGACTTCCCAGGTACATTTAATCACTCATGAACCTTGCAAATAAAACGCCGTTCTAAGGCAACGTGACACTCGTCCGTGGGCCCGCCTACCTGTTCTCGTCAAGCCGTTACCCCATACTCCCTTGAAGGTTCTTGACGGGTGTGAGGTCGCTTTGCCCGTCGCGGAATCAGCTGCGCCTCAACAGCGCTTCATGAAAGGGAAGGTAGTACGACACTTGAACCAGCTCTGATTTTTTGAAACCCCATATTTAGGCTCGGGGCACGCTACCGTCGTTTTTCGCGGTGAGTTACCACGACCTCGAGATCTGACCTGCGGCCCGAGACAGTTCAAATTGGACACAGCTCCGATTAGGGAAAGGATCAAGTACATGCTTCAGTTAGACAAGAGTAATTAGAATCGGACGGAAGGCGTCGCTTCTAAGACGGCTTGTTTGGTCATAGAAATTCGGTCCGTCACTCCTTACCAAACCGCATCCTCGCGGACGGTGACATTCTTACTACCTAATTCATGGTTCTCCCTCTAGTTATATATAGAGCAAATGGCTCCCCCTCTATCTTGACCAGATGATGGAAGCGAGTTTCTCTCCCGATAAATGACAGCTACAGCAAGAATGATCTTCCCGCCCTTGATGTCCTTTCGTCCGGGCATAAACGAGCCTCAGCTGGGACCCTACGTTACCCATCCCGCCCTTCGTACGTGCCGGGCTCTTTAATTCTCCCCATATGATCTGATCGATTCATAACCAGATATACGCGACGTTGCCGATGCGCACAAAGTCTTAGAGGCCGTCCGTTTAAATATCCTCCCTCTCATCCGACGGCGACTCCTGGCCCATGAGAGGGAACAGCTAAGGAGTGGTAATGTCTTCGTATGAGAGGAGTCCGAAGACAATGGCGAGGGAGGCCTCGTACGGTGGACCGAAGGTAGACGATGGTAATTTATCCCCCTCTCGCTCCATCCCGCCGATTGATGGTATTTTATCAAAGGTCCCAGAGCAGGATGCGTGGCAATTACCTGTTCTACGACGAAAAAATAGAGACGACCGAGGAGGAGAAGCAGGCTAAAGCTACCCGCCGGTTCGTCTCGCCCCGCCTCTTCGGCATAATCACCGACATCCGCCTGTATTAGTGCCAGCAAGGCTTTTGACTTGCCCCCCCCAAAAAGAAAGGACCGCCCATCGAAAGTAAATGGACTCACCAAGCAAACCTACTCTGTCACTGTTCGCATGCCAGGGTTTTCCCACACCCGCAAATGGCATATCGTCGCCTACTTTTCGGTGGGGAATCCTGAAGACAGCTCGGACCGTCCCTGATTTCTAGTTCCTAGGCCTCCGACTACACACGCCTTCCCGTCGTAGATAACTACGACTACTTGCGATGCATTTGCGTACCAGATGGTGTGTTCACCAGCAACCTGACATGCAGCAATCATGATCCCTTTCCGCCGCATTCGGATGAGGTCGACTCCACACGGGGATCGCAGTCGCCAGTTAGCCCCAGTTTTGAACTGAGGTCTGCCCGACTGTCACCACCACGGTTTCACGGTCGAGGACCAGAATATCCCCTCGTGCTGCCTCCGCCAGTCCCACCATCGAGAGAAACCAATGCACAAGTCAGTCTACCCCCCCTGTCATCGCTCGGTTACCACGCGCCCAGGTCCCCTGGACATTCCACCTCATCCACAACCACGCATGTGCGCGCTCGACTTTCCCCGGAGGATCGTCGTATCTTGGACCGTTTCCGTGTTGTATTGTAACTTTGATAGAGTGATTTGCTTTTCCTACAACTAGCACGAGGGGAAGGTGACGGCGCGCGGACGGGTGGTCGCTTGAGCGCCGCATTTTATATTATCCGCGACTGAGCCCACGAAGGGTACACCACCAAAGGGCACCCACGTGTTTCCTAGCTGGAAAAAAAAAAGTGATGAGTCCATGCCGCTTCCGGCTGGGGCCGGCCTCCCAAGGGCTGGCGGTCCATTTGCCAATAGGTCCATAGCTTTAGTGTGGTGGCCAGCTGAACACGCATACTTATAGGCGAACTGACTACATGCCGGAAAGAAAGAGATCACCCATAAGAAAACCAAGGACATATCGACGAGTCACGAATGGGGTACTCACCGGCATCACCTAACTATCAACACCCATCCCCTCGATTTTTATCACTTGCTGGGTAGTCTGTTGAGCGTTTCCGTGCATGAGTGTTCGTCGTGTTTGCGCAGCATCATCGACGTTGGGAAGAAAGAGGGCAGATCCTGAGAGAGAATTGGCGCAAGGACGGGGATAACGACCGCACCGCAGCTTGTAAGAACGGACGCGCGCATTGCTTGCGGGCCGTCAAAACAGGTGCAGTGCCCGAGAATAGGAAACTACTACTTGAAGGGTTGCTGAGTTGGGTTGAATCCGAGAGGGAATTGGCTCAAAGAAATGGCAGACTCGGTCTGAGAGATCGTCGTGGTGAGGAAGAAGGGTCACGGTGGCGGTGTCCGGATCAATGCGGAAGTGCCCACCATATGCACGCCGGATTGCGAAGTGCGTCACAAGCAGCTCTGCTTGATCTCCGCTCCACTCATCAAGCTGGAACCTGGGCTACTTTTCCCCTGGATAAACTCGATCCAACACAGCGCTGGAATGCTCAATGACATTGCTCAATGAGCAGTTGCCACCAAGCACGCCGGAATCGCGTCCTGACTGCAAGTCTGCTACGCTTTTGTACACCTTCGTGCTGGAGTTCTGGCGATTAATGCAGCAGAAGAAAAGCATTTCGGCTACTTGAACCAGACCCCTGCAGGGGCCTTTTGTGCAAGGGAGCTAATGACCCGAAGGGGGGCGTAGATTGAGGCTGCTGACCCACTCCCATGGGCCGGCCCAGTGTTCACGGAAATCACCGTGGGCTGTCCCCAGACCAGCTCGAAAACACAATGTCTGGGCCCTTTCTGGGCTGTTTTTCACGTTCCATGGTGATTTGGAAAGCTGTCACCCAGTGCTTTATCTCAGGTATAAACCATCCGTTCAGGAGCGAGCACCTTTTCTTTGGGGCAGTAGGGAAATACCACTTTTTGCAGGTGTTTGCCAGCTACGGCAGGCCAGCTTTCCGATCGCGTTTCCGGCCAGCTTTCCAGTCGCCTTTCTGCCCAGCTTTCCGGTCGCCCTTCCTGCTTGCTTCGTGTCAAGCTGGGCACGGCTGCATGGAACCGGAAGTCGTACGTAGGCACTCGCACATGATGGGGTGATAGATGTTGTGTGGAACAGAAGGACCGGCCTGCAGGGCAGGTGGCGGCGTTGAGCGGTGCCCGAGGAACACGGTAGGCGGGATAGAGACGATGATGAACATGAAGACAAATTTGAGGAGGAAAAAAGGGCGGAAAAGGGGGGGGGGGGGGGGGCAGGGGCGGGGAAGCACACAGCGCACTGGGTGGAGCGGAGCCAGTGGGTGGGGTGACGCTAGCCGCAGGAATTGAAGGCTATTGCTGGGTTACAGGGGTGTGCTTGAGAATGAGCGCCATTAAGAAGTGGTGTGCGGTGTCCCAGCGGGCAGGGCAGCGAGCCAAATACTTTATTAGCTCATCTAAGTTCTAGGCGGTCCCCACCGCTTTTCAGACTTAAGTTTTAGTACATCTCAAGTTCTGCTACTGTAGTGCAAGGCCGTACTATATGCACCCAAACATCACATCCCTAGGACTTGAGTTTGAACCTTTTAAGTTCACACTGCTAAGATCTATCAAAAATTCATATTTAAATAATGAAGTATATAACACTCAAGTCTCTACGGAACGAAAGTTTCGCGCAACTCCAGTTCCACCTTGTTCAGTTCTGCATATAGACTTGAGTTCCGCACAACTCCAGAATGAAAATAATGCAGTCAGCCATTCTACTTGAGTTCCAGTACCACTTAGTCCTCAGTGATATCAGCAAACTCGCGCCGAAATGAAAATAGGAGTCAGCTTGAGTGAAAAGCGGAATGAAAATGAAAATGAAACCCACTGGAGAATGAAAATGAACGCAAGTGCGCGCCAAGTACATTGTGAACTGCCACCGGAAAGAATCAGTGGAGTCAGCCAGAATAGAGCGTATTTGCAGCACCTTTCAAATTTCTGCTATCACTCATCATTTTTAAGCGAAGACAGTGACTGATGTGACTTTCGTGGGCTTGAGTTCAAGTCCTCGAACGTATTTCTTGTCTGAATCGCTGCCAGAAAGTGGGGGACGAGCTTGGGAAGGCTCAATATATCCCTGCACCAAAAAAAAACGGGCACATTATGATTTCTCGTTGACTTGCTGCAAAGCCTCCTCGGTGTAGTCAGCCTTGGACATACAGTCTAGGCAATGGGTGGGGATGGAGGGAAGGGTGAACGGTGAGTGGCGTCGATGAGGTGGAAGTCAGGAGTAAGAAGAGAAGTGATCGTCGCTTTGATCAGTGAACAGTAGATTTGACGTGCGGCTGCATGCGCAATCAAATCACTCGAGTTGCACGTGGAACTTAAGTTCCACAACGGTGGAGGGGGGCATCGGCCACCTGTACAGGCGTAGGGCAGCGGAACTCAAGTCTCGCTGGACTTAAGTGTCTGAGGCGGTCTAGACCGCCCAAACTTAAGTTCAGCTCATTTTATTTCATGCTGCTTTAGGATGTATTGTCTTGAAAAATGGGGATAGAAGGCCCAATGTATGCTGGGCAAGTGGGTTAAGCATTTCCCATTCACGCTATTCATTGGCGCAATGAAGGGTCAAACATGGCTCTCAAATTGCATTACGCTGCTGCTTTAGGAATCGGAAAATGGAGATAGAAAGAGCATATAAGAATAAGGTGATTCCTCGCCTTCTCCTCTAATTTGCTTCTTGCCTTGGCAGCACAATCTGCAAATTTGAATACATATGTTCGCCAAACTCTCTGTCATTGTTCCGGCGCTGCTCGTTGTACGTGCCCTTCCCCTGCACACAGCCTGTCAAGGACACTGCCATTGATCTGTTCGTCGTTGGCAGAGTCTGATCATCACCCTGCCCAGCTGTGACACAACTTGAATTTTCGTAAATCTACCGAGCCGCCCGTGACACTGGAAAAATCCCGTAAAAATGCCGCGGCGCCTCAGACATTCATAGAAAGTTAAGAAACATAGCTTTAAAGTAGTGCTTGTGTTACTTACTTCTATCAATCCCTTATTTCTGCTGGTTCACAAGTTTAGCCATAGACAGGGAGGGAGCACAGTGGGAGGCGCTTTTTCTTTTTGACCCCAATCACGTCAAACTCGGTATTTTTATTTCTTTATTTTTAGATCGCCTTGGCGTCCCGAAGCAGAACGTGCCGTGGGCGCAAAATTTGGATTATTTGGAATTTTTTTGGACCATTTTCGGCCAATTTTGTGACTTCTTTGGCACATTCGGAAATCCCCTCGGTGACCCGTGACAGGTACGAAAATTCTCGAATTTAGAGTTATATGCCCGGAGTTACAAAGGACGTCGGTGGACGTCGTCCACCGGCGGCCACCAGTGATTTCCGCTGTAATCGGAAGGACACGAGATTAGATAGTTGATCCCCACTACACAGCAACCCCTATCCACCGAGCTTCACTGAACGTCGGAGTACTGGACCTCCAATCTTTAATCATCATATTTTTTAAATAATCAATCATTCATGTGGTCGCTGAATCCCGGTGGCTTCCGACGTGTTTCGTATCTACGCTTTTCCTTTGACCATGCCTCCGACTATCTACAATCTCAGTGACCTCCCTACTCTTGACGAGATTAAACAGGGCCCAGTCAACAGCCTGGGTAAAAAGGACCTCCTGGCTATTGCCATTGCTCTCAAGCTCTTGCAGCCCAATGAGATCAATAATAAAAATAATACGGTGACTGCCCTCAAAAAGGCGGTCTTGGGAGCCCTGCAAACCACCTCTGATACACGCTTTCTCAAATTCACGGTCCATCGTCCAGCTACTACTGGTGGAGCAGCTGTAAAGACCAGTGCCGATAAATCAATGGAAGATGAAGCGGCACAGAAGAAAGATCTTGTCCCTTCAGGGTGAGTTTCGTGTTACATTTTGCTACTTGTCTTGACTCTTTCATTGTAAAGCGCTCATCTGAAACTGCTTACGGGGAATATAAAGACCGATCCTCCCCCCCAGCACAGACACCTGTACAGCGGCAAGGAACCCGAAGGCCAGAAGGAAGAAGGAAGCAAGAATCTTGGCCATACCACTAGCGGTATAGAAAAAATTGTATAGGCGTTCTTCACGAGTCTAATATATACACATTTCAGATTCATCCCTGACTGCTAGTGAAGACGAAGAAATCAATAAGCCTTCCGGTCCCGCTCAACCTGCGGGTAATATTTTACACCACACTGAAGGAGAGGTGTCCACTCTTTCTAGTATGTTATTGCGCCCTCTTGTGTTCCCGGCTCATTTCGCTCTAGTCAAGGTCAGCTTTTCGGGTGTTGGAACCGGGTCGCGCGACGTCTGGATCCTTCCCTCCCAAAGAGATGCGATCACGGTCTTTAAAGGCGCGGATGGTAAATATACTACCTCGTTGAAGAACCTCGTCCCAGCGGCACTTGTCCAATTTAGTCCTGTTAAAGGTACGCAGAGTCATTGGCTCGGGTCCATTATTTTATATTGTTATAGGTGAACGCTATTACAAATTGAGCATTATTGGCGGTTCGGGCTATCCCTATACCTTGGGAACAATGGACCAGTTCTTGACCGGTCAATTCCATGAAAACTTGGAGTTGGCAGAGGCCAATACTTGTACACTACGTCTGGATGCCAGTGGCGCTCGCGAAGTCCTCATCTGTGATTTGGTGCTTGAAGCTAAAGGGTCTGATAATGTGCGTGATTATTACGACTTTTACCGACAAGGACTTAGATTTATTATAGCTAGCTGAGATCCAGCCTGCTATGAAGCCCCTTGAGATTGCCCAAGGACGTGCGAGGTCCCAAGTGAAGAAAAAGAAAACTAAGGGAAAGACGACATTCGATTCGGATGAAGAAGAGGACTGGCCCAACACCTTAAATGACAACCCTTTCCAGAAATTTCTATGCGGCATTCTGGACGGCAAGATTGAGGGTTACACCGAACTCAAGACCATTGGTGAAATGCGGGAGCGATATCTGACCCTTATCCGTGCTGTCAAGTTTCTTGATCAGAATTGGAAAAGCACAACTCGGGGTATCCCGTGGCGTGTCCCTGAAGGTATGCAAGTTCACCCATATCATCACTTGACTTAAAACCGTATCACAGATTACAAAGACGATTCCGACGAGACAATTCGCCAATACGCAAATCGGCCATTCAACAAGGCAGTCGTTGAGTCCGCTCTTGATATTAAAAAAACTATCGCCAGCCGAGACAGAGAGGTGTTTGAGAACCCAGATCTACCGTACGACCCGCGTCTGAAGAAATGGGCTGAAGATGATGGAGAGGACATGGACGACAAGCACAAGCGAAAATATGCCGCCATGACTCGACGCCAATTCTTCGAACACTTGGAGGATTGCAAAACTAGGCTTGCAGAGGACGAAGATCGGGCCAACGAGCGGAGCAAGGCCAAGGGTAAACGCCGCCGCTCAACCGATGAGGACGCTGACGTTAGTGATGCGGGTACTTCAAGCGAGCTCGACTCGGAGACCGAGAAGCTGTTGCAGCGTGCATTGAAGAAGGCGCGCAAGATGAAGAGAGCGAAAGACGGCCAAGGACTTCCCACAGGAGGAAGGCTAGGTTGACGTCGAATGAGCTTGATACCCCTGTGTAAAGTCACACTTCTCACTCCCCTCACTGTCCTTACTGCACACTATCTTTGTTATATCCCGGCACAACTCGTCCTGTCATTACTCTCCACTGTCGTTACATGAATTTTTTTTGTCGCTGCGATTGACTGTCAGAGTGTGTGGGCCGACCGGACAAGCTTCTCCAATAACAGTGGCGTCCGGTAACTTGAGAGTAAACTGACATGCGCAGCCGCTGAAGCTGAAGGGAGACGAGGAAGCATCTTCTTGTGAAGTCGTCCCATTTTTGGAAAGATTGGTTCACAAGCTGTCAATCGATGACGCCGTGCTGCAATTCTTCTTCTACATTGCAGCACTGCATCATCGATTCAATTTTAAGCACTGGTAATAATTGATAATTTTTCAAATGGGTCATCCGTTCATTTTAATATCGATTTGACTTTGAGGCCAGAAAAGGAAATACTTATCTGTCTTTCTTACTACTACGATGATACCCACTCTCGGACACTTCATCCTGGTCCTCCAGCTTTATTTCATTCCGGAATTCTCTTTGAAAAGAGCCCTCTATATCCTCACGGTACTCGTTGCAACATATCCTCTCTTTAGATTGCATATGAATCAGCGACGAGAACCCCGACAACCACGCGAAACAGCTTGGCTACGGAGCATCGTACAGATTTTAGGGGGGGCATTTAATCCCGAGCATGAACACCCTCATTTTCCACCCGAGAAAGATGATGTTGGGATAGGCTTAAGCCATAGGCTCTGTCAGGATCTCGAGCAGTTGTATCACTTCCTGGGAATTGACGATGGGGTCACAACACTCTTCCCTGAGCTGCACACCATTTTGTGCACCACTCAAATCAATTGTATTCTCTGCCTTAACGATAGGCACCCTCCCACTCTCCGCTGCCACCGCGAACCCCAAAAGATCCGCTTGCTTGACAGTTGCTTTCGATGGGTGGAAGGCGCACTCTATGTGGCCTATTGTGCCAGATGTCATGCAGAATATTATCCGGACAGAATCACTTATCATGCAGACGAAAACTCTCCGGGCCGAATCCAAAAATTAGAGTATGGTGCGACTTATCTTCGAGTCTCCAAACACGGCATCTGGATGGACCGCAGAATAGCGGTGGCACAAGAAAATGCCATTCTTCGCTTTCATTCGGGGTGGTCAAGCTTTGCAGAATGGCTAAATGATACTATCAGTGTTAGCCCACGAGTTACAACTCGTCAATCTCAGCGTCTCTACTTCGAGCACTTTGCTCGAAGACTCATCTCGGCTCATGATCTTGAAGATACCTTCTCTGTTCCCGCTCATTCGAATGCAAATGCCTTAGTTGAGGCTGTGCGTACAGCTGTTGGAGAAGATGGCGGGGTCGTTGCTGGTGCGATGAAGCACGGATGTACCAGGTGTACTCATTTGAAGCGATATACTGCCGACTTGCTTGCGGTGGGTGCAGTTCTAGACGAGAATGAGAGTGGTGTCATTGATGCACCGCCTGCACAAGTAAGCCTTCAGTTGTTGCTCCCGGTCTCTAATATTAATTATTTGATCTCAGGGAAATGCAGTAGATCACAATGTACCGGCAGGAGCCATTCCACCGGAGCTTACTCCTCATCCCAAGCAACAGGAACGAGTACAAGGCTCTCCGCGGGGGTACACACGTCTGGCGGTAATGGACGGCAAAACTATCTCCCATCGCGTATGTGATATACTATTCTAAATTCTACTTTCCTCATGCTTTCAAGACAGATATGCGCTATTAGTATCTGCGAGAGGCCGTTAGTGAACTACAAAAACGGCCGTTTCTGCCAGGACCATCTCGGTATGAGATTTATTTGCGGGATAATTCCGTGCGGACGTCCGGTGCATTCAGATGGAGCGGTCACCTGCGATAATGAATCCCACAAGGAATGGCACCAGAAATACCTGAACCGATTTTCACGACTCTCTTTTCCTGGCGTGCAACGTGTCATACGCCGTCAAGCTGGTCAAAATGAGGCAAATTTGCTACCTTCTCTACACACCGAACTTCCGGAGCTCAATGGTACACCCGGCAACGATGTTGTTCATACCTTCCGGGCAAGGTCAACGTACTGCTTACAGACAGTGCAGTGGTCCTGCGGGTGTCCCATTGGCTGGGGCAAATGTTACCGCTCGGAAAGTTCTTCGCAGGTCCTGGGAATCATCGATAGGATATGGGAGTCCCATCCTCAATCCAGACCCAGTTTCTTGGCCTATGATGATGCTTGTAATCTTCTCCGCCATATCGTCACGCAAAATCCGAATATTCAATCAACCAAGCTCATTGTCGATGCATGGCATTATATCGGTCATCAGGCCGCCGATATTTTATGCCGGGTCTGGTGCAATCCTGCTCCCACTAATGGTTCGCAACCAGACCTGATTTCTGTGAGCATTGATGATAACGGACGCACTCATACAACCCGAGCATTCAACACAGAAACCGCCGAGCAGCTAAATGCCTGGCTCAATGGCTATGAAGCTCAACTTCGTCAAATGTCCAACATCAATTACGATTTTTCAGTCCACGTATTGATGCTTCTCTACAAAGAGCTGGTTGATAAATGGGTTGAGAAGAAGGAGGAAGGCCTCAATGACGAGTTCTGGGAGATGGTGGATAGCACAAATTGAATTCATTTATTTCAATAAATATTGCATGGACTTCCGCCGGAAAGCATTGGGTGTCTGGCGGAATTCGGTGGAGTCCAGTGTACTTGCTTGTAAATTTAGTGGATCTCTCCCGTATCTGGTGGGATTTCCGCTGAATTCTGTTGGATATTGATAAGACTTCCGCCGAATTCCGTTGGATATTGATAGGACTTGCAGCGGAATGCGGTGTACTTTGTTAGAGGTCCGCCGAATTCCACTGGAAATTCACTCAGCTCACACTGGATTCCATTGTACTTTGAGAAGAGGTGCGGTGACCTCCACTGGAAATTTTGATCATGTCCAGTGGAATCCATTGGAAGTCCAGGCTTTCCAGCGCAATTTTATAATTATATTATTGGCAGGTACATTTGGTGGACGTCACTGAATGGCCCTCTCCATTCACTGACCTTCATTGTATGGTACCCGTCGGTTCAGCGGACGTCAGCGGAAGGGCTGTAGGGTCCAGTGGAAGTCAGTGAACTGCGGCATTTCGGCCGTCGAAAGCCGGTGTCATGGACCGGCTTTGCCGGTCCGCGCATAATACACTAAATTTTGGGCGCCGTGACGCGTGACATCCGAATTGAATGAAACTCTACAGTCCGCGCTCCGCCCAGATCAGCTGCCGTTCGTGCTGTCATCTTCTACCACCTAGTCCCAATGCCGTTCTGCATCCCCATTCCTCTAGTTACCCTAGTCCGTGACTATGCCTCATCCTGCGGCCTGCCACCCTCCAATGAAACCCAAATCCGCACGCTGGTCATTGCTCATACCTCCCTCCTTTGTCGTCTACTTACCTCGGCTGGGCTGTGCTTCGCCCATCCCGGTGCTCTTTTTCGGCCCCTTCATCGCGCACCGCATAACGACCACACGTACCTCTCCGCGCGCACGCCCCTCCCCGTGCACACGCTCCACGCTCGCACGCCCATTCATGCTGTCTCCCTCGATAAATTCTTCCCCAATGCCTCAGTCCTTTCCCAAGAGTGCCGCCCCCGTGCAGAAATGTCTCGCTGGAACATGCACAGTATTCACATCTCGTTCCAATGCATCCGGGCGTACATTTCCGCCTTTATCCTCATCCTGCCGCATGCTGACCCACTTAACATCCCCTTTCCCATGGCCCACGACCCGTCGCAAATTGGATCTCGACTCCTACCGCACTGCGCGCACGGTCCCACATCCAAAGCCCGCCTCCCTCGGGCGGAGACCTCTCGCTGAACCGATGTACTAGCGAACAAGTGTTTCTCCAAGAGGTCCGCGGTGCACGCTTTCTATTTTTATGTACATTTCTAATTCCGCACTAATGTTTCCTGCGCAATCTGCCCCCTTTCATTTCCCCAACCCCCTGTGCTCCATATCCGGCTTTCCAGATCACGACCCTCACAACTCTCATCAACATCCGCGGTCCCCATCTTCTCCCCTTCCATCTTCGCCGAGCGACCTATGGCAGTCAAAGCAGACTATAGCGCTCCATTTAGTGTCTCCGTCACTTTGTCTCTCTGCGCCGCACGGAGCACCCACACACATCTCATTACTCCCCTTTCCGCCTACGTTATCTACTGCCGCGACTTGCATGTTGCGCATCTGGTCCTCTCGCCACTTAATCGAAGCTTCACGGTTCTCCTGGATCGCTTGCGCGCGACGGTGCGCAGCACGGGAGGGAATATGAATCTGCCTCCATTTGCCTTCTCTGTCCCAATATATCCAAGAAGCACTCTCCGCAGTTCACCGGCGCATTCACAGAGGATGGCACTCGGCTCACCGTCTATCGGCTTCGCGGCAGTTACTTTAACCTGGTGAGTCGCCAGTTCACAGAAATACATTCTGAGCATGACACCGGTCCATGGCCCGCATTCCGACACGACGGTGTCTCATCCCCGCATCTCAATCGAATCGCGCATCGCGTCATGATAAGGAGGAACTGGTTCTCTCAAGGTGAGGTCAGTTCCCCGGATTTCGTTGTCGCCCCCCTTTGTTCTCTTAACGAATTAAATGACATCAAAAATGCCCTCATGACCGATGATGCTGTTTTACTGGGTCGCTGCTTGCCTCAGTCTCTTGGGCCCGAGGGCGCAATACGCGAAGAGCGAATTATCCAGCCGCATTGGGAGTGTGTGAGAACATTCTCAAGAGCAAACTCTCCTCTGCAGCACGGAATTGAAATTGAGAAGATGCCAAGGATACGAAGTTCGAACCGTTAGCGCCATCTGAAGCATGGGGCGTCCCATCCTGTCCCCCATACAATAGAAGCACTGTGTGCTTAGACGTTACTTGGTCGTCCCTTCGACGCCATGTTTAAACTTAAACATCTCGCAGTGACTTTAACCCTCTTTGTTGGCGTAAGTTCCGAATTCGTCGTACTGGAAAGAGACAGTCCCCTTCCAGCCTTCTCGCGACTTGGACCGCCCGCCGAGGACGACATTCTGACCTTACGGTTGGCGCTCCCATCGCGCAGTATCCCAGACCTTCACGATGTCGTCTACGAGATCAGCACCCCAGGGAACATTCGCTATGGACAATACCTGACTCAGGATGAGGTTGGTCTGATTCCCATTGTACCTATCGACTGTGTCCCTCATTGGGTTCCTCAGATCGCGCAGTTCGTTGCGCCTACAACGAACACCGTCTCCCGGGTCACTTCTTGGCTTTCAAGCAACAATCTCACTGCCACGCCCATCACCCGAGCTGGCGAATGGATAGCCGTTAATATGACGGTTTCCCAAGCTAACGCGCTTCTCGCAGCGAATTTCTCGACCTTTCAGAATGACGGGACAAACCAGACTGTTGTACGGACGCTCTCTTACTCAATCCCTAGCGCTCTCGAAACCAGTGTTGATTGGGTTCATCCAACCACAAGGTTCATATCAGAAGGTTCCATACTCCATTTCAACTGTTATTGACTTCTCTTCAGTTTTCCGAAGGCCATGAGCTCCGCCCAACCCGCCTTCGTTAACAAGACATCTACCCCGACTAGTGCTCGAGGTCCCACGTCTTCTATGTCCATCAGCCACGATTGTCGGATAAAGTCCAGCTGGACTCCCAGGTGTCTCCAGGAGCTCTATGGAATTCCTTCTACCGCGGCCAAACAAACCGCAAATGTTTTCGGAGTCTCTGGTTTTTTCGACGGATTTGCTAACAAATGAGACCTCCAAGTGAGCCATTATGGTCGTTATTTATGTAGCCTTAACACCGAACATTTTCCTGGTTATGTCCGTGGATGGTGGTATCAACAATCAGCTTCCGGCGGGAGCTGGCCTTTTCGTTGTGAGTCTGATTTATCTGCATGCCTTCCCTCTTCTGACCAGTATTCAGGCTCAGGATATTCAATACGCTATTGGTCTTACAACTGGTGTCCCAGTCACTTCATTTCCACAGGCACACAATCGAGTTGTTGGATCAAGCGAACTACCTGTTGTCATTGGAACATCCGCCTCAAACCGTACTCAACAATGTGGTGGGGATGGCGAGGTCACCCCTCAAATAGCAAAGTGCGTGTTCAGACCAGCGTTCCATCCACTGATCAGATGAATTTGGGGCAGTTCTCTCTGCTGCGAGCGAAGCGAAGCAATTCTACCCTAAATGCACGTGACGAAGGGGCAATTGCACATTTGCAGGAAACGACAAACTTGTAACGAGCATGGCTGTGCAGGTCTCAAGGAAAGAATGGCCTCAAAAACATTCAATTCTTCGTCTGTCGCGATGGGAATAGCACCAAAAGATGCGCTTTTATGGCGCGGTTCAATTGATACCGGAATCAGGTCCAACGACAAGGGAATAAATTTCGAAGAAAAAAGGAGAAATTTAAGCATGATTACGCCTCGGTCTTCGCGAGCATTTGTGCTTTCAGCGGATCCCTAGTCACTCTGTTTCGGTAGGGCGAAAAAATTGGGACAATGATACTCAGTCTGCAGAAGCATTCCAAGCTCATCCGCTTGTATTGCTGGTTATTAACCAATTGTTGCCAGTGAGATTTGTCTGGGTGGAAATGCCGTTACGGACATATTACAACCAGTGTGCATATCAGCAACAGAATAAAGTGTACCTGAAATCTGGGTTTCTGGTCGAGCTTAAATGGTAACCTAAACGGGTCGTTTCGGGAACAGCATCTGAGGACCCGAAAATTCCCGTTTCTGGGTCCATATCTGCCTCACTGATACAGAAGCTGAAACGAAGGGTTTCAGGAGCAGTTTGTTGTGTCCTGAAAACAATAGTATCCGCCACAGTTTCGGGTGTTCCCGATAATATTGTTTCCAAGCTTCCCGAAACGATCGGGCCGGCAGGGCCGATGGGTTTCAAGCAATAATTTCGGGGGCACCCGAAACTGTAGCTTATATGATTCATTTGAGGTAACAATAAACTGATTCTGAAATGTACGATTTCAGCAGGAGTTTCTGGAAGGCCAATATGGTTCCCGGTACAGGGCATTTCAGGTGAATGAAAACTAATGCTGAAACGACTCGTTTCAGCATGCATTTCAATCCTTCCGAAACATTGCATTTTGGTGACAATTTCAGGGCTATATATTTGCTTGCTGATGTGAATTATTTCAGAAACGTTTTTGGGAGCCCTGAAACTTGACTTTTTGCGGAGTGAGTAATGCGTACGCTCAACTGGCCGCACGTGGGGTCTCGTACATCATTCAGACCGGAATATTTGTGGCTGGAGGGGTACCGTTCCAGCCCGACTGCACACTCTTCGACCCGCCGTTCCCGGTGTCTTGCCCGTTGTGAGTGTCACTCGCATACAAGTCCATGTCACGGACCTCAACCCATATAAGCGTAACCGCGGTTGGAGCGACCGAATTCAACAATCATGAAGCTCAGGAAACGGCATCCGAATTGAGTGGGGGAGGCTTCTCCAAGTGTTTCAGCCCCCCAGATATCAGGACGCCGCAGTTTCGGCGTAACCCAAAGCGACAAAGAACACCCATAACATCGTCTTTGATGTGTCTGGCCGAGCAGGTGTGCTTGAATGAATCATTCAATTGTTTTGATCTTCGCTGACGTAGAAACTCGAATGCCGGACGTATCCGCCATTGTCTTCGGCGAGTTCATCTGGGATCAGCAAATCGTTAATTCGGTCTTGAGCACAGAATATAGCGCCTCTATCTTTGCCAGCATGGTCGCCCTCCTTACAAATGAGCGGATTGCCGCGGGAAAACCGGACTTGGCTTCCTCAATCCACTGATCTAATCACAGCCGTCCCGGAAATAATTACCGAGGGTTGGCGGACAGATAGGGACCTTGCACCGCCACATGGCGGTGACCGTACCCTGCAGGGAGAGCGAAAAAACTCACGGCGAACTTGTAGAGTAGATTTCTCTGTCTTTGTATATTCACGGACTTGAATTTAGGATAAATAGTACTGCAGTCGAGGAGCCTTCCCTCAGGATTTCTGAATCACTGATCCACGGACCCCATTGTCGATGACAGGAGTTGGCCAGCTTCTCGACGATCTCAAGGCTGCCATTGATGGCATTCCCGCTGGGGTCATGGCTGGGACACGACATGGCCCTCTTCTTGCGATCCCAGGGGTCAGTATTGCTGTCGAGCGCCTTTTCTCACGCATGAAGCACACCTTGACTGATGATCGAACGTTGTAACGAAGGAGCGAATGAAATCAGAGCTTGACAAGGGGTTAAATGGGACGGAATTACTCAACATCCTGGAATATTAATGATATATTATTAATATATTCTGATACATGTTAATACATACGCAGATAATAGCGATGGATACGGTATGCCTGGGAACCCGTAATATGATATGCAAAATTTCGTATCAATATCATGTGTGGACAGCACTAGTACCAAACGCGTCTCCGTTGACTTTTTTTTCATACACATCAAAGATGCGAAGCCAAAGCCCGGTCAAACCAAGCCAAAGCCACGTTTTCAAGCCAAGCCAGAACATCACTATAGTTGATCGACAACTCTGGAGGCCATGGGTTTCCAAAAGATAATCAGGAATTCTCAGATGGATGAACCACCACCACAGACACCCACCATGAAAATGCGCCGTCTCTTAGAAGGCTCGCCTTGAAATACTTATGGCCATGTTCAGGATGCGGGTTCAACGGGTATCTGGCGTGCGCCACACGGCTGTGTAAATCAATTGATTGCCTGCAGGGATAGCGGCCAACTCCACGATGTTTGAAATGTTCCTGTGATTTTTCCTTTCTGGTTTGGTTACATTAAGGAGACTCTATATATATCTGGTACTCGTCGTCCCTCGCTTCGCTCCCCTTGTGTGCGCGAAGATTGAGGTGAGCTTCTCTCTCCTTACTTCTTGACTCGCTACTCACTCATGTCTAGTTGCTATTATCTAGGTGAGTATATTAGATTCCGTTCCACTTGGGTGCGTGAAGACTGAGTTGCTACTATCGAGGACGCGCGCACATCCATTATCTGACTGTCACAGGCCGATATCAGTATATCTATCAGCATCCCTCACCCATGCCCCTCTCAGATATGATGAGACCTATGGTCTCTGCTCATCGGAGGTAAGTCCGCTATTCTCCACGCCAGACATACCCACACAATCTCACAGCCTTATTCGCGATTTGTGAGAGTTTGCCCTTGATAATTTCCGCGTGTTCATGTCTACATGCCCATTAGTTTACAGGGAATGCTGACGGTTCAGGCGTACATCTACTACGAACCTTTCCCGCAGACTCCAAGAACTCAGTCCTTGGTAGGTTGTAGTCATTCGATGCCCACACCCACTCTAACTCGTCACTTAGGTTGCGGTCGTATGGTGAGAAATAATGCCAGAAACAACCCGCGTCTTTCATGTTGCCAAGGGTGCTTGACCTTGCGCATCTCGTCTTCATCTGCCATCTCGTGTATCACTATCTCATCACTAGTTGGGGAAATGATGCAGCCCTTCTGCAGTCCACCGAGGATTTCGATTTGCTCGTCGTCCTTGTCGGGCAGTAATTGTTCTGTGCCAAGGATTTTTCCTCCATCGGTTCGTTTATTCTGCGGGCTCGTATACTGATACGGACCTGTTTGATTAGGATACGGACGTTCAGCCGAAATAACTGGCTCGCGGCTCCTAGCCCTCGCATGCCTGGCGATTTTGGGCCTCGACATTCTGATCGCCGTCAAACTCAGTATTAACAAGAATTTACATCGTCAGTTCGCTTAGCAAGGCGACTATAACACTCAGTTCAGCGGGGGGAGTGTTAATTACTCCACGTTGGTGCTCACACTGAGCGGCTCAAATATTTCCAGTCGACCTTCTCATGGCCGAATCCTTGTGTGGTATCTGCGAAAAGAGAGGACAAGTTTTGAAAGTAGCTTGCCGTGCCTGCGACATCACTAGAAAACTGACCCCCTCAGAACTAGCTCGCATGACAAGGATTATACAATATACGGTGGCCACTGGACTCGCTACTAGGCATGTGCGCGTTGTTCTGCTTTCATCCAGGCTGAACAGCCCATGTTCTCAGTATCTGGCCTTGGCTCTGGTTGCCGCTGTGAGTATGCTGGGTAGTGAAGAACCGGGCTAAACTTACATTTAGTGCGTGATGAAACCTAAAAGCTTTATTTTTATCGTGATTCATGTCCGCTTCATCTCCGTCACTCCTTCGCTAACAACTATTCCGCGATAGGAATGCACTTTTCCTTAGGACGCATGTACACTAACGCGCTTCTGGCAACGTATTCGCTCTACGTCCTCAGAGGCCAACCGAAACTCACCTCAGCTGTTTGCTAACAGGCTCAATTCGCGTAGAAACCTCCGCGGAACGTTAGAAACTGAGATAAAACTAAGCAATATGTCCTGGGCGGTCTCACATCCCAGCGAAAACGTATCTTCATCTAGTGTGGCCCAGGTTTTTATACTTGCTCTCATCGTGTGATGATGTTTCTGAACGCACGAACAGGCCACCCCGACGACACATTCCGCGCTCGGTGAAATTGGGACAAACAACACTGTAGCGTCAAACCAGTGGAAACTGATCCATGGGTGGTGTAAACAGTGGTTTGTTTTCAGTAGCTCCGAAAGTGTCCAGCGAATCATCAATGATTGCAATCTTAGTTTACCAGATGATTATGGATGTTTTATCGCCCACTCCACTTGCAATTCACGTCTGAGATGGAGTTAAATGCATAGATGTCTAAGCGAGGCGCTCATGCTTCACTTCACTATGCTACTTGCGAGGCTTCCGGCCGCGTCCGAGGCCGTCAGGAATGAATTCTGGGAACAGAATTCAGAGTAATTAACCGGGACGCCACTTGATTCTGTGACGCGTCTGATGTCGCACGGACAGCCAGAGCAATGAAAAGAAACCAGCGAGTCACACATCAATTCATTAGGCCTCGATCGCGGGCTGGTACGTTGAACCTGGCTATTTATGCGTCAGCTGAAACTATAAGACCTAGAGTAGCATACCACAATGAAGCTCACTATCGCCACCCTCATCTCGTTCGTCGCCATGTGCTTGCTATGGTGCATCCGTTTTTTCTTTCACGCCACGCGGTGGTTAACCCCGTTCACCCACAGCCCACCGAGTTTCTGGGCAGAAGAGGACATATTCGAAAGGGGCTCCATGGCGACCTGCGTAAGTTGTGCAGGACTTGGGCCCGCATTGATTAACGGTTTTGCAGAGCTGCGGGGATTCCAGACTCCGAACTGTATCCCGCCTTCCCCGCGAGCTCTGTAGCCCCAATTAGATGGTTCCGTCTTGCGGAACAAGATCTGCTATGCAGTATATGGCCATAATAACGTTGGATGTGTCTGAATCGGTTTCAATTTGACAATGCTCAGATTTTCAATTACTTGTGCGACGCACCGCGAAAGAAATCCTGACAGAAGTCTTGTATGTGTTGAAATCACAAGCAGGATCCTGAACAGCTGGATGCCGTTTTCTACGAACTTAGACTTCCACCTGCAGTGGAGCGCGCCATTTTCGGAATCGCCGCAGTTTCATTTCCAACAAGCATTCCTACCCCGACGCTGGTACGAGGCGCGTCAGAGTCTGGTCAGCAGTTTACAGTGATACTGGAAACTACCAGACGTGGCAGCGCACATTCGGTCGATGTTGCCGTCACGTCATGCGTACTTGGTGATTGCCTCGGCCCCCCTTCGGCTCATTCGAGTCAAGGCTCCGTGTCGCAAGTGATGATAGTAGTTATATTGTAATACCTTTGTATTTAGATTGAAATGCAGTTTTGTGTTTGCTTTCCATCTGTCTTGTAGAGTGTGAAGTGAGAATAAGAAGAAATATCTAGGATACTGAATGAGACTCGGTCGCAAATTTATGCAACTTTCCTCAAATTTCTGTAACTCTTTCTGGGGTAACATATTTTCGCGAAATTTTGCATACCTACAGGTCTTTGCTTGCTTGCTGTCAAAATCGTAGCCCTCTTCTCCGTCGCCTCAGCCGCGAAGCCTGGTGCTGTATGTTGGCGCACTTCGTCAAAGTCGCGGCTCTCTCTAACCATCTGCCATACAGGGCGTCAGTGGGACCCTTGGACTATGCACCGGTCCCGGAGTTGACGTCGGCTGCACAGATTTCGCACTAGGTCTATGATCCGAGGCAAGGGCGCCGTTGCCCACTCCCTTATTTAAGTCAAAAAAACCTTTCTATTTTATTTTAAGGGCGCTCCCCACCCTGGTTGAAATATAGTTAGGTAATTGGGAAGTGTTCCCGCTTCGAATCCGGGCACGATCGCTCCGGTGACGTCCTTGGATGGCGGTACAATATTTCCGATAGTCTTCGAAGGGCCGTAGGGGAACCAGAGCTTTAGAGTCGATTTCGATTTATCACGACGGAGATTTTACTATCAGTGTTGCATCAACGACTGTCACGGTGCTGCAAGGTGCTGCACGGTAACACGGATATTTAAATTTGGACCACTATCATTAAATCTTCTCGATCCCGCGATCAAACGCCTTCGATGACGCCGGTAACCTGATGAAAAAATGTTGTGAAAACCGGTGGAAATTACGAAAGACTACTGCATACAGAGAGTACAGATGCGACAGATGCCGGATAGTAACTAGTGTATATTACGCTAAATAATGGTCGAAAAAGACGTTTTGTCAAATTACGTTGAATGCAGTGATCCTTGCGTACGCGTGCGTCCCCACTTCCCACTGTCAAATACAGTAGAAGCCGCTTCCAGAGTTTTTCGGGTCGCCGTTCTACCCCAAGTTGAAGGAAATTTGCGGCAAGCTGTAGACCACTCTTTCGGCCATTTGAGGATTGAGGGACAGACATTTGCAGTTCTATTCCGATTTATGACGTTGTCGAAAGGACTGTAAGGGCCTGGGAAGTGGGTGCGCAAACAACTCCAGAACGACACCCCTTCGGCATCTGCCTAATGCTCATCGTGATCCTCTCCTTGAATTCGGGAGTTTTTTTTGCACTCCATCCGCAGCACAAGTGGCACGCTCTATCAGAACATCTTCGCTCTTTATATCAGGCGCACATATAGAAAGCCCGTACTGCAGGTACATTGGAAAACCCTACCCATATAATCCTGAGGTTGTTCCCTACCAACCATTGACCCATTGGAACGAGGTCAGTGAGATAAATGGAGGTAAACGAAGGCGCTCGACAGGTGGGAAGTGCGGTATACTCGACGCGGCGCTGTGATCTGAACAGCAATACGACGCATGTGGGGGATTAAATCGACATTGGGATCGACAGAACGGTAGCGGCATGGGAAGCGTGCGGGGGATTCGAATCTACGTTTGACTCGATGTTGCAAGGACGAATGGCAGCAGCGGCGATGTGCGGGGGATTTGATTTCAAGGTGCATGGAAACGTCGAATTTTGTCCCAGAGAAACGTGTAGTGGACGATCAGAAAGGCGGCGAGGAGAGAGCAAATGTGCTGTAACTCCGCCGGGATGTCGCGTCATGGGAAGTGGCGAACCATCGAAGGAGACGAGACGTAAGTCGAAGTTGAACATAGCGAGCTTGTTGGAGATGAGTTGGAGGCTGCGTGCGGCGCGATCGCTTTTTACGGCGGTTGGAAGGCGAAGGTGAAGTATCGAGGTTTGAATGTGAAGTGGGAAGTGGGGATAAAGGCGTAGACGATACGCTGGGCCGCTCAGAGCGCGGTGTGACATGTGGATGTGAAGCCTGCGAGCGATGTGGAAACGCGAAGAGATGGCCGCGGGACCGTCATGGCAAAGTATGAATGAGGAATGAATAGCTGAGATGACGGACCATGCGGAATACCGAAGAAGACTAAAGACCTTCCCCCTGCGGTGGTCACCACTGTGGAAGGGCTAAATGCCCGGGAGTAGGTTCTTGATAAGGGTCGGTGGCCAGTTGATTTTAGAACAGATCAGATCGAAATTGGGAAATGAAATGGGGTATAGGTCGAGTAATTGAGATGAGATTAAGAGGGTAGCAGTAGGTCATAGAATGAGCACGAGACAGCTTCCGTGTGAATCCGTGATATCGATGAGTTTCGCACGCCGAGTGCGTACGGTCGAGGTTACGTAGGTCGAAGGTGAACACAAGAGAACACGGATTTGGCCACTAGGCTGCACTGGCTCGCACGGATGAGCGTGAGACGTAGGATAATGATGCGCTGGCACCGTGGGTGCGTATTACCAGGAAACAAATGATGTAAGTAAGAAAATGACAATAAATCAGGCTAAAACCGAAACCAGCGTGTGGTTGAGTTTCCGCACACCGGCCATACGGCTCTGCCACACCGGATGCCGCACGAGCTCATTGATGAGATGCTGCGCCTTTCGCTGAGGTGGCCAGTGGCTCCACGGGTTCGCGCTTGTGGCCGCGTAGCGGCGTCGCATCGGCAGGCTCCCTCAATCAGCGTGCCAGCACAGTCGACAACATGATCATGGTTTGCAATGTCTTGGGGTCGGTGGCAGCCTTACAGCTCATTTGACCACGAGCGCACTGAGCCGATCTTGTGCTCTTTGGTGCTCTGGCTTAAACTGGCGAGGATGCAAGGCCTCTTTTCAACGGCTGGTTCATCCCCCTTTCTCGTGATTTCAGCCCGTTCTCCGACGACCCCAAGTTCGTGTGGTTTGCTAAGCGGGACTATACCACAATATCACAAGCAGGGCGACACTGTTAGGCGGAGCCTGAGGACAATTCAGTCCCGAGGGGAATAACTCTGAACTGGCGCTAATTTAAATCAAAGCGAGGTCTCAATCATTTGACAGTGCTGCATAGCTCCATAGTGCCATAGGTACATCCCTCCTATGCCGCACTATGCACATGCTAGGGGGGAGTAAAATCAATTGCGGCGGGCGGGGTGAGCGACGAACGGTCGTAAAACGGAGTACCAACACTCGCCAACAGAAAGGGGCGGAATTGAGAGAATGCAGGCAGGATAAAGGCGTACGCACGATAGCCTATGCGCCTGCTAATCACGACAGACGAGCGAGACCAATAGAAAAACCAAGAGGGATGGCCCTGAGCGAAAAAAGCAGCGTGAGAGGGAGTACAAGGCGAGGAGAGCGGGAAATCAAATCGCCCGCGGTGGGAGTAGGGGCAAAATATTGCCGTCATAATTGCACCAAATACACATCAGTGTTCGCCCAACGGAATACGGGTGGGTGGAGGTGCGGAGCAGCAGGGAGCCACATCTGGCTTGCCCGGCGCGCGCAGCGAGCAAAGGGCTTTGAAATTGCACCGGATGTGCTTGTAGACCTGTCGCCGCGCCAATAAGCACGACGTGCACAGGTGCTGGGCGGGGTAATCGGGTGGTGCCAATTTGATCTCGGTGCGTTCGCATAGGATGCCATGGTCTATAAAACCGGGCCAGACGTGCACCGGGATTATCCTAACTGAATCGTCCTGAAGCCAAGTCCACTAGTGCTGGCCATAATATGATATGAATACGGATTTTTCATATCATATTCATATCTGTATCGTATTCACCTGCACAGGCCCATATCGTATTTTACTCACCAGCATGAATATGAATACGATACAATATGAATAAATTATGGATATATTCAAATATACTCAGTCACTCAACTTTGGGCAATGAAGACCACCCAGCTGTGCTGAATCATGTTCTGCATATCCCAACACGTCTTATATTCACTTTCTTCAGATATTCCAGAGCTGAATGTGCCTGGAAGTGAGTATGTTGTGGACAAGAAGTTCGACATCAACATCACAAAATTTGATGCGAGGCGGAGATGCCCGCAGGCTTGTGGCAGCAGCAAATTTTGTGCCTGGGGTGGTTGCCGTCAGCACCCTGTCAGCTTCTGATGTTGGCTGGTAGATTTTTTGATGCTCCGACCCTTGGCCGGTGACAGCCGGCAGCTAAAATCAATACTTTCCTGTAGTCGAATATATTTGAATACACCAGGCCGGTATTATATTGTATCCATATCATATCCATATTCATATTCTGTTGCATTCATATTCAGATGGAGCCTCCATAACCGTATCATATCTGTATTCCCTTGAATATATTCAAATTTAATTTTTCGTATCATATTCTTGGCCAGCACTCAAGTCCACACGATGGTGAGAGGCTGGGCGTAGAGCAGGGAGTGGTGCGGAACCCAAATCGAAAGCCATTTCTCTTGTTGAACCGGGTATTCAACATGCCGGATATTATTAACGGCCATCATCCTGCTGTCGGACATCAATCGGCACCGAGGCCGAATCCCCGGCACTGCCTTCCGGATGGCCGAGCCCCGAATTCATTACCGATTCTTATTCTTTCATTGATTCCTTACTTACCTACTTACAAATACAGTTCACAGAATCTTAACACTTCGCAGATCATTCACATTATCTCTCATCGACCTCATAGTTGAACCCCACCCCACAGTCTCCCATCTCGCAGACTTTCGGTGAGTGGGCAGACACTCAGCTGTAGCACCCACACAGTATTGACGATCAGTGCACAGCAATGGATACCACAACCACGACCTGGGGCGACCCAAGCCGGCCGTTCAATTCTCATATCCTGGAGACCATTTTAACTATCTGTTCAGACGAAAGGACTGTAGAAGTGTCCGATGTCGATGCTGTTACGAAGGCGGCACCCATTCGGCCTCCGAGTATCGCACCATGTCCGTCCATGCGAAAAATATCTACGTGGTCAATATTGTTCGGCGCGCCATCCTCACGGATGGATACTTCGCTGGCTGGAGTTGCCTGTCGAGCATATGTCCCACCATATCTTTACCCAGTCCTCTGGTAACCGATGTGCTCGCTAGCATCAAAATTTACGATACCATACGTCCCAACGCCACGACTCGATCCTCTCCTACGCATCTTATCATGACGATCACTCGTGGCGCACACAAAGACTCCCTCTATCACGTGGCACCAAAAAATCTCGGCGGCAAAGCTTGGATGTCCAGCGTCGAATACGCTTCCGTCCAGCGCACATGGTCCAACACCGGGTTCGAGCCCCTCAGTCCGTGCGTGTCCTTTGGCTGGCTCGGGACGCAGCGCAAAACTATCTCCCGTGCCGACCGTGACGACTGCGATGTCATGACCCTACTCGGCGCCGTCGATTTTGACATGGATCGCGCGGAGGAATTTGCCCTTGGGTTCACAGCCGCCATGGATATCGCGAAACGCCATACCGCGGCGGCGGGTACTCAGATGCAGGGTGTGGCGCTCGTTGCGCTGCTGAATTACGATCTGCAGCAGTACGCACGCCCCATCCAGGAAAAATGGGTGCGAGACGGGCTAGGCTCCGCGAACTTGGGGCCGAAGGGCATCCCCCCGGCCGACTGGGTTGCAGCGCTTGTTGCCGACAGTACGTCCATTTGTGCATATGCATACGAGGGTCCCGCTGTCTACACGAAGAGCAAGGTCGGGTCTTTTGTCGGACTCCTCGTCTCCAACACGCACGACTTGCTGTACGATCTGGCAACGTCAAATCTCATGTCCTCGGTGATGTACGCTGCGGCTGCGGGCATCGTAGAGGACAATCTGCATTGTATATTTGCCACCTCGGTTGTCGATGCAATTGCGAGGCGCCTCTGCGCCTCTAACGCCAAGGAAGATATACTCTTTGGCGACAACGCGGTGTGTGGTGCATCAGCATGGGCGGGGTTCAGCGAGCGCTATCGTACTTGGGAGCGGTTCGTTAAATACAGCCGCCAGATATCGCGCTCGACGAGTACGAGAGTGCGAAGTATAGCGGAGATGGCTGTACAGCAAGTTGTCTTGGCAGATTACCCCCTGCTCGACGTGGCAGACGCCTGGGATCGCTTGACAACGGATGCGACCTCTCGCAAACTCATACATCGTTCGTCTTTTGCATACGTCCCACTCCCGCCCCAGAAATCTCCGAGAGCGTGCTTCCGGAACTCTGCTCGACGTGCATGGCGTCCTTCAAAGCCGCACTGGACGCTGCCGCGAGCGACGAAATTCAGGCTGTCGAAGGACTCCCTGCGGATGTGGTTGGTTGTAGCGCCGTAGCACGCGCGTCCACGATCCGACGCGCTGCCATCTTCGCAACGGAAGACAAGTGCTGCGACGTTTGCGCGTGCAGAATCGGGTGCTGGTGCGATATTATATAGCACATGGTCCTTACTGCTTTGATGGCAGGGGAACACACTACGTCGTCCACGGAGTGGGTGCTGCAATGCTATGCCGTCTGGGCTGTGATGACATCCCCGGTCTCTGTCGCCACGGTATTGTCCGGCTTCGACCTGATTTGTGAGATGCGGCAGGAGAAGGGCGCAATGGGAAACCGCGACGTTTTAGATTGTTGAGTTGACCATTGTCCCTGAGTACGGTCAATATAGTTAGAGCTGTAACTCGTGGCTCAAAATCTTTAAAACGAACAGATCTCTGTCCCCAACTGCCCTACAGACGAAATGACGGCAGATATTTTTACCAAGGCACTACCCAAGGCGAAACTCGAACACTTTGTTCGCAAGCTTGGGCTTCGTTGCGCTTGAGCGGGAGTGTTGTGATTTGGCAAGCGGTACGAAGCCCGAACGGGGTCGGACGAGTACCACATGGCTATGGAGCGGGAGCGGGAACAGAACCATGCAGACCCGAACGGAGTCGGATCAGTACCGCATAACCACAGAGCGGGAGCGGGAACGCAACCATGCGTACCCGAGCGGATGCTGTGCAGAGTGGATCCGAATGTGGATAGGAGGTTGAGAGCGGAACCCGCTTAGACAAGGGGACATCTTAGAATGGGAAAAGGACTCCCACATTATGCTCATCGACTATCTCAATATGGCGAACGGGCTTTATGGTTTATGCAATACCTATGACACATCTTGTAGTATATAAGTAGTCGGACTCTAGACGAATAAATCAGTTCGATCTTCCCAATTACATCGTTCTCAAAGGGCGCCTCCTGCCCCTCTGCGCACCAACCAGACCCGTTCCTCTCAACAGGTCGAACATGGGACCCGCAAAGGAAATGCGCGGTTGGTTCTCCTGGGAACACGGCGAGAAAACGAGACAAGGATCCTGGTTAGAATTTGGGGGAAAGGTGAATCATGATCAGAGTCACGCCTATGCAGGTACGCACCAGAACGAGATCCTGAGCATCTAGGACAAGTGTCATTGCCGGACCTGTCCAGAAGATAATCAGCGCGCAGCTCAGCGTGCGCTGTGAGATGTGAGTTGGGGTGTAGATAATTGATGGTTCGAAAATGTGCACACTGGCCGAAGCGCAACGCGCGGAGCAACAACCAATTAATTAAAATCCGGTAAACGAAAGTCCGAAAGGACGTTGGAGAACAACCAGGAACTCTCACACACACGTACCATCATACAACGGCGAAGAACTCGATGCCGTTCCTCCACCTGCTACGAGAATTACTGATCTTCGGAGTGAGGGATCTGACTCGGCAGCGTAGGATAATTGACGATGATTGTTGGAAGATGTTTCAAAGACCTGTGCACCGCCGACCTTGAAGCAAGACCAATCAGCGAAGAATTCACTTCAACAAAAGGTAGAATCACCAAACAATCCAAGGGAAGCTATCACGCACTGGGAGAGGAGGGTTGCGGCGAGTCACGAAATTGCGCGAATAAGTGCATACACGCCGTGCTTCGAGGCAGAAGATCGACGCAGCAAAAAAAAAATAAGAAGTTGAAAGAGGCGGGACCTGCGCTCCGCTGCCAGGCACCGTTTACACCGGTTTTGAAAAGAAAAGAAAAGAATCGGCGGCGCACGGGACATTGGACGATTTTCAGCCAGCCCCGAGGAGTTTGTTGCCAGCCATCTGGATTTTCCTGAAACATAGTTTATGATAAAGGTGTGTAAAACACCACGGAGGAGGGGTCCCGACACCCTAAATTGGTTGTAGAGGAAATATAATTTTTGCAACAAGGTCCGAACAAATAGTTCAGCTACAGTACTGCTGGGCCATTTCACGGCATTATACTTTTGGTAGTATCCACATAAATTCAATTAATTAATTTCGTTTTCCCCTCCACTGAGTCTGTGCGGCTACGATGCGATTTACCGGTACATCTTGCAGTAAAGAGAAGCCCAGAGCGCGCGGCAAGTAGCAGGGATCAGTCTAATTTAGTGATCACCCCCGAATCTGCTGCTTCCGACGCTGTGGCGAGAATAAGTAATATAGTACTAGTGTACTTAATTCAACCGCTTACTGCAGGTGCTGGCGTTGATGGACAGGGGTTGATTATGATATGACTGCGAAGCGGAAGTACATGCGAAGCAAGGCGGTAGAAGCGCGATATCGAAGGCACGGCGAAGGAAACGGTTATCTCGACATTCGGATCAACCCTGCCGTTCCATTGTTTGCTGATGCGGGCTGAGCTTGGGGTCAAAACAACGAGATTTGCCGGCTTGCCGGCGGAGTCATGTTCCAAACCCACGCGTCACCTTTGCCTCACCCCACATCGACTTCTACATCGCCAGAATAAACACAGATACCTAGCGGAGATGGCATCGTCGCCGCTGCTCTCAGTCCCCACCGAGCTCCTTCTGGCTGTAGTCGAGGCCATGGACGACACGGCGTCGCTGCGCAGCTTCGCCCTCACCTGTAAGCTCGCCCGCCTGCTGGCCGAGCCAGTTCTCTACCGCGCCGTCCTGGTCACCACCGGCTCGCAAGCGTCGTGCCTCGCCAAAGCCCTACAGCAACAGCAACCACCCGCGCGTGCAGAGCTCGTGCAAGTGTTGGACCTGCGGCCGGAGTACGGCAGGGATGCGGACATCGAGGCGCTGACGCCGCTGGTCGGGGCGATGACACAGCTGCGCGCGCTGTCGATGGAGAGCCCGTTCGCGAATTACGGCCACTGGCTCTCCCGCGCGAGCCGCCGACGGTGGAAGGCGCTGATGCAGAGCTACCGTGCGCTGTTCCGCGGCGCCCAGTGCGGCGCTGGCCTGCAGAAGCTCAAGAGCTGTGAGTTTTTCTTGGTCTGATCTGGTCGCAGGTGCTGACAGGGCTGGAGTGACGATCCACTGGTCGGGTGACGCCAGCCGCTTCTGGATGCTCACGGAGTTCAAGCCGATCCTCACGCTGCCGGCCCTGCAGAGCCTCACTGTCTCGTGCGCCGTCCTGGGCGACGACCTAGCCGATGGCCTAGCCGGCTTCGCCGGCACCACACCCTTGACCCATCTCGAGCTGGTTGAGTGCTTGGTGTCACAAAAGGCGCTGACTGCCGTGCTGGCACTCCCTCGCGCATTGCGGTCCTGCCACCTGGGCATCATGCGCCACTACACCTCTCCCCCCAAGACCTACCACGACGCCTCGCCCGAGGAGCAACTCATGGCTCTCCGCCAGCAGCGCCACTCGCTCCAGCAACTCACCTGGTGCGACAAGGACTTCGCCTACGACACAGACGTCCGTCGCGTGTCCACCGTCCCTGGGAGAGGCCTGTCCGATTTCACTGAGCTCCACACCCTCACCCTCGACGGCGCCTCCGCGCTGCTCCTCTCGACCCTCCTCTCCGAGTGCGCGCCGCCCAACCTCGACCGATTGCGCATCATCCGCCACGATGAAGGCACTGTCTTCGACCACCCCGCCGACAGCGTCACCTACACGCGCATCCCGGGCATCCCACCGCCCTTTGCTCTGCAACAGCATCTCCCCACGCTCCATCACCTCGACGTCGTCTGTCACAAGGACCGCTACAATACCGCGTCCCTCTGGGCCAAGCCCGACCGCCGCGATCGCGTCAAACGCCTCGGAGAAGAGTACCACGCCTGTGGCATCCGTCTGGCCATCTTTGTCGCCAAGCGCGGCAGCACGATCCCGCCCTACTTGTTCGGCGAAGAAGCGCCGTGCGAGGAGCCCGCTTACCTCGCCGAGAACGCCTGGTTTTCGCCTATAATGACATAGGTGGAACATTTTGGTGAGTGGTTGGAAGAGGTTAACTTGATAAATGAATTGATTTGGAGGTGGTTGCTATGATTGTTGTGTATCTGCTCTCGCTTGTTTTCGTACCTGCTTGACTCTCATCTCCTTCGCTCATCCTCCTGTAATGCATGCATACATTATCTCCGTCCTCCCTCCTTCCTCAGACTTATGTCCCTCACCATGCTCGGAATTGAAGTCGGGCGGGCATCTAGAATCGAGATGAACTAGAGGGAATGCTGCGACAATAATACCAGAGCATGTGAGTACACGGAGCGGAGTAAATAGGCCCAGACGCAGACGCAATTGGCACGGAATCGAGGCGAGGATAAGCGAGAATCATCGCCGGCTCGTTGATATTTGGCTAATCTCGTCAAGTTCTAGCTGACCCGCCTTTTACACGTACACCGCCGGTTATGGTCACCCGTTTATGGCTCCATGCGTACCGTCTGGGAATGCAGATGAGAAGTTTGAAGATAGGACGAGAAACGAACGACAGCTTACCCATGATAAAGCGGCTAGAGTTCGCCATACTTCATCTTCGAAAATCGAGGTTAACGCTGACGACAAAATCTGAAATAAATGAGACGAGTGAGTTAGTGCTTGAACTCAAGGCAGCGCTCTCGAGCGAAATCCCAGCTGGGAGAGAATCTGGGCCCGAGTCGGAGTCAGGAGAGGCGAATGAGTTGACATATGTGGCGCTACTGAGCTGACGACGATAGTTTCGGCGATGAAGTCAGTGCATTCCAAGGCTGAATACAACAAGTCAAGTCAGTAAGTACTTCATTTTGTGGGACTTGCCTTGGCGCGCAGGATCATAGTTTCAGTTTTTTGAACGCCGTAGGGTACAGGCAAACCTTCCTCTGAAGGACCACCGTCTGCATTAGAACTACAGACACATAGTACACGAGTCTGTAAGATGCGCGGCCACTCAATTGAGTAGCAAAACTTCTTGATTGGAACGCACCAGACATGTGCCTACGAAGAACTTCGAGAAAGTTATTTAAGGAGTTTATATGCGAGAGGAAAATAAGTCATTTCAGTGCATTGGTGCTGCAGATAAGAAACTGCGATTCTAACAGATTATCCTCACCGGTAAAGGCACATTAGATGTGATCGTAGAACGTGAGCCCAGCCCACAATTCGCTCGGATCCGCGCGGCGCGAACACCTAATTATAATCGCGGGGACTCGATACGATGGCGGGGTGACACCGTGACAGGCGGGTTAGTGCGGAGAAGAAAGGTGGGTGTGGATCTCCGCAGATTTCTTTGGGGAGCTAGCAAGCAGCGCTACGTTCGAGAGGACAGTGGCATCCGTCGTTGAGCAAAAGAGGCAAGAGATGGGCGCTTATCAGAAAGTGAAATCAAAACCCACCGGCAACTGCGAATCCCCGGTTGATCACCGGCATTACCCCAACTACTCGCTTTTATAAGTTTTACTTCATTCGACAGACATTTCTTTATAAGTGTTACCGTCGAAGCTGTGTCATGGCGCTTGCGCGGCCGCTCAACAGCCATGAAGCCTCGCAGCGGAGCTCTTCAGCCCCGTAACCCAACCCAAGGATGGACGCGCTTCCACTCTGTGACATGAACGCACAACGCTCCTGCCTACGATTGTTTGGGACACTCAACGGATTCCACAGTCTCGTAGCAATTGTTGTATCTCATACTGTAGTCGGCAAGCTCCTGCCAGGCCCGGATAAGGTGCGCAAAACTTGGCTCGAGGGACTTGAATAGCCGTGGCACCACCCGGATGCCGCACGAGCGCGTCAATGAGATGCTGCACCTTTCAAGTTCAAAATTGACCTTGCATACCCTCTGGAATTCCTTCCGCCGCAACAGGAACACGGGAATTGATTACATCGTGCAAACACATTGCAGGTGATGGCAGAACACGACAGTAAATTTCAATCGCCTTCAGCCTGATTCAACTGGATGAATCCAGCGCAATGTACAGAAGTCTGTTCTCCCACGCGGCGACGCCGGATCAATGAGGACCAGGTATCGTACTGGAGCGTTAATCGAACCGCAAATGCACTGGACTCTGTACTGCATGAAATATTGCCATGATGGAGTGGATGGCTACTAACCACTTGAGCCTCATTAATTTATAGTTCCTTTAATCCCCTCTGCCACCAGTTTGACCCACGCGGGGCGCGAAACTAGTTCAGTCCACCAGCTTTCAACAAGTTCATCGCACTGAAACTCAAAAATAAAGGAAGACTTGCCGTTTAACATTTGGACCGCGGCTGGTCATGACATCGATGCCAGACAATTCTATCCACACTACGTAGCTCAAGTGGAATAAATCCGCTAGGGTAAATTCCTATGAATAGGTTCGGTTGCATCCGATCATTTCATCCACGACCCGGAATGGAATGTGTACTCACATCACCAGCGAGAAAGTTGTGTTTACCAAGGATTACCTCGTACGCGTCGAGTTTAGCCTCGAGTCCAGCCATGACCTCGGCGAGAAGGGCTAGGTCAGGAGGGTTTCGGCGTCTGCCCCATATATCGGTGAATCAGGGTCGATAGGTGAAACGATGAGAAATACTCGCCGTTGTCTGAGCACTTCCTTCCCAGCTCTCACCAGCACCGGGTTGAAGTTGGCCAGCTCGACGGACGCGGCTTGCTCCACCAGCGCACGTCCCTCCAAGGTCTTCGGGAGAAGTTGAGTTCCTTGATCCTGGTATTTCTCTGCGAGATAGCGACAGATAGCTCGGCTTTCATACAGGATGAATCCATTATCATCCTATGGCCATCGTCAGCGAGGCCACAGCAGAGCACTGCACCACACAGAACTGACAATAACCGGGACTTGACCGAACGGGTGCATTGCGAGAAATTCGGGCGTCTTTTGCTCCTGGGCGCCCAAGTCAACCACAATGTGCTCGAAGGGGATTTGCTTTTCTGCCAGAACAAGGGCAACAATGGAGGTACTGCTGCCTGCTTCGCTCGTTCCATACAATTTGAGCACCATGTTCGAGCGCGAGTTTGCGGGTTAAGAAAGGCGGGGCAGTGGGAGAATGGGCGCGAAGCTTATGTTTCCGCTGTCGCCGGTTACGGCTTACTTATGACCTCCCGCATTGTTCTCACAAACGTCAGGCCTGATTGGCTGCCCTCGGTGGAATCTGATCGAAAGGGTGGATTGCGAGAAATTGAAGTCGAAGATCATCAAGATGGCGGCGTTCATCAATCTGCCCAACAGAATGTTTGACCTGTGGTGCGTGGAAGCCCCCACTCTTAGGTCGAGTCGTAGAGTGTAAGAATAGGAGGTATGAGTATGAGCGCTGGGCTGACATGGATCAACTTGATTTCCTTCTGACTCCTGAGGCTTGTGCACGGTCTAATAGTGCACGTTCAAAGAGAAACGATCCCGTAAAAAAATATGGGAAGTGTATTCAGATTATAGCCACCGGCCCACCACTGATATCAACAAACATCTGGCAGATCCGTACAAAATGGCTGTGCTCGCGAAAGTGGCAGAGTAAACAATCCCGGCACATTATGGCCACATTATGGCTTGTCTGGACAATCTGGCTACCATACTAGCCATACTGATCAGGCACAACCAGACAGTGCCATATGTGCCAAAGAAGTTCTATTTTGCTGATGTTCTCTGAGGTGGTCAGTGGCTCCACGTTCAACAAGCGAGATACGAGCTTTTTTTTTTTTGTTGAAGCATCTATCTACGAGAGACTACGCACCGGCGTCGAGGCTCAGGGAGGCTCGCTCAGTCTGGGTGACGGCACGCTCGACAACATGATCGCCGTGTGCAATGTCTAGGGGTCGGTGGGCAGCCTTGCAACTCACTTGACCACCAGCGCATCGAACTGATCTGGTGCTCTGGCTGAAACTGGCGCGCATGCAAGGCCTCTTTTCAACGGCTGGTTCATCGCCTTTTCTCGCGATTTCAGCCCGTTCTCACACGAGCCCAAGTTTGTGTGGCTCGGTCATAAGGCGGGACTACACCACAATAATATCACGAGCATTGGTGGATGAAAACGGACATTGCGCGGTGTCCCTGCTCCCCCTTCTGTCTGGCCGCTCCTCCTCCCACCGGCACCCGAGAACAAAGTAAAAGCACCAAGATGGGTATCAGGAGAAGGTACGGGATGTCTGGAATGGCGTATTTTAGCATTTTCGAGGTGTGGGACGTTGAACTTTAAGAGTTGCACTGATGGCCGGATTCTCGCTCTGGCTGCTCAAGATCTTCGTGGACGAAGACACTGTCAGACGGAACCTGAGGACAATTCAGTCCCCGAGGGGAACAACTCCGAACTGACGCTGCTTGAAATCAAGGTGAGGTCCTAATTCAACCCTCTGAGCGGCACGAAAGAAGGTCAAATATCAACTTGAGTGTTCAAAAGGACTGGTAATTTTTCTGAATATGGCTCACTACGTTACATTATTATCTACTAAACATGAAAAAGAGCAAAAAGGGCGTCAAAGAAGGCTGCTGTGAATGGGCCCAACCTCAACGCTACTTGACGACAATGGCCGTATTAGCAGACGGCGTACTAAAGAGCTCCCATCAGCGTCCAAAACACGATAACAGTAAGAACATTTGTGCTGCTCACCTTCTGAGCACAGTTCAACGCATCCAACCCGGCGGTCAACGTCTTATAGTTGTACGTAGACCCCCCGGTGTCGGGTGCAAACCAGACTTCACCAATCTGACCATCTGACCTTGTGGCGAAGTGGATGACGGCACTTGCCTGTTCGCCCACGAAGGCGGCGTATTTGTCTCGGACGGTGTTGTTTGCGTTGTCAAGGAAGTATTGGAGGTGTTTCATGAATGCGCCTTTGAAGTATTGCTGCAATAGAATTGGAGCAAAAAGTTAGTAAATAAAGACAGCGAGTAAAATAAATAGGCACCTGATCGTGATTGCATATCCTGGGGACCGGATTCAGTAAGTCCAGAAATATAGAAATCAATAAACGTGGACTGACGAAGGTGCAGGGTCATCCGAACCATCGCATCCCTCTGCCAAATTCCCGTCCACAACCTCCATATGCTTGTCCGCGTCCGCAGGCTGTGGTAGAGGACCAGAGCCTGTTCCAACGTTGACGACAGCATCAACGGTCTTGAGAGCAAAGTCAATGTAGCTTTGGTCTCCGGTAAGGGTGGCCATCGCGCCCATCCCGGAGAGGATTGGCCCTTGATTGTATGTCCATCTGTGTGCATCAATCGCCAATGGTCAGCTTGACCTGTGGTATGGTGAACGGCAGTGCAAACATACAAGTTGCCATTAGGTCCAGTGCAGTCTGAGCTCTGTCCGTCGAACCAGAGTCCATCGGCATTCCGAAGAGTTGTTCCTTTTGCTTTGGTGTACCAATCTGCTGCCTACGCCGCAAATCGGTCATTATCGTTGACGGAGACTAACGTCATACTCGCGAAGAAATCTCACCTGTTGGGCATTTTGTCGCAAAGTACCGTCAGGATCCTTGTACTGTGCTAACACTACGGTCAGCGAAAAGTACAGGTGCGTTGTGATTGTATTTGGCGCATTTCCACCAGTCATTTGAGGTACTTTGATCATAGAAGTCAGCCCGACTTTGAATAGAATGGCCAGCATGTTATCTTACCTCCACCCCCGCATCCGCTTGAAGCGAGCCAAGTCTTGGCTAACCCTTGTTGAATTGTGACAGCTTGATCCTGCCAAAAAATGAGGTCTAGCTCTTTTGTCTTGATGAAAGGGAGACCTACGTAATAGAACGTATCCGGTGTTTTACCGGATTCTGTGATACCGTGGGCGTCGTTATACTGTTGGACCTTGATGTACATTAGGCCGGCCCATGCCGCGTCTACTAACAACGTAAATCAAATAGGTAGAAGTGGAGAACGTTCCTTGCCGTCTTGAGAAGCTATGTGTGACAAGTGAGCAGAGGAATGTAGCGAAAAGGTTAAAACCTTACTGAATCCTTGTGTTACCGGGAGTTGTTGCGAAGAACCGTGAGCTTCATTGGGGACGATGGCCTGGATTTCGATGAGATCATTTGCGGTAGTCTGTCAGTGAAGCCCTCAGAACTGAACAGCTACAAGTTCGAAGCAGCACTCACTACACCTGTCTGCCACATGGTGTTGTATAGGGTCTCGAAGGTATTGACGTTGGTCCACTCTTGAGCAGAGAGACCTGGCGAACTAGTTCCTGGCTAACGATGACTCTGTCAGTCAGAAGTACAAAAATAATCATCTCGCTCACCTCGGGCCAATGTCCGCAGATTCCTGAGAGCAAAGTAGTGAGCATCAGCCGAATGCAGTGCGATGGTACAAAACCGACCAAGCCGCTCGCAATCTGGTCAGGTGTCAGACTTGAGTGTTTGTCACGTACTTGTATTGTCTCACCTCTGTCGTACCATCCACCATCAGGGCTGAAGAGGAGTTTCATTGCAGCCTGCGTGTGAACAATCAATTATGACCTCGAAATGTGGAACTTGAACGTACCACGGCCTGAGTTTGCAGGGAGGCACAGCCAACAGGTGTTCCTGATGGTTGATTCGGTGTCGTCTTCGTAGCTGCCCATTTGCTGACAGTGCTCTGCAGCCCATCCACATTATCACCGTGTTTGATAACGTCAGTTGATCCGACTGTCAACATCGTCGTTGCACCGATGGTGCTGAGGGAATAAATAAAGATGGCTGCGCTGTCATCGTCGACGAGGACAAGACTTTTCTGGCAATCCACCGAGGTCTTGCAGTCTTGGGAGTAGCTCTGAGGAGCTCTGAATTAGCAGCACTCCAGCGGCTTCGAACCAAGGCACTAACCACGAAGAAACTGTACAGTCCAGCACCGTACACGTAGACGTTGGAGCTTTGCGATATGGTAAGTGCCCAGGCTGAGCCACTATTTCCCCACGATGGATCGTCCCATTCGGCGTTGGTCGAAAAGGGAGTTGGGGGGGCTACGTAGCCGTGAGTTATGCGTCGTGGTGAACATCGGATAGAATTCACCAGGAGTGGGCTGATAGTATGGTGTCTCCGTCTGTCGATTGGGCGTCACAATGAAATCCACTGAATTTCCATCGACGAACCTGAATCATACCCGCATAAACGTATTGCGAGCCGACGATGCTGTATTGGTAGAAAACCTATCAAGGAGAATTAGCTCAACAGATACCTGAAATATGGAGAACGTACAGCATGCTCCGAAGCGGTGCCGACCAGCCATCTGGCGGGATGTTATTAGGAGAGATTGATAATGTTAGACCGGGGTCCTTACACCTGGGAAGGAGGTTAGCGAGTTAAACCATGCATATGGTGGAGAAAGAGTGGACTTACAGGTCCCGGGGCATGATCTATAAAGATCCCACGTGCGGTGAAGCTATTGATCCTTCCTTGGCCGGGATCGTCGAGGTCATGGTCCGCCGTCCAGACCCAAACGTTCTAGAATTATCGTCACCATGGAAGCAAGGATTTGGAGTGTCTCGGCCAACCTCAAAGTATCCAGATCCAAGGATGTGCAATCCGAGGAATGCTCCCATGCACTGGGTCGCGGTGGATGTTGTGGGGCATTGGCTCACTTGAATTTTCGTTCCTATAGCACCACCGATCCGAACGTGGACATCCTAGCCATGGGAGATCAGCATCGGAGGTGCAAGAAGGTGAAACGCTAACTGACCCACATTCCGACTGCCCCAGCATCGCCTGTGGGATTCCATTCGATGCAGATTGCACCCGCAGACCCTCCAACGGTAGAAACGACGATATCGGATATTTCAACAGTTCCTTTATCTCCAGGATTGCCAACCTATAGTTTTAAGCAATTGGAACGCAATCAAGATGAAGGCTAATAGCTTACTTGCAGCACAGGCTGAGGTTTTGTTGCATCAGAAAAACTGGAACCGGAACCAAGGATGGTGGTCCAGAACTCTCCAACGACAATCGAACCTGTGGGGATCTTGATCGTGCTCGACACTAGACAAGTTCCCGCATCGAGATCTAAAACCTCGCAGTCAGTCAAAAGTAACACCGATAGTAAAAGTATCCTCTAACAAAGAATCTTGCATCCCCAAAACTATTCACGATGGTAAACATTACGCGTCATAACCAGCTACTGCCGCTTACTTTGTCAATAAAGTTCTGTAAATTCATCGTGTCGTCACTTGTTCCGTCACACTTGACACCGTTAGATTTGGCCGAAGCAAACTCTGGCTTCACGTCAATGACACTCGCTTTCGAACGAATGCAATGGACTCACGGCTGGGAGAATAATTCTCGTACTGGGGTCTTGTCCGGAAGAAAACACCATTGTTACTACTCGAGGCATCCAACAACTGAGACGGGAGATCGGGTCCTGGAGAGGCCGCTTTATTGTATTGGCCAGTGCTGGAATCCCCTAGGAATTGCGCGGGTGAGCATATCTAGCATTGAGTCAGACTAGACGAAAGAAATTCACCAGAGTACTCGTTTCCGAGGATGAACTGGTTTACAGTCCCACCTCCTTGAAGGAACACGTTATTTGCACCATCCACAACGCCAACCGGAGACCCGTTGAGATTGACGTTCTGGAGCATGATGGCACCGCCGAGCTTCGCTGATTGGTCGGTGTTAGTCTAATTGTTGAGAATTAATATCGTCGATAGTACAGAGGAACGAATAATGACCTGAACTGCCGCGACACTAGCACTGATCGAGCTGTCTAGAATTGTGACGGAGCCTGCGGACTGCGTGGCTTCGGTTTGCCCGTTGGTGTTCAGCCCAAATCCAATACGACATCCGCTGATGACGATGTTCTTGAATGTGAATCCCCTAAGAGGTACATTTGAGGGAGATGGATCGCACAAGGAATCCGGGAGGAGAAAGAGACGGACCAGTTCCACTGCTGAAAGATGGCTGTGTCTGCATTGGTTATTTTCACATTCTGTATCGTAAATCTAGGATCAGGAGTAAAAGTGAGAGTAGCACTTTGCGGGAACAAAATCAGGGGAGACGAACTGTTGATTGGAGATCCACAATCCGAAAGCCCCTCCGTTTATCGTCAAGTCAGCCATGAACCCACCGGATCCATTCTCCATGAAGATTCCCTGATGCTTATTCCCACTAGCGGTGGACAACTGGAAGTTGAGATTTATGAGGCTCGTCGCTTGACCAACTGGTTAGGTGTTTAGGGTCGTTATGGTTAGACGGCTTAGGTTGGGTTTAGTACTAACCCTGCCAATGAATCCCAGTTCCGAACTGATCAGCGGGAATGTTGGTGGTGTCGATGACAAAATTTCGAATCGATCTGGAGTAGTCCAAATCAACTCTCCAATTAGACTGGTTGAAAGAGAAAAAAAATACCGAAAGAAATTGTTGACTGGGCAATACTTTGCGACGAATGATTAATTTACTATGATCGAGTAACCATGAGAACTTACCCATTCATTATCGGTACTTGGACAATTCCAACCTCCAGCAGGAACTTGAGCTCCCGAGTAGATGTCAGCGTCGATGATAGCGATTCCAGCCTTGATTGGGTATCAGCACTTAAAACCTGCGAGACAGGGGATGACACAGACAAAATCTCCTCGAGCGATGAGATGGGGAGGGCTTTTGAAATCTCCGACACTATGTTAAGAAAAGATAGTCAGTAATATACAAAGCACACTAGGAAAAGAGTGCCCACAGAGCGGTGTAGTAATACGGAGTGATGGGCTTTGTCACCAAGTACTGCAAGGATTGTAAGGAAAGAGAGCATCAATGAGAGTCTGGACCGAACGTACTTTACCAGCAGGGAAGTACACGAGTGCGGGTTCGACGGAGCTTGACTGGCATGTAAGATTTCCACAACGACCCATATCTGAAATGGCTCTGTTGATGGCGTCCGTATCCTGCGGAGCATAATCAGCTGCGAGTCCGTCGAGTCCGATGGTTGGAAAGACGTACGTCTGTCGTTCCATCCCCTTTGGCCAAATAAGGGGCGGCTGTCACATCTCGGAAAACCTGGAACGGTCGGTAAGTCCTCATACATCGAACGAGATGTCAACGAGAATGTATGGTGGGTGACTCACCTTGTAGGAGGTTGGGTTGGGATTGAATGGCGAAGTTCCTTGTCTCGAAATAGTTTTCATCCAATAAGGATCTGGACGAGGGCAGTGGAGACGGTTGGCTAAACAGTCAAGTGATAGGAAGATTATCACTTGCCTCCTGCAGCGGCACTTCCAGGTCCAAGCGGCGCGGAACACGAACTCCCGAGCGCGACGACACGCGAAGCGCACGCCAGCAGCAGCGCTAAACAAGATGGGATAGATCTCATGGTGGGCCCAACGAAATCATTCAGAGTGTAGTGTATTTATACATGGAAAGCCATGAAGCAGAATGGAGACACCGAGATGATGCATAGGGTGATCCATCGGGTTTGACTAGCAATCAGAGATTGCATCTCAGTTTGTGGTTATGCCCGCTAGCATAGCAATATTTAAAATGTTTAAATGTCACGTTCCTGGTACGATCAGATTCCGAGCTTGAATTAGTCGCACGCGTGTCGTCTATTTCAGTGTGAGGTTTGCGGCCAAAACTACGTCATAATCTAGAATCCATGTCGCCAGGGATTTTTATTGTGCAACCCAGGAACAAGAGATGTTTTTGTACAGTTTACCACCACTTTTCGAGCATTCGAGCGGTGCCTTGACAAGAAATAGCTCGCCTCAAGTGTGGGGAACTCAGAAGGTGCCCATATCCGGGACGGTCGGAGGAAGTGGTCACTCGTGGGCCAAGGGGAACTACCCACCATGCGGATCGGTTGTTACTACTCCCTCTTAATATGTTAGTACGTTACTAGAGGGAGCAGTAATAACGTACACTTCGCGAATTGTGGTTTGGGGGCTCCGAAAAAGGTTTCTGAAATGATTAGTATCAGTAAAGGAATAAGTATGCCTGAAACCAATGGTTTCAAGAGCAGTTTATTTTGTACCGAGACAATTAGTTTCGGGAGGGTGCCCATTGATTTCGGGTACCCGGGCCGGGCCGTTCCTGTAGTTTCGGGATCAAGCCAAAGCTTATTGTTTCTGGGCAGACAAAACTGCTCCTGAAACGAATCAGAGCTGATTATTGCCTTGCTTATACTATACTTTCGGAAATGTTTTAGGGCGCCTCGAAACAACTCTATTTCCGGAGTGGTATTGGAGGCGCAGTAACAACGGAACATAACCCTTACCCTGAAAGGTTAGCCTGTATCTATGGTAACGACAACCGGAAGATCGAGCCAGAAGGTTCGAGGTCTCACATGCACATGGCGAAGCCACGAGTTTCGTCGACTCCGGGAGGTGTAGAGGGCGAACAGAGCGAACGCCACATCAAATTAATCACTGAATATTTGTTCGAATCTCACCTGACCCACGCCACACCGAGGCAGAATGTAGATCGTATAGAAACGGCCAGATCATCTTTGGATCCGTATCTTTGCGCTATTGTTGAATGAATTGATCAGTACTGGGGCCGGGCCATTTTGGTTCCGCGAACACAGCCTGATCATGAGGTCGGTTCCACTTCTGCAGCTGGATAGAGCTGGATATAGCATTTGTGTTGGCATGTAACCCACGGGAGAGACAGAACGACATTATATGGGGCCATCCTGTCTGGGCGTATCAATGACTAGGTTTAGCTTAGGGATCATCGGGAAATTCTTCGGTACCGGTGATGGTTGCATTCCGTTCCTCGACTTGCAGTCCCGAATGACTCACGCACTCTATGATTGTCCAGACACTCGGGTGTCCGGGGCAAGAGTACAATGCATTTTCGTGCATAATACTAGTGAGGGAGCATTCCGTTCTGAAAAAGATCGGAATGGATGCGACTTATATGAACTTGCCCGCGTACATGAAACAGAGCTATTAATCACAACGAAAACAGCTGGAAGGCGCGTACATTGACGGGAGGCTTCAGATATGATAAAGACAGTGATTGTGTGTAGAAATACGAACGGGCATTGAGAGGTAACGAAGAGCTGAAAATAGCATCGGATATTCGCGCTGCATGCTCGGGAGGAGCCACCAGGACGTCGAAGAACAGGCAGGGAGAATAAGATGGACGGGAATTAAACGAGGAGGAAGATTGGCGGCGCGTAGAAGTGGTAAATTGAGGAATACGCTGAAGGGTGGCTGCTCCGAGTGCCCAGAGAGCCAAAGTGACGGGACCGCCCCAAATGAGACGGCATGGTCGGCCTTGGCTGTCACGGTTCGCTCGAGGAGGGAGGGGGTTAATGGAGGGGATCGTCTGTGTCAAGGTGTCGGTCTCCCGGAAGCGAATCGACAAGTTGAAGAGAGAAGGTGCGGATATGCGAGTGAGAGTGGCGACTGGGTGCACATCCTAGGCGTGCGCTGTGGGATGCGGGTTGGGGCGTAGAATATTTGACTGTTTGAGAATGTGCACGCTAAAGGAAGCGCAATGCGCGGAGCAACTAACAAAGAATATTTAAATTCCAAAAGACAGGGAAACGGCATTTAGAATGGAATCAGCAACAAGAAAACTCACGCACACACACACCAGCATACGACGGAGAAGAACCCGGTGCCGTTCCTCCGCCTGCTACGCGAATTACTGAACCTCAGAGCGAGGGATCCGACTCGGCGCCGGAGGATAGTTGACAGAGTTCATTGGAAGATGTTTGAAAGAACTGTGCAACGCCGGCTTGAAGTAAGACCAATTAGCGAAGAATTCACCGCGAGGGAACAGTGCAATCACCGAACAATCCAAGGAAAGAGACATGCACAGGAAGACGGGGGGCCAGCAGGTCGCGCGAAGAATCGCATATAAGCTGCGCTTCGAGTAGGCGCGAAGTGGGAAACCGGCGTAGCAAAAACTAAGAGGTTGAAAAGAAAGACGATACCAGCCGTCGCATACACTGGGAAAAAAATAAATCAGCGGCGCACGCGCACGCATCAGGACATCAGATGCGCCGGCGTTGAACGATAAACACTGGATCCACACGCTTGCTTCTTGCACCAGAGAAGCAAGGTACGCGCCATGATGGGTATAAACAGCTGGAGAGTGTCGTAGACCGGTCGACGCCCATGGTCGTACCTGCCGGAGACGCTTCCTGCCCCAATGGATAAATCAACTGCGCGAAGCGGGGCACCTACGACGAAAACACACAAACGAGAATGGAACATCAAGGGTAAGTGTGGTGAAAGACTTAGGAGGACGCATCAGTGACGGACCTTATCCCAAGACAGTCTCCATGGATGTGCACTGTCCGCTTCAGCAGAAAAACCAAATACAGCGCGCAAGTCAAGCAGCCACGGATGGTATTCTGTCCAGCCCGCTACGCAACGATACGAGGCGTCTCATAATAGAGGCGCTTCGAAGGTCACTGGGTATGAAGGACCTGGACATGGTGCCATCCGCGCGCGTTTAAACTGCACCCATGGCGGACAGCCACGAAGGTGGGATCGCTGTGGGTTGGATGGATTCTGAACGCCAAATAAATAAATAAAACCTGGGATTCGTAGAACGGCGCGAAGTATCAGTCCAAGGACGAGGAGGATGAGTGGAATGAGACTCAGAGAAACCCACAAAACTGGAGAGAGGGCACGCAAAGCGGGCAAGATCCAAGTTATCTTGCTCAAGTACGCCGGTCCAGTTATCATGGGAGAGTTCAGGCGAGATATAGCCAGTTGAAGCTTTGGACGCGTCTTTTTTTCTGAAACGCGGAATGACGCGTCAATAGTCCGAATCCGAGCAGGAAAGAAAGCCAGGAGGAATTTATTCGAGCGACAAGTATTAGGAACGCGGGGCTGGATGAGAATTGGCCTCCAGGCGTCGAGCAGGAGGGAGGACGATGGACGTGAAGAGCAAAGGCGATTGATAGAGATTGATCCGCCCGCCGATCAACACAGCCACGCCGTATCTTTTACTCGCCCTTCATTCATCCTTTGGACGATTAGACCAATGAACCGCCCCAGTCATGCGACGGTACTACATTACAACACCTAGTTCTGCACTAGTCCAGAAACACGTCTCAACTCAGCTTCCTAGCTCTCCTTTCACGTACCTCCCTTGACTGGCCTCGTAAACTTGGGCGCATACCTGAACGGCTTCGTAGCTAACTCCCGCATTACTGCCCGCGACGATTCAATCGTCCGTCGATGCTATATACTCACGCACCTTCCCGCCGGGATATCCACGGATAGAGGTGCGTCGACCTTGATACATCTCCCACATATTGATTTTTAACTGCCGTTCCTAGTTTCGCGGTTACATCGATTGCGCAGGCGGAGTCCATGGGTTACCGTTACATTGGCTGCAGAGGTACGTGGGCATCCTCAGTGTTCTGCCGGAAAACCAACGTCGCTCCCGCCCTGTCTTCGCGAGCATTTGCGCTTTCAGCGGATCACTACCAAAGAGCCAAAAAGCCGGCCGACCATAGGAAGACAGGCGGCGCTGGCAGCAGTACGTTGCCTCTTCTCTCTTTTTTTGCTTACGCTCACCGTTCTTCAGCTTCAATTCCTGCTGTCGATCGGCTCCCTTCTTCCAGCTTATTCGACCCCGCGCTTCCCTGGCATCACCGCCCTCCCCGCTCCCCAACATCATCGAGCTCGTTGTCGTATCTCTGTCCTCTACCCCTGCCCGACGTCCACGCTCTCCCTTCCATCCCGCTGCACCACCACCTCCCCGTTGTCGCCCTCGCTGTGCTGGGGGATGCGAAGCTCGAGTCGGTGGCTGGTGGATGCACGCCGACGGCGCTGCACGATGGTGGACCACACTGCCCGCACCCATACGCGAACGCGCGGGGAAGCTACGGCAGCGTCACTCCCACGGTACGAGGGAGACTCGCACTGCGCGCTGCGAATCTCCCCGCCGCACACCTCCTGGCTCGTCACTGGCATCGACTCCTGGGCTTGGAACACCTCTTACATCGTCACCGTGCATCCTCGACAGAGCGGGAAAGTGCGGGTAAGAAGTTACATTGATCCAGTGGAGACGAAATGGCGGAAGGGAGCACAGGTCGGCCGTAAAAACAACGTCGATGTGTGGGAAACTCGGCGTGAATGGGGACGAGGTGGAATGGGCTGGAGCGCGAAAGTGGTTCAGTGAAAGGGGATGCAAAGGGGCGATACCTTGCGGGGTGGGACAGGATGCCGGGAGCTCGCTAGTGCGGATAGGTCTAGTCAGCGGGACTCGTGAATATTGTATGAATCCGGATGTAGGCACAGTAGAGATCGAGGCAAAAAGGGAAGCCGGAAGGCTCGGCCAGTACGATACCACATGCAACTGGGAGAACCTCCCGACTCGAGTCACTCGAAACCGAAACGAGGGATTGGACGCTAGGGCTCCGGCTCCGACAGCTACCGTCCATGTGCAAGGTCTCGAACAGATTGCACCCGCGAGTTTGACCAGGCGCCGTGATATCGATGCGCATTGAGTTAAATTTAAAAAGAGACCATGGGCGTTTGGATGAACGAAGATCTTCCCGCAAATACAAAACAAAATGGATCACGCACGCCGTCGTCGTTCATGAAAAGACGATTGCTTTACGTAAGGCCCGGTCCGGTGGGGATGGGGGTGCAAGGATTTCGCAGTGAGATTCACTCTGGAAAATCCGAATTTTCAGGGGCCCTGATAACATTCCCGAAACCTAAAGTTTCAGGAACCAGGTAGGTGCTCCCGAAACCGTTCCCGAAACAAATGGTTTTGGCAGCGCAGAAACCGTTCCCGAAACCTTCCGTTTCGGGATCAGTGTCGACTTCACCGAACCCGCTCCTGAAACCCTTGATTTTGGGAACAGTTTCTGGAGAGCCGAAACAAAAGGTTTCGGCTCTCCAGAAACCATATCTGATACTTTTGTTTTCGGGAACGGATTCGGTGTCCCCTAAACAATAAGTATCGGCAACAGTTTCGGTGCGCTGGAAGCTGTTCCCGAAACCTAAGGTTTCAGGAGCACTGAAGCCTCACTGCAGCTGAGCTGCAACTCAGAGGCAGTTCAGCTGCAGCTTGCAAAAAAATTCAGAGGCAACTCATTAAAATTCAGTGGCAGCCGATCAGCAGCTTAATTGAAACAAATTCTTTAGACCGGACCCATTGATTCAAAAAAGGATTTCAGTGGTCCCCAACCCTTTTGTATTTGCCTAACGCACTACCTTGTCGTCGTCATCGGGTCGCTCCTCCTCCTCTCCGGACCCATCGATTCACAAAAGGATTTCAGTGCAAAATATATATAAAAATACAGTATATACGCGAGCAGTATGGTAGGTTGTGGATATGAAATATTACAGAGTGGATAGATGGATGAGTTTACATTTGTACACAAGTTTGTAAATAATTTGTTTCAATCAAGCTGCAGCTCAACTGCCACTGAAATTTGATGAGTTGCCTCCGAAAATTTTGCAAGCTGCAGCTGAGCTGCCTCTGAGTTGCAGCTCAGCTGCAGTGAGGCTTCAGTGCTCCTGAAACCTTAGGTTTCTGGAACAGCTTCCGGCGCACCGAAATCGCTGCCAATACTTATTGTTCAGGAGACACCGAATCCGTTCCCGAAAACAAAAGTATCAGGTACGGTTTCTGGAGAGCCGAAACAAAAGCTTTCGGCTCTCCAGAAACTGTTCCCGAAACCAAAGTTTTCAGGAGCAGGTTCGGTGAAGTCGACACTGTTCCCGAAACGGAAGGTTTCGGGAACAGTTTCTGCGCTACCGAAACCTTTTGTTTCGGGAACGGTTCCGGGAGCACCGATTCCGTTTCTGATACTTTAGGTTTCAGGAACGTTATCAGGCCCCCGAAAATTCGGATTTTCCGGAGTGATTGAATGTCCAGGTCCAATGTGTGGACGGCCAGGTGACCGAACAGATGGGACAACACGTACCATATTACTGTACCATTTCGACCCAGTGTTCACGGTGTGACCTGTGACCTCAAGTGTTCAAACTCCAAGTGTTCAAATTGCCTTTTCGGGCGATTTTCCGACGCAGCCGGAGCGAAAAATTCCCTATTTGGGACGGAAAACCTCGAAAACCTCGATCCAAAATGGCCAAAACCTGTGACCATTAAAAAAAGTGTTCAATTTGGGCGCAGTTGTGACCTGTGACTGAACACTTGGTCGAAATGGTACAGTACCATTAGGAGTCGAGTTGAGCAGTGGCACTAGTCACTAGAAACAGAGGTAAAGGGGGGGGGGAGAGGCAGGTTGGGAGTGGGCAGATGGGAGGAATGCTGGGAACAATAGGGCAGGAGGGTGGCCAGCAGAGAGCAGGGCAACGATGGTCACCGGGCGTCGATTGTCGTGGTGGGAAGGAAAAGAAGCAGGCACGCCGTAATTGATGGCTGCGTGCGAAAACAACGGCCGGCACTGCCCAGCAGTGTAGGCAACAACGGGCTACGGAGGATTGAGGTCAAGGATAAGGAGGCAGGCTGACCAGATACATGGTAAGCGGAGAAGGGTGGTGAGGGATCCTGGACAGGAGTAGGCCAAGAGTAGGATACTGTACTATTAAATTCAATTCGTCAAGGGGTGGGACGGGTGACCCAAAGTTCCAATTTGTCAATTCATCAAGGGAGCTCGAACTGCGTGACATCCCCCAAAATTTCGTCAACCCATAAAACTATTCCGTGAATGCACAGTGACTCAATGGAATAAGCTAGGCATGACCTGAGCAAGTTATTTCAACATATCTTTGAGTGATGCGGAAAAATGCATTTTTTGCTGTTGAACTTGCTCTGAAGCCCGATATTTGTGAGATTTGAAGCCAAAAACCTTAAAAATGGGCAAGAAATTGAGTGGGAAGTGAAGAAAATTGCTCCAAGCACCCCTGACCGCCTGCTAATACCAACTAACCAGTCTAGTTACTCTAACTAGACTGAGCCCAGGCCAAAGGTGCCCTCTGATACCCTGTCACTACAAGTGCGACAAGGTGGGATGTAGAGCCTTTGTGGGTGGGAGGGGGAGAGCTATGCATGGTAGCGGGACGATGTCCTGCCCCCTTGAGGGTCATTAAGTGGGACATAAGGTATAGATATGGGTGGGAGCAGGACCGAGGGGGTAAGCGGGACATAAGGTACAGATACAGGTGGGAGCAGGACAGACGAGTATGTGGGACAGACGAGTAAGTGGGACATATGGTACAGATATGGGTTGTAGCAGGACACACGAGTAAGCAGGACATAAGGAACAGATATGGGTCATAGCAGGACATATGAGTATGCGGGACATAAGGAACAGATATGGGTCGTAGCAGGACATATGAGTACACGGGACATAACCAGCACAGGTACAGGTGGTAGCAGGACACTGGGGGCAAACACCGTGGGCGTGGGTTGATGGCAGAGGATCGACACTTGCCATGACACTTGCCACGGCATTGGTTTCACACGTGTCTGGAACAAAGAGTGTCAAAAGCCGGCATGTGTCCATCTCGGCATCATTCGGCATTGGCAACCCCTGATTAGTGTGGCCGTTTCCCACCAGCTTCAATTTCCGATGGCCCATGAGTTGCCAGCACCACACATCAGTGGCCTCTGGCCCATTATCCTCGTGGTCAGGGTGAGGCACCGTGTTCTTCAGGCCTTCTTGTAGAGCAACATGTCATGGTACTCCTTTGTTTGATGCTGCAACATTGCCACCGAAATGCTACTCTGTCACAAGATGTGACATGTGTGACCTTTCGCATCTCGCATCTGTCGATGCATCGTCGTTAGCGCGTTTGCTGGCTTCCATGACGCATCACCCAGCAGTCTTGAGCCTCGTGTATCTGTTACGGCTTGTTTGGCCCACACAATACTTTATTAGACTTCTAATTGCATCGTGGCGGAGTAAACTGCTTTCAATTTTGGAGCATAATTGAAGGTGTTCCAAGCCGAGCGAGCAAGGAGCGAGCAGCAGAACAGCAGAGATGTCGACCTCATTCTTGAATTATTGCCGCAGATGCTCCGACCTTTATAGAAGCAGGGCAGTCACAAGACCGTTATTCTAATAGGCACGGCCCAGCGGGCAGTCATGATGAATCCGTTGAGCAGGAAGCAACGTCCCTGACACTGTAGTAATTCCAGCGCACGGCAGGCAAGATAGGTGGAATATTTAAAATACCGCGTTAAGGAATATGGGCAAACAGGCGCATTCATAAAAAGGAAGAGTACATTCAATTTGCAACTTGTGTGCATTAGAAAGACCAGGACTCATCCATAGAAGATGCAGAAATGCAGAAATGAATATCAGGGTAGGGACAAAGTGGGATGTAGCCAGAGTGAAAATAAAAATCTACAAGTAGGCAGCGCTGTAATAGAAACATATTGTGACAGAGTGGCATTTTGGTGGCAACATTGCAGCATATTAAAAATATAAAGGACTACATTTTGCTACCTACAAGATGGCCTGAAGAACATGGTGCCTGGCCCTCACGAGAAGGTCGCACGAGGACAATGGGCCAGAGACCACTGATGTGTGGCGCTGGGCAGGGCAGTGCGCAACTCATGGGATCTTGAAGCCATCCACACCGGAAATCACCGACACTTGGTCAAACTGAATCTTAAACTGGCGGCTAAAGTGTCAGTTTGAAATTTGGTCAAACCGAAATTCACACCAAACTAAGTACTATTGGTTTAAATTTTGGCTTCACCAAAAATCTATGTATTGGCTGGGCTTTCGATCAAGCTGACATTGAGCCAAAACATAATCTATCGATTGAAGAATTGGTTGGACCGAAATCTAAACTAATACTACTTATTTCGGTATGAAAAACAGTTCAGCTGATACCATCACCAAAACAAAACATTTCTGTTGGGTATCAGTCACACCACAACACAGACTGAAAAAGGAGGGATGGGTTTCATACTGGTCTGCTCAAAACATTTAGGTTCAGTTTGAATTTCAACGCAGGCCAAAACTTGAACTGAAACCACAGGTTTCGGTCACACTGAAATTTGGTCGGCGGAAATTCAGCACAACCAAAAGCTGTGGTTGCAGTTCAACATCCAGCTTGTACTAAAATTCAAATCGAAATTAGATGTTGAGGTTTGATCCTTACGAAAACTGATATCTTATTTTTAGGTTTCCATATACGCTGTCGAAGACCAGTCGACTGCGCCCTGGTGCATTCCCGCTTCCATTAATACAATTACTCCTGCCGAGCGACTGCAAACTGTCAAAGATAGCACGTGTTAGGACTTCACATTCGTAGGCGTGAGTCTCGTGAATCTGCAGTCTGCAATAAATATCTCATTTGTATGGAAATTCCCCACTGAGCCGCAGGACGCTAAATTGTGTTTGCACTGCGGCCGCGATGTCTGCTCGAGGTATAAAAAACCTGGCATTCCGGGTTGTTTTGGCACCCAGCCTCCTGCTCTCTTCCTGTCTGTGTTCTTGCCCTATCTCGTTCTACCCTCGATTGTGCTTCGGATTCACTGCAAGCCTGGAGCCGCTGGATATCTGTTTCTGCGTGCTCACTCAGTTCCTGGTTCTTTCCGGCTCTGATCAATGCTACAATCCAGAAGATACAAATGCCTTGCTTCGCCGTGGTACTGCTCAAAATACGGCTTCTACCTGGTTTTGGAGCAGATTTACTGTTCACGGATAATTCACTCACTTGCGTTGCTGTTTTTCCAGGCTGAATGCTGCCAATCCTCTGTCGAATTCTACCGTGAATTTTTACTACAGCTATAGTTTTTAAACAGTGATCTCCATGGCCCCAACCGCAGTTATGCATTTCTTTTGTTCTTTCGAAATAAAATTGATTTCTTCACCTTCGATTCCGGAGCGAAGCGGAGGCACGTCTTGTTCAGTTCAACCAAACAAGACGCGCCTGCGCTTGGCTCCGGAACTAAGATCCAATAAGAGGAATGGTGAATCTAATTTTATTTAGAATGGGATCATTCTATGTCCAGAACACCCAAAAGTAAAATTCACCAAATAAACAAACCATGGCAAATAGAAGATCGACCAGAGCCGTATATTCCCAGGAAGTGGTCGGAAAAAAAAACACGAACAGTGGATCCAGTTTGAAAGTGAAGCAATTTTTGATCTAAGTCCGGACGGATTCCAAGATTATCCATCAGACGGCCCAAAGTGAGAGGGATTGTCCTTAATGGGCTTCGAGGAGATCACTTTGCACTCAACATACAAAGCCACAAATTAATCGGGTGTTACCATGGACTGTGTTTGGGGCATTCCACCAGAAGCCCAGAACTGGCATTTGATATATTGAAGCAGTAATCGGACCAGTCGAACGAGCACGACATTGCCAAGGAGAGAACCAAGTCCAACATCTGCAATTCAGTGCTCTCAAAGTGCAGGGAAGATGTTCGGAAGCATTACAACGGTCAGAGCGGCGTAACCGGAAGGCATTGGGATTATTAGACCACCTGCGCACCAGTGCTTTGCTCCGACGATGAGAATCAAGCCCGAGCGACGTAAAACAAACTCATGGCTCTCGCCACTCCAGGGAAGGTTGAACACTGTGACGCGATTAAACGTTGATGCTTGGGGAATATTTAGCGGCAGGCATTGATAATCCCTCCACGTTATTGTGATGGCGGCTTGAAAAGAGTTGTCCCCAACGAATTGATTTTAACACTAGGCGTGATAACAGTGAGAAGTAGACAGGTCTGCCGTGAAGAAGTTGTAGCATGAGTAGAAAATTAGACTCCGCAGTTGAATTGGTCAAATGATTTCGAAGCGTCGAAGAAATTGAAAGAGCCCAGACTTTGAATTGACGTGAGGTTTTGGATATCTTTGAGTGTCGAGAAATGGCAGCTCAGATTCATGGTGCCCACCAGATAGATAGGTCTTCGATGGGAGGTGCATAAACCGGCCAAGGAAACGATCCAGAACGAGTGGGACCGAGAGCAGTGGGATCAGATGAGGTCCAGAAAGCAATGATGACGGGGGATTTATATAACGCAGTGTCCTCAGGTGATGAATTAGATGCGAAAAGTTCGTCGGCTGTGTATTGAAGCCGCCGATCATGAGACCTGGCTTTTCATCTCGAAGACCCCAGAATGGTATGGATTCCACAGCTCTAGTACTGTTGCAGCACAGTTAAAAGACAGTTAATTTCAGGCGTGGTGAGAATATGAATGATGAAAAGGGTAAGCGATAGAAAACTCGAAATGCTGTGTTGGTATTGCGGCGCAGCCTTTTCGTGGGCCATAATAGAGAAGCACAGAAGGAGTTAGTCTGTATGGAGATGAAACCAAAAGAGATACAAAGAATCGCGAGGGTAATCGTTAGGCTCATGGAGCATGTCTGTGGTCAAGTTTAACCCGATTGGGTTAAACGAGACTTAAACGCGGGCCGCCATCCCGAATCATGATGGCAGTTGTGACATGCCGTGAGGCCGACGTTTGACAAGTTTTGGCGGGTCGGTTGCGGGTCGGTAAATATTATATTGCATCGCGCAGGTAGGAAGTATGAGAGCATAGGTAAAACCTCTGCAAAAGAAGAAATGAAATCAAATAATGGGTCGCACCTTACAGCTAATTGTAGTACCGAAGACGCGCATCAAATTTTTTTTTTTCAGTTTTCGGCACTTTTGATCCTTTGTAAAGAATGGCTCATATCTCGCTCAATTCTGCGCAGATTGAGACCGGAGATGGCGCGCTTTCTTGTGTTGATTCATACGCAATTATTGATCGAAATGACCAGAGGAAAATAGAAAACTTCAGGTCATCTAGTGTCAGTACCTTGAAACTGACCTGGAAACTTCAAATCTCGTTAGAACAGCCTAAAATTTTGGGACAACATGCTTGCATACATTGTAATTAATTTGATAGAGCCTTTTCTGCGGCATATTTCTAAGAGCTTTGGTATTTCACTTTTTCAGTCTAAATCTTATATGGTGCACAACTACCGGAGTTTTGGCACTGAGACACCCCGGGAAAGTGTTGTCAGGATGAGTAAGGTACTCCACCTCTTACTGAGCATGCAAACGCGTCCAAAAACGCGTCAAAATTGGGTCGGACGCGCTCCAAAAACAGGGTAACACGCAACTGGGACACGCACTAAGTACAAGATACATCAAACAGTCCGAGTCTGCTTGCTGCTCTTAGTGGCATCCAGAAAATGGGACAAGGGGAAGAGAAGAATTAAAAGCAAGGGAAAACATGCGCACCTCATTAAAAAGAGGGTGTGTCAACAAAAAAGTATGAAAAGCGTGATTCCGGGGCTGATGCAGATTTGTAAGCTGCATTCCAAGACACCATCTCGCAGTGTGGCCTATAAAGCCATACAGTACATCCTTATGAGTTTTGAAGATGCCTGGACAAGATACTGGCCCTCCCTGACTGTGCGTCTCTTTGTCATAGAGTGGACAGTTTTATACACTTTTCCTGGCTGATCTGCAGTTTTTGCTCTCGTTTCAAGATTTCCCGGTGATTTAGCCCAAATCAAATTATTTATTTCAGTATCATACGTATATAGGACTACTTCATAAACTCATAGAGGTCCCCAAGCACTCGAAACCCTTACAGTAAGAGGGTGGGTGAAAATTAGCTAATTTGGAATAGCGATCAGGCCACGCCCAATAAAAATATACTGAATGGCTTATACACTGCACTGAAAGACTGCAAATCGATTGCGCGTTATTTCGAGACAAATGAACCAGAATTGAGGAAGATAGAGGGAAAAGAAAAAACACTCTCAAAATGCGACCCCGCAAGATCGGACCTTTCGGATGATCGGTTTTGGTCGGATCTCAATATCTTGAATATGATTTGCTGGCCGTTTAACTCGATTCAGCTTTATGCCCGGAAGGAATAAACTTGAATCGCCGTGCCGGCGCTTCAATCAATCAACTTGATTTCTTATCCTCCTTTCTTTCTCTGCTCACAGGAGCCGGTGGACTGCAAAAAAAACCTCGGATTTGGGTTCAGGTAAGTCTAACAAATTCCCTCTCTTTCTCCCTCTTTTTTTCTCTTTTCTCAACTTGAAAAACTTGAATTCGTCGCTGTAATAACAGACATAAACCATAAGCCTCAATCGTTAAAGAACGGTTAATTAATGTTGGTAATTTCCGGTGTGACCGGAAATTGAAGCTGGGAGGCAACAGCCACGCTTATCGGGGGTTGCCGATGCCGAGACAGAGATGACACATGCCGGCCTCACTCTTTGTTCCAGACATGTGCGAAGCCAATGCCGTGGCAAGTGTCATGGCAAGTGTCGGTCCTCTGCCATGAACCCACGCCCACGGTGTTTGCCCCCAGTGGGACGTATAGGAGATGTAGCAGTAAGTTAAATGGGATAAATATCGGAGTATCACCGGTGGTGGGACATCGTTAGAACACAGTACAACATTGACAAAATAGTGTTCCACATACCCGGGTACCCTTATTCACAGAGTAGTTGTCAATGGCCCTACGGTGTAGTGGTATACACTGCTGCTTCTAATTGCCTTGCTCATGGTCGTTCTGAGCAGCAAGCTTGGGTTTGACACCCAATAGGGCCTTTGCTCTTGTGGAATATTCAAAAAAAAAAAAAAATTCAGAGAGCAATACGCGATCATGCTGATTACGCCCGTGGGAACCGCACGTGAGACGTCGTGAGTGCACGTGTTGATCACTCAATTGCTAGCTACAAGACAGGACCAGACTTGATCCAGACTACATTTGTTTTTATAAGTAGTGATCAAGGGATATCCGATCTGTGACAAACCGAACCGGGGCCGGTTTTTTGAAAAAAGCACTATCGAATGTCAGGCTGGAGTCGGATTACTCAAAGTTCACGGCGGCAGCGAAACAAGAATCGAAAGTGAACATTGGGGGCGATTATGCACCGAATGGCCGCTGAGATGGCAAGCCATGGAAAGTACCCAAATCACTGGTCGCCGATGCGATTAACAGCTTTTTGAAGTCTCATGCAGGGTCGGGAATTGGCGTAAAGTCCTGTAACTATAATTATCGCAGAA
>JARJLF010000824.1:0-129443 GCA_029378395.1 Mycena leptocephala
ACCGAACTGTCATATAATTCGCAATATCTTGGCGCCATTCCTGCGAGACCTCATCGAAAGATTACTTCAGGAAAGCACAAGGAATCACCTCTGCACTGTCGCCCTGATATATAGCCACTGTCACGCCCGATTTTCGGCCATCTATCTGGCAGAATACATCCGCGTACATGTGTCCTTTCAGGGTGTGGCGACCAACAAAACCTGTCTCATTGTCACCCGTATTTCTTCGAGAAGATCGATGTCCCTATCGGGATCACTCGGAAGTCTGCACAAGATTAGTGTCCTTGCAAGGAACATGGGGAATTATACCAGAAGCGCAATAGGAGCACTGGTGTAGTTTTTGTGATGTTGTTGAAGGTCCCACCAGCCACCGTGAAGCGCTGCGCACCAGCGAAAAAGGCCCCGTCATACCTAGATCAGGGGCAAATGAGACACATCCAATATATTAATTTAAGGAGTTCCAGAACTCACGATGTGGACCCATGAGTCTCTGGACTAGTGCTAGGGCCAGATTCGGCATCCAAATGTGTTTCTTCGTCCATCGATGGTGGGGTAGAGGAAGAGATGTTAAGCGCTCAAGTACAGCTTCTGCGTCACTTAAGAAGCGCCTAAATCACACACAACAGCTGTCAGCCGCAGTACAGCCAAAATTGAACAGAATACAGCCTTGCACACCCCATTATTCCAATGAGGCAGAAAACCCTTGAAAATAACTTGCCCAGTAGGACACAAACTAATCGCGGTGCCACGGTCCGAGTGCCAAATGCACCGCCACCCCTTTTGTCCTCGTCGCAATTGACCGTATTCTTTCAAGCATGGCAAGGGCTCAAAGACAACCGGCTTGGTAGTTTGAATACGAATAAGACTTGGATTCCACCAAAAAAAAGAATGTCCATGACATGTTCAGTATCGGAACCGACATGAATTTTGATACCTGTGTTATCGAATGCAGCTCTGGAACCATCCTAATCTCATACACAGTAAACCTCAATGACACCATCTGCTACTCACATCTTGGAAAATTCCGACAATCTTCGAACCCCGAACCTGACCGATGGTTCGGTCCGGTTTTTTGGAAGTCGTCAAACCTCAGTTCAGGTGAGGTCAAGTGAATCAGTTCTGAAACCGACACCGGTAATACTATTAATAAATGGACCACCACTTGTGGGGCGGAATGTTGAGTTGTATGGGCATGCAAATATCACATGCTCAATAGATGCAACTCAGTGAGCTGCTGCAGCCGTTTGCGGCGAGCTCCGGTAGGATCCAAATAAATTTGCAGAACTTCCCATGCAGGTGGGCTATAATCATCATTAGCATCAATATTGTTATCGCCCATGTATCCATTTGCTGGTGATTGGCATGAACAAGGATTACCTTCAATAATCACTAACGTGCCGATCCAACCCACTTGGCATTTTCTTGATCCAATTCTCAGCGTAATTCGAACACAGAGAAGAACGGTGTAGGTGAGTACGGGGACAAAAACCGTAATATTTGTGTACAGGACCCTTGTTCATTTGACAATTGCCCGGGATTTGGAGGCTACAGATTTGTTCTATGGCCTATCGGTCCGCAAGTATCGCCATCACCTGTCCTGTCATCATTGTTGCGTCTTTCAGTAGGAAGTCGAGTCTAAAATCAGCCGAAATAGGTGTTAGGAGGAATATCTCCATAACCGACAAGGAAGATAACATTGATCCTCATGGACTAAGAAGAAGTAATGCAACCACATTATTCCACGAATGTTCAAAAAAATGCCAAGAAGTATCTATGTCCTATTTGAGACACGTGCCGGCCCACACGCGGTCGTACAACCAGCATAATGCGAGAAACATAATCAGGACCAACTGGAAGTTTACAAAAAAATTGAAGGCACGCGAGACCGGGATTTCGTTATCAGGACTTGATGGTTGATTTCTTGCTGTTGACTCATGCACTAAAGGGTTTTGAGGAGGTGCTCATGAGCGAAATCTGGGCACAGAGGACCATTTATTCTACTTACTATGATGGGGCTTGGCGGAATCCTGCGAGTTCACCGCCTCCTCGATGTCGGGTGGATCTCGATCTTCTTCCGAACCGCTGAACATACAGTTTTCCTTCGGTAAGATTGGCCCACCATGGACAAGTGGAAGGGCATCTTGATTTTTCATCATCGACTCGCCTAAAGGAAATCCAACCGTAAGCCAAGCTGTAATTATATATCATCTGACTCGTCCATACTGAGTAGGTCTTGATTATCTTCGTCTGAAAAATAATCCTCGTCATCCACTGGTGATAAATTGTCATCAGTCGAACAGCAGGGTTTGCCTCGGGATGGTTGACTTACCACGCACAAATGGACCATCTGTCTCAGCGGGTAGCTGATAAATTGGATTACGCAGATGCTGGGCGACGTCCTGGCTATCAGGATCGAATCCTTTGGCCTGGTGGAACTGTCGGAGTCCAGGGTAAACGCTGCTATCCCATGACCTTCCATGGATCTTCGTGGAGAGAGAGATGGAGGGAAATCCTAAAGCAGTCGCATCATCCATGCTAAGCCGTTCAACACCCGATGGATCAAGGGACCAATACGTTGCGCACTCGGGCCATCTGAATGACGACGACCCCGTTTGAAAGTTGTTTGCTAGGCAGAGAAATAGGAAGCCCGGCGGCGGGTCTTCTGCAGTTCGCAATATTACTAGCCCAAAATAAACGTGGTCCAGGACAACTGCCAGCACGGGTTAACGAGGATATCGGATCAAGTCCATAATCCCCAAAATTGGATGAGATCCGGCGGCAGCTGAACATGTGATTTACTTGACTGGGCCATGGTTCGGATGTCCAGTTCCATATCAATAACTCGAGAGTGCTGTTCAATATGTCACCAGAGGCGAAACTAATAAACAGTCAGACCAGATTACTATGCAGCCCAAATAAAATACCGGGTCCAACCATCTTCCATGACTTCTCCAGTCACGCCTTCAACAGTTCTCCAACTATCTAGAAAAAGCCTAGCATCTGGCAAGAGTGCAATCTCCACCAAGCTGTTGAATTGATCCTCCAAGGGGCATGTAATTATTGTGTGCAGATCCACGGTTGCGGAGGTAGAACAGTCGAAGGTTCGAAGTTGCGATAGATCCCAAAAGCATATCTCGTGATATTGTTCTAGTGTTAGAGAATCAATGGCCATGGCTTCTTGGTCCGGGGCTTCCAATGGTTTGGTTTCAGGTCGGGCGGAACATCCATCCATCGGGCCATACCAGCCATATGCCATGTGTCCTGGTGTGAGGTCCACGCAGAGCCGGCCAGTTGAGCGACGTATGAAAAATGTGCATTGATGATTGAACTGGAAAGATTGTGAGGCAGGAGAGTAGCTGGATTACTGAACTTGCCCGCCAGCCTCGAAAAACAGAAGAGAAATAATTCTGCGTCGCCTGCAACAGCTGTCAGCAAGTTGGCTGATATAGTTGAACTTTTGTACCAAGAAATCTGTGCTCTTCACAGATGTCAATACTCGGCAAGTAGAAAGTGGCAACTGTGCATACACAGTGACTATGGATATAAACAGTCAAGATGGGTGAATGACGATAAAGCTCCAGGAAATGTTTGAATGGTATCAGATCTAATGCAAGTGTCAGGTGACCAGGTTCAAATCAAAGGGCACCATCATGGAAAAGTGTGGCATGTATACCACCCAAACTCGCTGCCGCACAGACCTGAATAATATTTGGATGGCTGGGTGGATATAGCGTGAGTACTTGTAAGGTTTTACCTGGAACTTACCGAACAAACATATATCTCGCCGCCATTCCTAAGAAGTGCTATCAGAAAATATGTCGAAGACGCACAAAGGATCTTGCCTCTTCTGCGCCATCACCCTGATACATTGTTGCTGTCACACCCGCCTTGCGACCATCTATGCAGGCAGAATACACCCTCCGTAGATGTGTCCTTTCATGGTGGTGGCGACCCACGACAGAGGAGTCATTATCCATGCATATTTCATGCCGGAGGTCGATATCTCCCATTGGGATCATTCGGAAGTCTGTAATTTATCTAGTAGCTCTTCGCAAGGTATGGCGAGGATATCAACATACCTGAAGGTACCGTAGGTGCGACGCAATTTGTGATATTGGTAAAGGTTCCACCGGCTACGGTGAAGCGATGCGAGCCTGAGAAAATGGTGCTGCTATATCCAGATTAAACGCCAATGAGATACGGCCAAATACGGTAACCAGAAGGCCAAGAACTCACGACGCAGATTCATGAGTCTCTGTACTGGTGCTAGGGACAGATTCAGCACCTGGCACATACGAGTCGTCGTCCATCGATGGTGAGCGTTAGAGGAAGAGATGTTAAGCCCTAAGAACTGCTTTTACGCCCTTCGGTGCCATAAAGAAGGGCTGTAAACAACGCATCAGCTGTCAGACTTATACGGCACTGTCAATGGAAGTATACAACAGCATGGGCAAACACAGCCCTTCAACAGCTTAGGGCCTGATTGGGTGCATCAGAAACTTTTCCAGAATCTTGTCAACATGTAGTTCTCTCACATTATTCGTCCCTAAATCGACCCAGAATGGGAAATACATATACTACTTCAAATTTGAAGGAGACGGAGTGGGCGGCATGTAAAATATTCAACGCATTAGGGGTTGAACTTAGAATCTGCTGCAAGATCCTCAAATCTTGTTGAATATTTAGAAACACATTTTTTCTGCCACTCCCAGTGCTCAGGTGCTCATAGAATAGCTGTATTAGTGATTCTAGGATACGAAATTTATGTGCATAAAAGATTTTATCAGATTCTGCAACAAGATTCTGGTGCACCCGATCAGGCCCTAATTAGTGGAGTCGTTGAATGATAATTAGAAGACGAAGGTTCGCCCAATAGCGAACTGCATCTGCGGACTGTGACTCATTACACCAAACGCCTCAAAACTTTTTTAAAAGATTCACCCAAACTTGTGCATACTCACTACCACAGCCTTTCGTTCTTGGTTTCGGCCTCGCGAGCCGAGTTCCACCTTTCAACCCACACTGTCAATTTGCTGAACTTGCTCATCTTCCTTTTCCTCGTCGTCTCTGCTCGCCCTTGCCTTTTCAGAATCTCTGGGTCCCAGGGATTCAAGTTCAATTTCACTTCGTGCAGTAGTTAACTTATTACGTTGGTGACGTTGGTGTGTACCTTTCATTCTTCAATATTTAAGCGCATCCTGGCATCATTCTTAGGCCACTATCTCCTTTTCTTGTGCAATCAGTGCCTCTCTCGAAAAAGACATACCAACCATATATCGCGAGGTTGAGTTTGATGCTATGGTTCGGACTGCAACTGAAACCATACCACCTTCCGATACATCCCGTGTGGCGGAACCTGATTTTAGTTATTCCGAACAACTGGAACAGACAATCCCGTCCGTCCCTCTGGACCGCGACGCCTTCTCTGCAGGAACAAGCCCCCCGGGACACGCCCAAGTGTCGGACGATGAATCTACGTCTCTTGCCTCAAACTCACCGTAGCAAACGGAAAGCTCTCCAGTCTCTGAGGGACCACAGGAATTCAAAAGTATGGTTGCCGGCAGTGCCGGGGGTATTTTTTCTGTCCATGTTGTGCACCAACATTCGTTCACATGTGTTAAATGCCGACGGTGCCTCCGCAAAAAGCATGTCTCATTGGTAGTATGCTTGAAATTCGCTTCATAGTGTAGCTTACCTTCTCGCAGATAGCTTCGTACTCAATCAGTACGCTAAGGATCTCTGTCCTTCGTATGTTTTAGCCGAGATCAAGTCCATATGAGATACTGACTGCAACATAGAATAATTGGTTAGTGTCTGCTGCCATCCTGCACCCGTCACTCCCATCCAGAATACTAGAGCAAAAAAATGATCATCAACGGGCAGCCATCCTTGGTGCATCCCAAAACTTCACCTGCTGCCACTGCGCACCTTCTTTCATTCTTTGTGTTCTCAAATAACCACATTTCGCCTCTGATTCTTTATTTTAGCTCGAATTCATCGACACGGGTATACCAGAACGTCACCTTTGAAACGGATGGACTGAACAAGTTCAAGTGCCATGACCGGACCGATGATCCGTGCGACGTTCGGGGTTAACTGATCCGCGCGGCGTCTGCCGTCTTCGCACCACGATGTGGGATTTCCAAACGCAAGCAGCTCGTCGTCGACTCGTCGCGACTGCGCTAGTTCTAACTTTCCATCGCCGAATCCGCCACCAGGGCACTCCCGCCATCCCTGCTCAATGCCTCGCCTTAAGTGCGTCCCTCGAGCCTGCACCCGACTCTATCGCGTCGCGCGGACCGCTTCGTCGAGGGCACATCACCTGTCCTTATTCGCAATGCGAAGATCCTCACGGGCGCACGTAACGGGACTGAGGTCGTGTTCAGTGACGTCCTGCCTGACAAGGGCGTCGTCCTCGGCGCCGGCTACATCCCGCATGCGCTGACCCTCACCCTCCGCCCAAACCTACAACTTGTTATCGAAGTGGATTTCGCCCGGCATTGTCGATGCCCATTCACATTTAGGCGTCTATTCTGCGCCGACATTGGAGGGTGAGACTTCTGCGACTGAATTCTCGTACTATGGCAGGAACAGCTTATCTCTGTTCAGGCGAAAACTCCAGCAAGGCGCCGATTCTGCCTTGGTTACGCAGTCTTGACAGGATGAATACTCACGACAGGTTGGCTATCGCGGGTGGCCCAGATTTTGCTTGGAAGCGCAGTGCGTTTGTTACGCTTCTCCAAATCTATCCTGCTAATCGCTTGCTTCAGGTGGCCAGGCATTTCTCGTCGAGCTGCGTCCAACCACAGAGCGCTGGAGCCCCCGGCCTCAACGCCTCCGACAACCGCCCCAAGTGGCGACACATGAAGTGCGTTATTCGCTTCCACCCCGTCCACAATCACGATCCCACACTCCCTTGATACTTCACATTCGATGCTCACGCTCCCCTCCACGCTGACAGCCGGCGGAGAGAATCCCTCCGACACCTATTCTCAGATGCGCATGGGCCTTCCGCGCTGCATCCGACGAAGCTCGCAAGATCCGCGACACGCAGGATGTGTTCTGCGCACACGCGGAGGCCGGACTGTGAGATGGAAAGGCGGCGTTTCCTGAGAGCTTGCAGTGGGAATCACTGGTGGACGTGTTACGGGGAAGAGTCAAAGTGCGCGATCCTGCTTTTTTAATCGGGTGCTAGCTCTCGGTGCATTGTTACGAGGTGTGTTATCATACTCATGCGACATTCAGACTTGGTTGATATTAATTGCGTAGGCGGTGGATCTTGACCAGCTGATTCGGGTACGTCCACGAATACACCACGCTCTTCTCACTCACCTTCCCATTTTCGCCGTTTCTCTCTATTTGTAAACTCAAAAGCGTCGCCAGCTCTCCAACGAGTTCGAATTTCCCATCGCCTCCGGATCCATCCACCACGCGGGTGAGAACGTACCTCGTGTCCGAATCCGACCTACCCAAGAAAAAAAGCTTGGGTACGCCCTCTCTCTCTCTTGTTCCTTCCTCGCTCTACTTTCCACGTCAACCAGCTCAGAACTACTTTAATTCTAGCGCAAACTTCCCCGCAATCGCACTCTTTGCATGGAATGCCCGGTACGTATGCGTTCTATTCGCTCGCGACTCTCGCCCTTATATGAGGATGATGAGTCCTGATCACTGACCGAGCCGTCGTTCGTTGCTCGCTGCAAAAAGCGCAGCGCGCCTCGGAGTTCGCACCCCGGGGGCCAGATTTTCGCAGATAATGGCCATGGGCTACCAGTTGTTATGAAGGTACGAGTCTAGTCTCGATTTTATTTTTATTTTTATTTTTTGTTCATCCATTCATTCCATTCCATCCTTCCGACTCTGTTATCGCTTCCGTGCGTGAACTGGTGATTGATTGAATTATTAATTAATTCACTATGCAGTGGAACCACCCGGTGCATATACTCAACTAAGCTGGCATCCGTGACTTCGACGCTGGCGACGGCGCTTGTCGTTGGCAGGCGCGTCGGTACGCTTGCTGCTGGTGCGTATACATGTTTTATTTTATGTCATGTTTAGCCCATGCCGAACTGAGTTATATGTTGGCCCAAGATTTGACGCAGGCGAATCCTCCCTGTGAAATCGAAATAATCTACATAATCTATTCCTAGATCTCACTCGCACCCTCTCGCCGTCGCGCCCGCCTTCGGGGACGAAGATCTTCCCTGTAATCAGAACTACTGAGTCAGTAATAACTGGTAGGCCATCTCGCGACCCACCTGGGACTTTGCGGAAGGCGACGATTAACTTCATGAATTGGACGGAATTGGAGGTGGTTATCCCTGAACTCGTGATGAACCGTGAACTCGCCAGGAATATGCGTGGAAGGGAATCGCTATATATTCAAGTTTCCGTGCTTCTCGTTTACAAAGATAGGTGTCATGCGGAGGAGTGTTCTGAAGGCGGGTGCATGACTTGAATAAGAGCCAAGTCTCTCACTGCGTCCAAAACGAGAGTGCACTAATTTGGCGCTAGTCAACCGAAAAGGGAGCCGTTCAGGTATCAAACGGATCTCACAAAGCCATGTACAGTGGCTGTCGACATGGATTTTGTGACGTCGTGGATTGTAAGGCCTGGACTAAATTCGAGGACGAGGCCCCACGCGGCCACTCATCTGCTCGTTCAGGTCCAAGTGTTTGGATCAGCTCTCACTCGCCTCGTCACTCACGCTGTTTCTCCTACACAATGCAACTGACTCCTGTCCCTTTCACGGTACTTGTTAAATTTTAATCCCGCTATCTGAGATGACTCTTGACTCATCTCCGGACGTATGATAACTCGATTTTGGCTTACAATCCTGAAAGCCTGGCCCATGGGTTTGGTATTTGGCTTCACGATAACGTTTCAGTTCTCATTCTGACCGGTCTGTATTATTGGTGTTCTACTTATTAATGTTAATTCAAGCAGTCTGCGAGCAATCAACTTCAATTTCATCTTGGTAGCACAACGCCAGGCAATGGGAGGACTGTAAGCCTGTATTCCAAGGTCCCTCGACGTTGTTTTACCGTCCCCGGGTCAAGGTTAACTCCCTCTGTTCATCTTACTCAGATATTAATTTCCATGTCTGTCCGGTCGGTGCCCAGCTCCGAGCGGGCTCCAACACAATTACTTTTCCTCTACTACCACTCCTGTTCTTTGAAGCGGACTTGAGGTCCTCGTTGGCTTCGAATTGCCACTGACTTTAGTGCGCATTATACTCTTCTACTAAATTTAATCCCACTACATATGATGGTTCGGCCCCATTCCTCACAAAATTACTGGATTCTGTATTGACGGCGGCCACGGCCGCTATCCTCGATGCTGGAACTGTCATCGCCGACTCAGTATGAGCTTCACCTATCTATCGCTTCCATCTCTGTTGTCTGGAAGTCTTCAAACCGGGCATGGTCGAGCTTCTCGTGATTAGAACATGCGGTGTAGGTGGGCGTGCATCTATTTAATTATATCCACGGGCTGACAGACCGATTGACTTGTCTCATTTGTTCTGGCTTTCCTCATCAACTCAAATTAACTGTTTTTACAGACTACATCCAGCTCCAATCAGTCGACGATGGATGGATGGACTCGAAGTTTTTCTCCGAGATCTCGGTGTCGCATTTCCAACTTCCCTTTATTTCATCCCATTGCAGTCCACTCTAGATGTACTTTACTTTGACTAATTTCATAAGTTACCGCCGCCCTCGTCGTGCCAGTTCGCGTGTCAATCCAGGCTCGGCGGTGAAGGTTGGCGTGGAAAACAACTCCGACCGACATTCATTCCGAGTCTGGGTCCGTAGTGTGCTCACAACCTCAATGCGCAGTCAGTTTGACCTCCCATGGAATTCTGATTTCACTTTGGCTGCATTTCACCCCGTCTTAAATACATCACTGTGCGAATTATCAAGCCAATCTTTCGATTTTTTCAGCTGCGCGCAAAGGAACCATTGCATTCAGGTAAGCTGTTGTAATCGCATTCATTGTATACTTGTGAATGACATGTGCGGGAGGTCCATGTCCAAGCTCCTGAGGAGGTCCCAAGCCCGAACTCACGCGTGTCCTCGCATCCGCATTCGAGGCCAACTCCACAATTCGATTCGCTGGAGCCCCGATTCAACTCGGTACGTGTTTCAATGCAATTCATACGTCAGGGAAAACATAGGCAAGCCATTCGTTCATTCAGGCCGCCATGCGCTCACAGATCATAGGTAAAGTGCAAAGCGGTGCGGGACGAGGAGCTAGCAGATTCGACTTCGCAAGCAGACGGCACGGGATGTCCGTACGGAGCGGTTCCGAGCACGCGCGCGCGATGGTGCGCTGCGATGAAACGGCGATTGGAATGCACTGCTTGCGGCAATGCGCTTTCGGTGCCGTTGATGATGTGCGTGTGCATGTCCATCGCGTCGATGGTCCATTGGGAAGGACAGAGTCGGCGCGGCGAGTTCAGCGGTGGGGGCAGTGATGGGACGCTAGAGGCAGCACAAGAGTGAAACCGGAAAGCGATTAGGGCTTCGGAAATGAATGATAGGTACGGGCGCGCTTAGATGCACTTCCGCTGTCCGTGAATTGGGTGGAGGCAGGCAGCACATTGGTATACAATAATGAGTCACATTGACAAGGGTGGAAGTTATTGGGTGCGTGAAGTACATACAGCGGACATGGCTGGATAAAGAGGTAACATTGTGAGCAGTGTAGCACGAGCCGTTAGTATATAGCCCAGTTGTAGGACTCAATACAGGCTAAGGGATAGGAAGATGTGTAAGGAGAAGTGGGGAAAGGAAGAGGTGACGCACTGGATCGATGGGCACCATTGCGTGGACTCGGCACTGGGTTGGGGCGCAGAGACGAGCAGGACCAGTCGCAAGTCTGGCTCTCAAAGGTGGATGCTGACGGATGGCGTGATGGCGGGCGCGGGCGTGGCTGGACGACACTGAGGCAGGTCGGGGCAGTGTGATGCGGAGGCAGGTAGTGTTGGGGAGCGAGCAGCGCATCGACGACGTCGTCGAAGAAAGAGGCGTGAGCCAGTGATGACTTGTGATGGGACATCAGCTGGCATTACTCGGCTATACTCGGCGAGGGCAACAACATCTTACTATACTATTTGACCAAGTGTTCATCAATTTCGTATTTTCGATGTCCGGGATGCCCGATAAAGCTTCTTCTGAGTTGAGACGATTTTTGCACCCATCAAAAAACAATCTGGTGTCCCGCGTCACTCAACACTTCAACTCAGTGACAATTAGCCGCCGCCGCCATTTGCGGAGAGTTCCTCTACAATTCAAGTTAATTTGGAACTTCCCATGTGAGTGGGCTCTAGTCCCCATTAGAGTCCACAATTATATCATCCATGCCCATCCGCTAGTGATTACTATGAGCATATCTAATCTCCAACGTGCCATTTCGACCCACTTGGCATTTTCTTGATCGAACTTCAAGTGACTTTGAACTAATTTGAACGACGAAGAAAATTCGCGTAAAATACCGAACACATAAGTGAAATCCGGAGTGAATAGGGAAGAGAATGAGAGCAGATGGCAGGGATGCAGAGGTGTAGAGATATTCGGGACCTCGTATCCACCCAACACATTGACGAAATGATACTTCCGTATCGGAGATCCGTGCGCGTGTCCGCTTATCCTTTCAGCTTCAAATCAGCCTAAAATCGATGATGGTAGAACAAATCATCTCGGCAAGCTGCGAAGAAAATAGTATTGATCATTCAGGGACTAACAAGAATTTTCTCCAAGGTATCGAAAAGCATCAGTAAATGTCTGTAAACTATTTGAAACTCGTACTAGACCACACGTGGTCGCACAGTCTGCATAATGCGAGGAACAAAATCAGGGCCAACTGGATGTTCACGAAGAACTTAAAGGCCCGCGAGACCGATATTTCATCATCATCAGGACTCAACGGTTCATTCCTAGCTGTCAACTCGGGCGCTGAAATTTTGAGGATGTGGGCATGAGCCAAGTCTGGGCACCGAAGAAGCAGTATTTCACTTGCAATGATGGCTCTCAGCAGAACTCTGCGAGCTCCCCGCCTCTCCGATGTCGAGTGGGTCCCGAACGCTTCCCGCACACGAATCCTCGTCATCAACTTATAAAATTTATTAGTCGAACAGAAAGTTTGCTTCAGCCCGATGGCTCACCAGAAGCCAGCGGAACAACTTCTTCTGTAGTGTTCGACTGTCCTGGAAATGTGATCATCAGCTAATTCAGGTCCGGCAATGCACTGTACTAACCATCGGCTTCCCTGGATAAGCTGTACATATCATCGGACTCTTCCACACCAAGTGGGTCCTGATTGTCTTCGTCTGAATAATCATCTTCATCACCCACTGGCAATAATCATCGTCAGTCGGACAGCACGATTTGCCTAGGGATAGCTGACTTACCATGCGCAAACGGAACATCCATCTCCCCTGCCAATTGATAAAGTGGCTCCTCAAGATGGCGAGCGACGTCCTGGCTGTCTGGATCGAAGCCTTTGGCCCGGTGGAATTGGCGGAGTCCGGCGTAAACACTGGCATCCCAGGACTTGCCATAGATATTTCTGGAGAGCAAGATGGATGGGAATCCCAAAGCAGTTGCATCCTCCGTGCTAAGATGTTCGACACCTGATGGATCGAGAGACCAGTATGTTGGACACTCGGGCCATCTGAATGACGACAGTCCCGTTCGAAAATGTTTTGGTGGGCAGAGAAATAGATAGCCTAGGGGTGGGTCTTCCACAACCGGCGAAATTGCGACATAAAAATAAATGTCAGTGATGACAACTAGTTAATGGGTTAATAAGAAATCGACCAAGAATGGTCAGTCGCACCATAATCATCAAAATTTGACGTAATCCCGAGGCGGCTGAAAATATGATTTGCTTGACTGAGCCAGCATCCACGCCCCGGTCCCGACATACAACATGAGAGTGCTGTTAAATATATCACCGGAGGCGAAACTGAAAGCCAGCCAGTCAGAGCAGATCACCATGCAGCCAAAATAAATCATAATACCGGGTCCAGCCACCTTCTATGACTTCTCCAGTCACTGTTTCAGGAGTCTGCAAGTTCTCCAAGAACCTAGAAAATACCTGCATCCAGCAAGCGTGCAAGCTCAACCGAGTCTTCGAGTCGATCCCCTGAGGGGCACACAATTATTGTGTTCAGATTCACTGTTGCAGAGGCGGAACAGTAAAGTTTCGATGTTGTGATAGATTCCAATAGCATATTCTGTGATAGTCGAGATGCTAGAGCATTGATGGCTGTGGCTTCTTGGTCGGGGCTCTGATGTTTAATTCCCGTAAGGTGATACATCAGTCCCATGCCATCCCAGAGTTGCAGGTTTGCTGGTACGAGATCCACACAACCGACCAGAGGAGCGACGAATCCACAATGTGCATTCATTTTGAGACTGAATATCGACATAAACAAGTAGCACATCAAGACAATTGAACTTACCAGCCATCGTTGGAATACAGAATAGAAATAACCCATGTCGTCTGTGACAGGTATTAGCGAGCTGGCTGATACGGTTAAGCTTTCATACCATGAAATCTGTGCTCTTCAGAGACATCAATGTTTGGCAAGTGGAAGTGGCAAATGTACATACGCAGTAGCCATAGATATACACCCTCAACATGGGTGAATGACAATCCAGGAATTGTTCGAACGGTATCAAATCTATTCCAACTGTCAAGCTCTATCGTAACATTTCCAAGCCAAGGCCGCACCATCATGGAAAAGTGTTGCATGTATACCACCCGAACTCGCTGCTCCACGCATCTGGATAATATTTGGATGGCTGGCAGTAAAATTCATTATACACTAAGCAACGAAGGTTTTGCACGGAACTTACCGAACTGTCATATAATTCGCAATATCTTGGCGCCATTCCTGCGAGACCTCATCGAAAGATTTACTTCAGGAAAGCACAGGGAACTCACCTCTTCTGCGCCTTTCCCTGATACACGGCCACCGTCACACCCGATTTTCGGCCATCTATCTTGGCAGAATACATCCGCCGTACACGTGTCATTTCAGGGCGGTGGCGATCAACAACACCTGTCTCGTTGTTCCAGCGTATTTCTTCGAGAAGATCGATGTCCCCCATTGAGATCATTCGGAAGTCTGCACGAGATCAGTACTATCCTCGCAAGCTTAGAGATGCTGGGGATTATACCGGAAGGCACAGCAGGAGCACTGGTGTAATTGTTCGTGACATTGTTAAAGGTCCCACCGGCTACGGTGAAGTGGTGGGACTGCGAGAAGAGGGCACTGCCATACCTACATCAGGCGTTGATGAGCCATGATCCAATATATTGACTTAAGGAGTCCCAGAACTCACAATGCGGATCCAGGAGTCTCTGTAGTAGTGCTAGAGCCAGACTCAGTGTCCACATGTGTTTCGTCGTCCATCGATGGTGGGGGTGCGAGGAAGAGATGCTAAGCGCCCAAGTACAGCTTTGGTGTCAAAGGCCTGTCAAGTTACGGCACTGCAAATTGAACAGCACAAGTACAGCCCTGAACGACATGAAAAATCCAATGGTCAGTTCTAAAGGAAAGAGTCGTGGATCGTTAGAATAAAAAACAAGATTCGCGGATATCCACCGCCACCCCCTTTCAGCAACACGAGCCGAGTCTCATCAAAGATCCCACGGTGACAATCTGCTGTCAAACCTTTCGTTCTTGTTCTCTCCCTTATCGTCTTTGCTAGTCCTTCTTGCCATTCAGACTCGCGGGATTTCAAGGTTTCAACATCAATTTTCTCTCTATGATTTACTCATATACCTGTCTTGCTTGGCTTCCCAATGCATCCCCATACTCCCATCCCCGTCTTCGGTCCCTGACGGGCCCGGGCCCGACTTCAGGCAAGTTCTGTGGACTGCGATCATCCTGCGTGCACTTCTGTGGACGTTCTGTGGCCCCAAACTCTCCCTAATACTGTGCTCTGTATCTCTTCGAGCCTCAAATCGTCTCGAGGATTTAATTCTGTCATTTACCTCTGTCAGTTTCTAGACTCATCCACTAGCCTTGCATCGTTTATACCGCTTGATCTGCCCGTAAAGCTGCCTAAGATTCGGTGTGGTACTCGTATTTGATTTGGCACAAATTCGGACTGGTGCACATTGTTGCCGATTTATCTTGGACAAGACTGACCTCCGCTTCGCTCCGGTTCAAGATTTGGAGAGAAAAGGGGCTAGGAATATTGTTTTCCTGGTATTTAATAACACACTCATAGCATGCAGGACAGTCACAGCGATGCTGTAGCTCACGCACATCGCTTTTCACCAGGCAGTGACAGTACTGCTCCGATATGAAGGAAGAAGGGTCATTCATCGGGCATACGAAATTACAGCAAATATACTGTGGTGACCAGCATTGGGAGTCTGTCGGGGAACAGAAGCCGCAGCGCATGTCATAAAAGACCAACCGACTCGGAGCACGGATTGAATTACATCAAAATATTCTGGAAGTCCGAAGGGCCAGAGTGCGTGAAAGGCGCGCGTGGGGAATGAAACAGCAGGGCCCGATATCCGCAGGCGCAGTATAAAAGAGCATGAACATGTCACTGGTTTCTACAGAAATTGGAATGATTTTCGAGGGACGAGAATGGCTCGAGACATTATGTCCGTAGTGCCACAGGGAACAACCCGAGATTTAAGGGTAGTCTTGAGCCCAGCAGCAGCAGTAGACCGAAGCGTTGAGATGTCAGACTGAGAAATAAATCACTTGAGGTAAATCCAAGGTAAATCTGAGGACGGAAAGGGAGGCGGGAAAACTGCCATTCAAAACCATGGGCACGCCGCTTGATATTGTCAAGGTAGGACTACGTGGCCCCGGCCGGACGAATAGATGGAAGCTGCGCCGTAGGCAGCAGCAACTGCGCTGCACTGCGTCTTGTCAAGAAACGACTCCGTGTAGGTCAGCTGGCCAGCAGTAAATGAAGAGTCAGTGTCGGACGGCACTTGGAATCTAGGACAGAAGGAGCTAAAGGGAGAGCAAGAGCAGAGAGAAAACGAAGGAGATGGATAGATGGGGGAATAGCACAGCCGAGGAGCCATTTGCTTAAAGAACGGTTAATCGATCAACTTTGATATGCGGGCGATCGGCTTTGACTTAGTAGCGCAGTGCTACTGCTAGCCAACGGGAAGACAATGATCCTGTAATCCTAAATTCCAAGGTCCGTCGGATGTTTTATTATCCTTGGGTCAAAGCTATGCATTTCACTCAGCATTTCCATGCCCGTTACTTCGATCTCCAGATTGCCCTGAGCCACTGAAATTGGCTTGATCTTCCGACTACCCTTAACCAGTCGACGCCTGATGGACCAGTATCTTTCCCCGAAGTGAGTTCTCATTTCCTAGTGTCCCATAGACAACTCTTTTCGTCCACTTTCTTCCTGTACCTTAATTCGCTTACTGAAGATTCTCCTGGATTCCAGGGATTGAAATGCTGATAATTTCCGTGTAATGCCGCTGCCATTCTTCGGGCAGGTCTGGAGGTCCTGATGGGCACCGATTTGACTTCCACTTCATAGGATGGTCATTCTCGGGCTTTAATTCCGCTTAGCTCCCCGTCCTTATGAAACTGACCATGATCCTATGGGTAAAGGTGGTCGTGTTGTCGTTCTCATTCTTCGACTCGGAGCCTTACTCATGTTTTCTCCTCAGACTTTCTCACTGTGCATCCAATCCGAGGGGTTTCAATATCTTGACTCGCTTCCCCTGCTTCGCTTCAGGCGAGCAAACCTATGATCCCGAAGGCAACTGATGCCTTATCTTCTATCGCGCAAATAATTACTAACTTGACTCGTTTTTATTCAGCCGATACCGGTCCATATTCTTTTACAGTGCCGACATAGATTCCAGCCAGCCATAGTTCATTAGCTTCGAGGCTCACCTTGCTTAACGCCGATTCGCACTCCGTGCCGTGTACGGTGCGGGATCTTGCAATTAAATTATTTAAATTATATCCTAAGCTGATTAACATTGAGTTATATCGACGGGAATGGCCGACTTGTCTCATTAATGTTCGCTTCAGACCTCGCTCTGAAGCAGAAGTATGCCGAATTCCACAACTTTATCGTGCTCGGGGAAAGTAAGCATTCGTTCGCTTTCTTCAGTGATCCCTCTGAACCTCCCACCCCAAGGAATCATCCGGAAGAACGTCGACTCGGTCCCATACCAACTGACAGCCTTCATCCGCACGTTATGAACCCCAGTTATTTAATCCCGGATCGAGCCTCAACTCAACCAGTCGAGGCGATGGATTCACAGTCCATCTCTGAGCCCCCAGGTGAGAGCTCAGGTCGCAGTGTCCCACCCATTTCAACCTCCCATTTTCTCCAGATTATTCAGGGACCATAATCTTCGGCCTGCTGAAAGCTCCCTCGTGCAACTGGTATGAAGCCCCGCGTAAGTGTTGACCTGTCAGCGCGCGCGAGTGCACCTCGCATCCGTGCATGCAATTATACCCGCAGGCATAATTCTTCGGTGATTCAGTACTGGTTTACTCACTTTTCCCCGAGGCACCATCCCATCCGACATGAGCCATAGACAGAAATACATTATTATTAATCTCAGACTCGAATACTGAAGTATATGTATTTCATTCAACTTGAATCCCTTGCAGGTACGTTGTGCGCATATCCTTATTCAATTTCATTTCATTTCAATGTTACCGCCGCCCTTACCAGTGCGCGAATCAAACCAAACTCAGCAGGGAAGTCGGCGCGGAAATAAACTTCATTCTTCCGAGTCCCAATCACAGTCGGGATCCGAGGTCAATGTATGTATTCTCCGAATCCCATGTGACCTTTCCATTCACCCAGTCTTCAAGTACACTACTCTACAACCTCATCCCTCGAGAGTCTCAGCAGCGCGCAACGCGGAACCGGATGTACCCAGGTAAATTTCTGTCATCGCATTCAGCTGGACTGTTCACTTAAGCACAAGCGCGCGTTGGGTCCCGGAGCAGCCAAGTTTATTGCATGTTTCCCATATACTAAGTAAATTTATTGCCCTAGAACCGCAATCTAACTCGCTATGCGATATGCGTTCCCGCACCTCATGATCAATTTCATTGGGGACATGTCACAACAAGGAGTCTTTTATTCGCTATGCACTTACAGATGATACACTGGCAGATATTCTGCCTTGCGAACACGACGGGGTACGGGCAAAGTCGACTCGGAGCGGCGTCGAGCGCGCGCGCCGGCGAGGATGGACAAGGAGGGGAAAGCGATGCGCCGGCCATGTCCACCGCGGTTCGCATGGACTGCTCTGGAAATGGAAGGTACGGCACGCCGCCGACGATGCACACATGTACACCGTGCGATGGTCGGTGGATGAAACGGATTCGATCGCAGGGATTTCGGAGGCGGCGGCGGCGGAATGAAGGCGAAACAGGCGCGAGAGTGTTGGGCCGCGAGCGTGTAGGGCTCCGGAAGGCGGAGATGCACACACTGTATGTGCAGGCCCAGTGCGCGAGTACATGATACACCGCATTGGGGTTAGAAGTGACCAGCGCGAGGTGCCAGATACGTGTATTGATGAGCAGGGATGCCACGGGAGCACACCGAGCGTGTCTGCGCGCCGCTGCGTCGAGAAAGCTATGACGTAGGGGCACATAACTAGTAGATGGAAAGGGAAGTTTGGCGCTTGAGCTAGCACAAGGTCTTGCCGTCGGACTTGACACGCGATAGATGAGTAAGGTAAAGATGCCGAGGCAGGATGGGACGCACTCGGTCCATAAGAACCACTGGCATTAGACGTGCTCGGCGCCGAGTGCGGGGAGCGCTATCACTGGCAGTCACCATTGACGAGGCGGATGTCGTGATGAGGGGCGCGGCTCAGAAGCGCAGATCAATGCGTAGGTAGGTGTTGTTGGGTGCACGCGCAAGTCAATCCAATTCCGAGCGACGCATTGGGAGGGAATGATCAATGAATCGAATTAACTCACGTCGAAATAGCATTCTTCTGAGTACGCGACGCACTGTAGGTGGAAAATCCGAACACAATGCATGGACTCACGGGGAATAGGACTTGTGTGTGAGACTCACTTCGGTGAACAGGCAGAAATGAAGCAAGTGCTCGTTCGAGGTTCAGTGTTTAGATTAGTCTCACTGCCCTCGTCTCACCCGCACCGCTTGTCACACATCTTGCAACTGACTCTCTCCCTTTCACGGTATGTCTGACTCTTCCTTCTTACTCTTCGTCCTTAAACCGACTCTTGAATCATCTCAGGACGTACAATACCCCGATTTCGGCTTTCAATCCTGAAAGCCTGAAGCAGTATGTTGCTAGGCTTCCTCATTTTCGTTTTCGTCTTATTTCCTGTCTCGTACCTCAGAAAGACACCCATCATATCGTTGCAGTCAATGGCAACTGCTCAGGAGCGTAAGATCCGATAGTTATTTGTATTGAATAATACAGTAATGACATTGGGTCTCAGAAAGACGGGATGCCATGAGAAATGTTGAATGATAGGGCCGCATTTGGAATTATGGGCACGCACGGTCCGTATTTTGCGACAAAGAAATCTGCCATCATCCTGCAACAAAAAAAAGTAAACCCTGGCGGCACGTAACAAAATAAACCAAGCAAGACATACCGTCCGAAGACCAACGCACCGTTATCATTCAGGTGCGTGTTGTCCGACGGAGACAAGTTCAATACGTGCGCCGCTGTCGGCCCAATGGCTTCGACGTAGTCCATGCTCGACTTGTGCAAGTCGAACGATGCGGTGGTTTTTTGTTTAGCGGTTAACAATGTCACTAAGTAGTTTTGAGGTATGTCAGATAATATTGAGCTATCGGCAAGCATCGAGCGTACCGTCAGCCCAGGGCTGCAAAATATCGTCAAAGGTGCCGTTGGAGAACCAGTTGCGACGGGTCAAGCTGGTGACCAGTATCGGCTCTGCTTTCGCCACAGTGGAGCCGACCTGCCGCTCTGTCGCTCTAATCTGGTCGACCATGATGGCAAGGTTGGCCCCCATAGTTTCAGGCGGTGCTATTTTTTGGTCGTTGTGCCTGCATCGTCGTCAATACCTGCGAGGGCAGGGATATTCAAGAACGCGCACCCGAATTGCATGGTCACAAAAGTTCTTCGGCCCGCTTGGAGATTGGTACGCAGCGCGTCCAGTGTCTGGTTCCACCGCCCATCCGCAAAGAAAGACCCGGTTGTTTCGCCGCTGAAGGCAGTGATCACGCAGGGAACTCCTGCGGCGAGGTCCGCACAGAACCCCGGGCCCCATCCGCCATTCAGGTACGTTGTGGAGTCCCCAGCGAGAACAAAAGCTGTCGAGGCGGCGTCCGCACGCTGTGCCAAAGCACCAGCAGCACCAGCGATAATTAGGGCGGTGAGGAGGGGAGTGATGGCGAGCATCAGGGAAAGAACTTGAAAGTTAAGGTGGATAGTCAGTGGTCCTGTCTATTTGTGCGATGTCGGACAAAAGTCATAGATGCCAAGACGGCGGTCAGCCGACGCTGGGAGAAGACCTTCATCCTCATGAGACTGGCCAACTGGTATATCCGCCGGGCCGGCGAACGGACGCCGTCATGACCATAGCGGAGCCTTATACCTAGCTAACAGCTGAAGAGCCCGCACACAAATATTTAATCTTGATTCCTGAAGCCGCTGTTGATGAGGGGTGTATCATAGAATTTCCACCAACTCAGATGTCCTGGCAGGATCTGTGAGATCATTCTGCAAACACATCTTGAATATCTAAAGTGCCAAGGCAAGTGCCCCGGGAAGCATTTTTTAACGGGCCGACAGGCCCTTAGACTGAGATTGCAGGTTGCCCCGAGATGTAGAACATTCTCTGAGACTGCAGGACAGGCCGAAGCAACACTGGAGGGTTTGCCGATCGGTCAGCTGGGCATTTATCTGCCATGCGGCTGTGTAGCCTTTATCTGCCACTGGCATCCAGCTATTGCTCATTCCGCAGAGAACGTAAATTGGTATAAATATTTGTGAGGGTGTATAAAAGACATTCGCGCCACTGTAAGGTACGGGTCTTTTTCTTTTTTTTCTGAGAGCGTTTGGGATAATGAGACTTGGCACGTGTCTTAGAAAGCCTGAGCTTTCGATTTTGGCCGTGCATCACATTTTTGTCAGCATGTTTTGCGTAAACACCTTTTCTCTCTGCCAAAATGTATTGGCTTTTGGTCAGCACTGTCCTGTAGGCCAGTTCCCAACGTTTCCGGTGTCTGCGTTTGACACGGAAATGTTCCTGCTTGTACCTTGGATGCCGTACTTGTTTATCCTTTTTCTGCTTTGTCCTCCCCCCCACTACCGCTACCCGTGGTTTTCACAGCGATATTCTGCAAGACTCAGCCTCTGTCCGACACAGAAAAAGTGATTTCCAGATCTCACCCTATGGAAAGCCAGAGTGTCTTGGTTGCAAGTTTGTTCTGCCCCTCTCGTTGTCGTGGTTATGTGTTCGTTCAGCTCCAGAAATTTACCGCGCAGCCACAAGGATTAATTGACCTCTGGACGACTATGCTTCCATGTTGGTATGTGAAAAACTCCTGCTTAAAGAAGCTTGCGACTTTTTCACCTCCACGGACGAACTCTCCCCGCAATTCCCCCGAGTGTCCCTTACACCAAATTATAGGCCGAGATATAACACAGTTGACCAACCGCCGAACTCCTCGCCGAACTTGTATTCTGAAACTGTACTGGCAAAACTTGACACAGGTGCTGTCCTGGCGGAACTAGCAAAAGGTTCTTTGTGGCACATACGCGCCATAATTGGGGGTCAGATAGACGAGAGGGCCCTCTAGTGAGTTTTTCTCAATGTATGTGGATTCAGGCTGCTGAAGTTGTCGGTTTAGTGAAATAGTTCAAAATTGGTGGTTCTTTATACAAGCCTGTCCTCCCGGAAAAGGCTCGGCACCAAAAAATACTTGGAAAACATAATCTTTGAGGATTTCTTGGGTATAGGAGAGACGAGATCAGAGCGCCAACATCCCGAGTGAGAGGTAAAGATAATAACATACCAGCAGAGAAAGGAACCAGAGTCGTTTCACTTCAGTAAATTTCGAGGCTGGATTTGGCTCGAAGAAGGTTCGTACAAAGACGTTCCAATTGGCGTCGGTTGTCGCGGACAACATTGACAGGAGACCACAAATAGAGGATGAAACCAGCAACGATTCGCAGAGTGAATCTAGATGAGTCAATGCCGGATAGTGACAATGGGAAATTGATTTGCGAGCTATTAATCCTTGTTTTGAATCAAGCCCCACAGAACAAGCGGACAGCTCGAGTTGCGTGAGTTGTACCCTGCACGCCTAGGCAAAGCAAGGGGATGTTCGGAACAGAGGAGGACATATTTGGATTTGCTGTGCTAGCTTGTGGGGAAAAAATGATAAATTGGATTTATAAAGCGGACAAAGCAGCAGCGGGATACCTGTACACCAGGAGGGGAAGCGAACAGGCAGACAAAGAATTCGTAAAACAATTGTTGAGGATGAAAGAAAGTGCAAGGAAGAGGACCTCCATTCAAGTTGGCTGCACACCAAAACTGATGATAGGCCGAGTCCGCGTCTGCATCCCCACCCACCTCCATGCGCACCTGCATTCACACCCCTTGCTCCGTTGATCCCCTCTCTATTGCATCGTGTTCCTCCGAGGAAGGATGGAGGGATTTGTTCGTTAAGTAGAAGCAGTATATACAAGGGCAGTAAAGGGAAGAACAGGAAGAGAAGAGTACCAGGCGTGTGTAGAGAAGGAATGAAATGGGACGCGTATGTACGAGGGCTGAGCACTGAGTCACGCGCGAAGATACGTAGACAGAGAACACAAAGTAGCAGTTTGTAGACAAGACACGAAGTCGTGATGATACGGGGGCAGTGGAGGGGAAGAGATGTATGTATCTTCCTCGAGGGAAAGGAAATAGAAAGGCATACAGCACAGACAGTCCTTCCCTCCACCCCTAGTATGCTCCTCCTGCACTCGGTCCGTACGCCTCGCCTCGCCTCGAATCGAATCGTCCCAATCGCAAATCGTTCATGCATACTGTCTCCATCCCATCCCATCCCATCGTCGAACTGTTCGACTGCGCACTCTCCTCTCGAGTATCGTCCCTACACCCCACCGTGCAATGAGCGCAGTGGCTGGCGGCTTTTGGTTGGCTTCCGAGCAGGCGGCCGGTGCTCAGCGTGCCCAGCGTTGATATCGAGATACGCGGCTCGACTCGAATGGCGCGGGCGAGGCCGAGTGCGCGGCGGAAGCGCAGAGAGTACGAGTACGAGATTGATGCCAATGCGAGACGAAACGAAGTATGTATCGCCTGTCGCTGTACTTGCCAAACACGTCCGCAATCAATGACATTCGATCCAAGGAAAAGGGAAAAGACGCGATGTGTGGAGGAGCGAGGGAGGTGGACGTCGAAGTTACAGCAGAAGGATGAGAACATACCGTAGTCGTTCTCTCATACAGCGATACAGCGATACACGAGATGTGTACTGCCCGTGCCACGTCGTGTCGTGCTCGTCGAATGGCAAACCGTTGTCCGCCGTGTCTGCTGGGTGTCCGGGACGGGCGGCTCTGACTCTGTCTATGCTGGCTCGCATCGAAGTATAATTTGTTGAGGGTGCTACCTGGATACGATGTCAGTCAGCATGAATCCGCGCATAAATAAAGGGATGAAGGTGGAGGACAGGGCGAGCGAATGAGAATGAGGAGTAAGAGGGGAACTGGGGGGAGGGGGTGACGCGACGCGATGTGGTGTGATCCATTTGGGAGTAGGCAGACAATAAACAAGGAATTTATGTATGTACAGCGGAGGAATGTAACCACAGAGGGACTGTGTCAGAGTGGAAGGAGTGTGCATAGGGATACGGTTATATGTGATAGATGGGGCGAACTGAGGAAGCGGATGGGGAGGAATATCGAGTAGACAGAGAAAGAGAGACGTACAGCGTAAAAAGTCCTTCCCTATACTCCCCTTGCATTCAGTCTGTGCGACGGGTTTTCTCATGCTGTGAGCAGCCAGCTGTGCGTGCGCGCACTCTCTCCGTCGTTCTGGTTGCTCGCGCCCGGTCCTGTCCTGTCTCTTTGCTAGCCACGAGCCACAGCGTCCTCCGGCTCAGCGCAGTGTTTGGCGTCGGCGTCGAGATCCGCGACTCAGTTGTCAGATGGACGAAGACGCGGGCAAGGCCGAACGCGAGCGCTGTGGTGTGGCCTCAGAGGGATGAGGCCGAGTGCATGTGCGAGCGAGGCCGTTTCGAATGCCCAGAGAAGTACATTCTCGACGGAGGCACGTTGGATCCGCAGGGCAACGCGGACGAGTGCGAATCGAGAGCGAGAGGACGGAATCGAGGACCAGGGCAAAGCGGGGAGAAGATGATGGAGGCCGAGTGCGAGGGTTTATCGCAGTGTATTGCAGCGCACACCGCGTAGGATGCAAAATTTAGCATACATCTTATTCCATCGCGCAAGAGCTCGGATTCGGAAAATATATCGACTCGCCTCTAGTCTTCCAAGAATCCAATCCGTCCTTCCCATTTTCCAAAGCGGCCCGTTCCCCTCTTCCAACGCGCCTGTCCATTGATCGCGACATCCATACGCCAAGCTGACTGAGTGGGTTTTCATTGGGCATTGGGTGGCAGGGTTGTGTTGGTTGTGCAAAGGTGTGTCCGACTCGGCTCGAATTTTCGGATGGACCCTGGTCCGATGCTGGATGCACGGCAGCGGCGGGGACGTGTGGGCGTCTTGACGCTGAGCAAAGACGAGCAAGATCAAAAGGCGGATGTCGTGATGGCGTACGCGGGCGTGGTTGGTATGGGTAGACCAATGGACGGGTAGGTGCTATTAGGTATCAGAGCGTGAGCGACGCAGCGACGACGTTGCCGAAAAAAAGAGGCGTGTGATGGGACATCAGGTCGGCATTACTCGGCTGTACTCGGCCGAGGTGGCAATAACACCTTACTGTACTATTTCGACCAAAGTCACTGCGTTCAAGGCCCCCCTAGCCTCAGTCTGGAAAGGGGTGTATAGGTCTGTAAAGGAATGCCCAGGAGGCTAAACAGACTCTGTGTAGGTCTACTAGACTGACCTGATCACAATTGTGGCAAAGTGTTCGTAGTGCCTGGCCAGTTGTGTATAGGTCACCTAAGCTGACCCTGTGTAGGCCAGTGCAGGTACCTAAACTCATCTCTACCCAACTACACTGGGGTCAGTCCCATGTTTATTCAACCAAAAATTAAATTTTCATAACACTTCCGACTGTATTCTGAGAAGGTGAGTCTAGGAAGGTAGGCAGACCTAGCCTGACATATACATACCTTGGAAGACCTACGCACATCTACACAGAACTACACAGAACTAGACAGAGCTACACAGAGATTGTGTAGGCCCCTAGACAGATGTGGTCTGCCCAGCTAAGCATAGGGACCTTGCCAGATGGTAAGTCTAGGTGGGCCTTGAATGCAGTGAGTGTTCATCAAGTTCGGAGTTTTCAATGTCCGGGATGCCCGATAAAGCTTCTTCCGAGTTGAGGCGATTTTTGCACACATCAAAAGAGTCCCGCGTCATTGAACACGTCAACTCAGTGACAATTGGCTGCCGCCGCCGTTTGCAGCGAGTTGCTCTACAATCCAACTCAATTTCAAACCTCCCATACAATCAGGGCTACAGTCCTCTTTAGAGTCCTCCACAATTTTATCATCCATGTCTATCTGCTGGTGACTACTATGAGCAAACATAATCTCCAGCGCACCGTTTCAACCCACTTTGCATTTTCTTGATCGAGTTTTTAAACGAGGAAGAAAATTATCATAAAATATTGATCACAAAAATTCAGGGTAGGAGAAAGGGAGGGTTGTGCAGATATAGATATTCGGGACCTCGTATCCACCCAATACATTGATACGAATGACTTCCCCATTGTAGAGTATCGCCTCTTCGCCAACCCGTCCGTTTATCCTTTCATCACAAAGTTGAGTCTCAAATCAGCTAAAATCCATGATGGTAGAACAACCATTCTCGGTAAGCTACAAATATCACGGACTACCAAAAATTCTCTCCAACCTGTCGAAAAGTGTCTGAACTATTTGAAACTCATACCTGACCACACGTGGTCGTACAGAGAGCATAATGCGAGGAATAGAATCAGAGTCAACTGGATGTTCATGAAGAATTTGAAGGTCCAGGAGGCGGGAATCTCTTCATCGAGATTGGATGGTTCAGTCCCCTGGCTTGCTGTCTTCGTGGACTCGGGCGCTGAAATCTCGATGAGCCACATGCGGGCATGAAATACTCCACTGACTATGCTCAGCCTTAGCTGACTTCTGGGAATTTTCTGCCTTGTTAAGTATGGGTGGGTCTGGATCCATTTCTTCTTCTGCACGAGAAGCCGCCTCTTCGGCTGCCAATATTTATTAGCTGAACAGAGTGTTTTTCTTTTCAGGTAAAATTGGCTTACCAGAAGCTAGCGGAATAGCCCAATCGTCTGTATCTGTTGACTCGCCTGCAAATATTGTCAGAAACCAAGCTGGGTCTAGGAAATCCAGTGGGCTAACCATCATCCTCGCTGGAGAGCATGTGTGTGTCGTCCGACTCGTCCATACCAAGTGGGTCCTGATCCTCTTCACCCTTAGTTGTAGGATTTAGTCTCCTGGCATGGAGCCAGCCAGGGTAATCGTTGTTTATTGCCCTGTCTCTAGCTATGGGTGGCTAGGGCCAAAGCCATTAGACTATTGGTTATTAAAAACAATGGAAGGCAGCAACAGGAATCGAACCCAAAAAGTGAGGGTGCAGCTTACACAAAGTATAAAAGCAACACTGTAACCAACTGAGCTAAACAGGAGTGACAACTCACTTAACTAGTAGGGATAAACCAGTGCAATCCAAAGCACAGAATAAGCATTTTCACCCACATTATGGCCCACATAGGGCCAGGTTAGTGTTAGAGTTAGTGTTAGAGGTTAGTGGTTAGAGTTAGAGGTTAGGAGGTTAGGTGTTAGGGTCCCAAGGTATAGTATTTTTTGTTGGTTAGCGGTTGGTTAGGATTGGTTGGGGTTGGTTAGGTTGGTTAGGGTTGAAATACTGCCAAAAACAGAGAATAAGCATGTAGAATGATTTCGAAGATCTAGGGCAGCTTGCCTGCCCTAGGTGTGGGTATAAGCTGTCTCAGGTAGGGTAAGGCTAGCCTTACCCTAGCTGGGAACAAAAATGGCATGTATTAGCAGTATGGTCTAGTAGGTTTTGATACCTGTCTGAATATTCATCATCAGGTAGTGGTTCAATGGTTCAATCCCTGTTACTATCATTCATTTTGCCACTATTAGAGAATAAGGACCATTAGCCTTTTACCATGGACCCAGCCATGGGCTTGGCTGGCTCCGTGGCTTTAGAAACAATTACCATGGCTAGGACCATGTACATTAGACTAAATCTTACTGCTATGGCTCTCCTCTTCATCTGAATAATAATCTGCATCATCCACTTGATGTATGTTATTATCAGCAGAACAGCACAATTTTCGTAGGGATAGCTGACTTACCATGTGCGAACGGAGCATCCATATCACTGGCCAGTTGCCAAAGTGGATGATGGAGATGCCGAGCAACGTCCTGACTGTCGGGATCAAAACCTTTTGCCTGATGGAATTGGCGGAGTCCTGCGTAAACACTGGCATCCCAGGACTTGCCATAGACATTCGTGGAGAGCGAGATGGATGGGAATCCTAGACGAGTTGCATCCTCCATACTAAGATGTTCAACACCGGATGGATCGAGGGACCAGTATGCTGGACACTCGGGCCATCTGAATGATGACGGGCTTGTTCGAAGATTTTTTGGTGGGCAGAGAAATAGGTAGCCTATTGGGGGCACTTTCACAACCGGCGAAATTGTGATATGGAAATAAATGCTAGTGATGACAGCTAGTTGAATGGATTAATGAGAAATTGACCAAAATTGCTTCAAGACGTACCATGATCTTCAAAATTGGATGTAATCCCGAGGCGGCTGAAAATATGATTTGCTTGACTGAACCAGAATTCATGCCTCCAGGTCGACATGTATAAGTTGAGAGTGCTGTCAAATATATCATCGGAGGCGAAACTGGAAGTGGCCCAGTCAGAACAGACCACCATGCGGCCACAATGAAATTGTAATACCGGGTCCAGCCACCTTCCATGACTTCTCCTCTCACTCCTTCCATAGTTTCCCAAGTGTCAGGATAAACCTCTCCATCTAGCAAGAGTGCAATCTCAACCAAGTCTTCGAGTCGATCTCCCGAAGCACACACACTTATTGCATTCAGATTCACTGTTGCGGAGGCGGAACAGTAGAATTTTCGATGTCGTGATAGATCCCAATAGCATATTTGGTGATACTGTTCTAATGTTAGAGCATTGATGGCCATGACCTCTTCGTTCGGAAGATCCAACGATTTGATTCCCGGTCGGAAGGCCAAGCTGCGATCAAAGAGACTCCAGTACTGGGTGTTACTGGGTATGAGATCCGCGCAGAGCCGACCAGAGGAACGATGTATCCAAACCGTTAAATGGTCTTCCCACTGGAAATATTGACATAAAGAAGGAGGGTATCCAAGACGATTGAACTTACCAGCAACTGCTGGAATACAGAGAAAAAATAATCCCGCACCGCCTGCGACAGTAGTCAGCAAGTTGGCTGCTACGGTCAAGCTCCATACCATGAAATCTGTGCTCTTCAGAGACATCAATATTCGGCAAGTGTAAGTGGCAAATGTACATACACAGTAGCCATAGATATACACCTGCAAGATGGGTGAATGATGATAATAATCCACGAAATTTTCGAATGGGATCAAATCTAATCCAAATGTCAAGCTCTCTGTTGAACCCGATCAAATCAAAGGGCACCATCATGGAAAAGTGTGGCATGTATACCACCCGAACTCGCTGCTCCACACATCTGGACAATATTTGGATGGCTGGGAATACAATTCATTATATAGTAAGCAACAAAGGTTTGGTATGGAAGTTACCGAATCGTCATATAATTTGCAATATCCTGCCGCCATTCCTGCGAGACCTTATCAGAACATTCACTTCCGGAAAGCACACGGGAATTCACCTCTTCTGCACCGTCACCCTGATACATGGCTACCGTCACGCCAGACTTTCGGCCATCTACTCTGGCAGAATACATCCGTCGTACACGTGTCCTTTCTGGGTGGTGGCGACCAACAACACCTGTCTCGTTGTTCAAGCATATTTCTTCGAGAAGATCGATGTCCCCCATCGGGATCATTCGGAAGTCTGTCCGAGATTAGTGTCCCTGCAAGAAATACAGGGGAAATCTACCAGAAGGCACAATAAGAGTGCTGGTGTAGTTGTTTGTGACATTGTTGAAATTGTTGTTGAAAGTGCCGCCAGCCACGGTGAAGTGGTGCGACCGCGAGAAAATGGCGCTGCCATACCTAGATTAGGGGTCGGTGAGACACGACTTACATCGAGGCAGGTAGCTATGAGAAGGGCTCACGAGGAAGACCCAGAATCATCTGTGGTCGTGTTTGAGGCAGACTCAGCATCCGTTTCGTCGTTCATCGTGAGGGTAAGAGGAAGAGAAGTTAAGCGCCGAATTACAGCTTCCACGCCCTTTACGAAGGGCTTAAAATAACGCATCAGCTGTGACAGCTTCCACGGCACAGCAAATTGAAGAGCACATGTACAGCCCTGAACAACATGAAAATTCAATGGTCAGCTCTAAAGAGAAGAGTTGTGGATCATCAGAAAAAAGATTCGCGGATTTCACCGCCACCCCCTCTCGGCACTGCGAGTCGAGTCCCGTCAAAGATCCCACGATGACAATCCGCCGTCAAACATTTCGTTCTTGTTCTCTCGCTCATCGTCTTTGCTAGTCCTTGTTGCTTTAGACTCACTGGATTCCAGATATTCCACTTCAATTGCCTTATGGTTATGATTGACTCATATTCCTGTCCTCTGTTGCCTCAGCTTGCCTCCCCATTCATCCCCATCTCCGGTCCACGATCTCACATGGATCGCAACTCCATTCTGCGTGCACTTCTGTGGACGTCCCATGGCCCCAATCTCCCCCTGTGCTCTGTATCACCTCTAGTATTGAATCATCTCCCAAGGATTTTACTCTATTTTTTCTGGACTCATCCACTAGCTTTGTATTGTATCGTTTACACCGCTTGTCCTGCCTCTAAACCTGCCTAAGATTAGGTGTGGCACTGGCAGTTGATTTGACACTCGTGAAAAATCTGACTGATGCACATTGTGGGCATTGTTCTAGGATCTATTAACTTTGATACAAGCAGGATGCGGGCGATGGGCTTTGACTTTGCTCTGGTCGCGCGATGCTACTAGTAGCCAACGTGAGGACTATGGTCATGTATTCCAAGGTATTTTGCCTTTGTTTTATCGTGCCCGCCTCAATGTTGTCTCATTCCTTTTCACTTGGAATTTCTATGCCCATCACTGCAGTAGCCAGATCTGAGGTGGTTCCAACACGAATCACACGATTTGTTTTCCTGGTCTGGCCGGCGCTTGAACCCGAGGTAAGGTCTTCATTAAAATTGACTCGAGTTTCTTCCACGCCTCGACGAGTCGGCGCCCGATGGACTCATAATCCTCCTTCGACGCGAGTGTTCGTGTCACGGTGTCCCATTTCCAACCCGTTTTCTCCAGACTTTCCCCGGACCATAATTCGTTTGATGACACTCCTGGGCTTTGATTGCGACTTGAAATGTGCTTTATTTTCGAGTACTGCACTACCATTCTTTGGATAGGCCTTGAAGGTCCGATTTGCAACCGACTTTGGTGCGCATTTCATCCTTCTAAGTTATCAATTTTATCTCCACTACATAGGATGGTTACTCTCGGCCTCGAATCTGCCTGCTAGTGGGATACCCAGATTAACGCTCTAGTTCACCCTCCATCTGGAACCTGAGGCTCTCTTTTTGTGGCCAAGTTAGTTCTCGTTGCTCTCATTCATTGAGCCTTGCTCATTTTTTCCCTGGTGATTTAAACAAGGGTTCCAATGTATTGACTCGCTTCAAATGACCCAACAAATGTCCCCGAGGCAAGTTACGTCCATGTTTATCTCATCGTGCAACATTAATTACTGACTCGACTCGTGGTCCATATTCAGCCTTGGAATGCCGGCCACTAATACACTATCCTCGACGGCGGAACTATGGCCGTCAACTCAGTATGCGGTATGTATGTCCAGGTCTCCTATATCGCCATACGGGTCCATATTCTCTCACTTCAGGAATATCGCTCACTAAGAGTACTGAAGCACTGATTTGCGGTCCAGCCAGCCCATGGTTGGTCTTGGAAGCTTACAAATCACTTGAAACGAACTCGCACTCTCAATACATGAACCTGCATTTGATTAATCCTCTCAAAGGACTGACTGCAGTACAAGCTCATCAATATTCATCTACTCCCGACTTTGCCGTCATCGTAACTCTTGAGTATGGTGGATTCCGACAGCTGGATGATCGTTATTATGATCAGGGAGGCCTTTATTGTTTCTTGTGTTACTTCCCACTTAAAGCAATCATCCGGACCGAGGTCGACTCGGTCCCATATCGACTTGCAGCCTGTATCCGCACGTCATTAACCCAAGTTATTCAATGCCGGATCGACCTCAACTCGACCTGTCGATGCGAGAGCTCAGGTTGTAGTGTCCCACCCATTTCAACCTCCCATTTCCTCTAGATTATTCAGGGAACATAATCGTCAGGCTGCTGAAGGTTCCTTCGAATAAAGCCCGCCATAATTGTTGGCCCGTTAGCGCGCGCGAGTGCTCAACGCATGCGTTCCCATAATTGTATCCGCAGGGACATTCTCCGATGATTCAGTACTGCCAGCTATTTTACTCACTTTCCCCGAGGCATCATCCCATCGCATGAGGTATTGACGGAAATAATACAGGTACATTATTATTAGTCTCGGAGTCGGTGATGCCTGTCAATGTATTCATACACGTACGTTTTCATTCAACTTGAATCCCTGGTACGTTGGCCCACCTGGCCCGGGTTGCCTGTATTCCAGAGCAGTTTACTTTTAAAGTTACCGCCGCAGCCCTACCGTGCGCGAGTCGGACCAACCTCAGCAGTTAAGTCGACGCGGAAATAACCCAACCCCGCATTCGCATTCATTCATTCTTCCGAGTCCGAATCACAGTCGGGATCCGAGGGAGAGATATATACTTTCCCAATCCCAATCCCACTCGATGTGACCTTTCCACATCCTGTCTTCAAGTACATTACTCTACAACCCAATCCTCCGACTTTTTTGAGCAGCGCGCAACGCGGAACGGGATGTACCCAGTACATCCAGGTATGTTTCTGTCATCGCGTTCAGCTGCACTGTTTACTTGAGCGCGAGCGAATGCTGGGTCCGCGTTCATGTCCCGGCGCAGCGAAGCTCATTGTATGTTTCGTCGTATTCTGACCATATTTGTTGCGCTAGAACCGCACTCCAACTCGCTATGCGATATGCGTTCCCGTACCTCATGATCAATTCCATTGCATGGGAACACGTTACAAAAAGGTAAGTCTTTGTTTGCTATGCACTCACAGATGGCAGATATGTAGAACACGACGGGGTACGCGCAATGTCGACACGGAGCCGCGCCGAGTGTGCACACCGGCATGGATGCACGAGACGAGGGAAAGCAATTCGCCGGCCATGTTCACCGCGGTTGGCATGGGCTGCTCTTGGAGGTAGAACACGCGTTGCCGACAACGCATGCATGTACAGTGTGTTGACGGGCAGCGAGACAAAACGGATTCGATGCGCAGGGATTTCGGGGGGTGGCGGCAGAGGCGGCGGAATGAACATGAACCACAGCGCGAGAGTGCTGGGGCCGGCAAGTGTGCAGGGCTCCAGAAAGCGGTGATGTGTATGTACGGGCGGGCGCATACAGTGCCCAGTGCGCGAGTGCATGATGCATCACATTGGGGTTAGAAGCGGCCGGCGCGAGGTGTTAGATGTGTATATTGATGAGCATGGATGTCAATGGAAACAACGAGCATGTCAGCGCGCGGCTGCGTTGAGAAAGCTATGACATAGGGCACATAACTAGATGAAAAGGCCGCCAGAGCTAGCACAAGGTCTTGCCGTAGGAATTCACACGCGATACATGAGTAAGGGAAAGACGCCGAGGGAAGATGCGACACACTGGGTTAATGAGCACCATTGGACAGGCTCAGCGCCGGGTTGCAATTTGAGTGCGCAGAGGAGCAGGACCAGTCGCGATTCTGGGGCGGATGTCGCGATGACGGGGGCGGGCGTGGCTGCTCAGGGCAGATCAATGCGGAGGTAGGTGTTGCCAGGTTGTCAGAGCGCGAATGACGAACTGTTCATCCAAGACAAAAAAGTCGTGCGGCGTGGCGGGAGTCAAGCTCAGAATGATGTCAGTGATCCAAAGTGATGGCCGGTTAAGCGCTCGTCACAGCCACTTTGTTTTCTTCCACCACTTCTCCAATCCGTTGCCGGCTCGCTATGTCGCTCGCTCTTCGATGAAATCTGTGCAGCTCCTCATCTTGTGAAGTACACTCTCTGGATTAGCACCACCAGCCGCTGTGTCCGCTAGCCAACGCTCACGCTAGTGCCTCTCAGCGCTGAGTCCGCGCGATGGTGCTCATCAATAGGGGCAGTCAGAGTAGCGGATTCAGGCGCGATTCACGCGTGATTAAGGCAACGATTCAGACACGATTATGGAATTAAAAATAGGCCATAATCGCCCAGAATCGTGTGAAAATCGTCTTCAATTTTGACCGCCCGATTTCGATTCTGCCGTGATTATACATGCGATTCTACGCGTAAATAAATTTCCACCTCCCGACGCGTCCTGCATAGCCACCTGTGGTCAACCCGACGTACAGGCCTTGTTAAAGGCCTATGCACAGAATAACAAAAGCCAGCACTTGCGCCAACGTGCCGCAGCCTACATCCGGAGAGAAAAGAGAGCCTTTCCCTTGCATAGGTTATAAGAGAGGGAACAAATACCTGGTGGTGAACGGTATCACATCCACATTATTGTTTATGCAGACCTCGAAGCTCAATAAATAAATAACAAATTATATTTTGGTTGGTCAGCACACTGGCAGTCACAAACGAAGTGTAATTCAGCTAAGAAATGAAGGGAACGAGAATCGCGAATCGTTTCTTAATCGGCTCCAGAGGCGATTCGACGATTCTGCGCGATTCTGCACGATTCACGATTTTGGTGATTCTCCCACGCTTTAATAAATTCTGAATCGTTCCAGAATCGTGGAGTAGAATCGCGGCAGAATCGTCTACTCTGACTGCCCCTAATCTATCGCGTGCTGCTGCTCTGTGCATCTATATTTGCGCCCTCCATGCACTACTTTTATGTCTTCATTTAGCCCCACGGGTTTCAGCCGCACCGGACTCAGAACTCTGCGCTCCTCGTAATCTATATATATATATTTCCATCATTTCGCCTTTTCTTGCCCTCGCAGCCCACCATTCATTATCCGTGCCCGTGCAAACTGCCGTGCATGATCAATCGAGCACGGGAGAGCTGCGAGTTTCGGGACAGAGTTACAACACAACATCGTGCATGCACATCATATCGCTGCACCGAGTCGATGTCGGCGCCACACCAGAGAATTTTGAACCCCCGTTTATCGAACGCGCGTCGCCGCATGCATTCTTAACCGGTGCAAGGCTGCCTTTTTTCCAGCGCTTCAGGCACCGATTCGACATGCTAACCCTGTGCTTCTCTAGTCGGTTTGCGGGCTAGACTCACGTTGTACAACGCCATTCAAGGTATCTATGCCAGTGAGAAAGTCTGTTAACACCGGGTGTACCCTCTGCAGTCCCAATCAAATGAAATGACTTACCCTACCATATGCACTGTGCATGAATGCAATGCACGAAATTGCGAGTTCAGGATCGACTCCATCCTGTGGCCCCAAACGCATGTCTCTCTTCCCAATTTGACTCCTGGGTAATATTTGACCATCTTCCTGTCTTATTTGGCTACCAACACTCGCTTGTCTTCCCGATTTTAGCCTTTGTTGGGTGCCAACTTAGTTTGTGGCCACAGGCCTCCTGTTCCCCTCATATTGGCTTGCGGTAGCGTTTGACTTTGCTCTTGCCTCCTATTACTAGCTCGTCATCGGTTCTCGAGTTTAAAATTTTAGGCTTCTTTAGATGCCAAATTCGTCTTGGGCCTAAAACTCTGGTCTTTCCTCCCGCCATGCGCGCGGTATTTCCTCAAGTACCGAATACTCTCTCGGAGATTTGATTCTGTGATTATCTGGATTAATTCCGCTGGCCTTCTCTCACCCATGATGTTTTTCTATACAATGCAACGCCCTCTTCCAGCTGACGTGGTCGCCCGTCTGACTCCGTACCTTTCGCAGTACGTCCGACTCTTCGTTGTTACCTTTTAATTCTACTATCTGAGATAGCTCTTGAACCTCAGGACGTTCAATAATCCGATTTCTGCTTACAATCCTGAAAGCCCGTTTCATTGGCCTTGTAATGTGTGAGTGTGATGCAGGGATCGATGATTTGACTTCACGGACGTTTCAGTTCCCATTCATCTTCATTCTGACTAGGGTGTATTGTCACTCTTCTACTTATCCACCTGGATTCAAGCAGTCTACGAGCGATCGTTTACTTTGGCAGCGCAACGCAAGTCATTCGGAGGACTATGTCCCTGTAGTCCGGGGTCTGCCGCCGTTGTTTTCTCGTCCCCGGGTCAAAGTTAACTCGTTCCGTTCATCTCACTGAGAATTTCTTAGGTCGATACCCATTGAGGTCCTCATTGGCATTGAATTGCGACTGACCTTGGTACGAATTGCAATCTTCTATAGATTTTGATGTCACTACATAGGATGTTTCAAGGTCGGCCCGTTTTTCCCAGCACTGGCAGGGTGTACCTCCAGCCTAATACCCGAGGGAAACCGAGCCTCTGGTCGGGGTCCTGTGGCTAAGACAGTCCTAGCTCGTTCTCCTCATGTTCTCTACTTACTCTACATTTAACCCAGGGTTCAAATGTGCGGACCTGCACCGGAAAAGTTAAGCACATTCTGCCGCACAAAATTACTGGCTTGACTCGTTGCATTCTGCATCAGACTGCGGTCACGCCCGCTATCCTCGATCACCGGCTCAGTATGAGCTACACCTGTCTATTGGTTCTATCTCTGCGCTTGCACTTTTCAGCTGTATCCATGGGCTGACGGACCGATTGACACTTTTAATCTAGGTTCCGTTGTCAACTCATCTAACCCTTTCACAGCTTCATGATTAACCAGTCGACGCCCGATGACGGTGTCCCATTTCCAACTTCTCTTTTCCTGGAGATTTGTCTCGGACTGTGCAGTAAGTAGATTACTGAAGCTACCCAGCGAATCATTATTACTCGCATCGCGTGCATTCAATTATGCCATGTACATAAGTCCCAGTCCCCGTCCCAATTTTTTGTTCATTCGGTACTGGGTTACTGACTTTTGGGCAGAGGCACTTCCTTGGCCATGCGGATGGGTCCGCACTCTGTGATATACATATATATGTGTATTTCATCCAGGTAGCTTCATTTGTCCACTGTCTGCTCACCCGTATTTCATTCCATTCCAGTCCGTTCCAGATTTACTTTGGTTGGACTAATTTCAAAGTTACCGCCGCCACAAGGTGCCAGTGCCCGGGTCAAACAAACTCGGCGGTGAAGTTGGCGCAGAAACCAACCCCAGCCGGTCTTCGTTCTGAGTCTGAGTCTGCGGTGTGCTCACAATCCCAATGCGCACTCGATTCGACCTTCCTTGGAATTCTAATTTCAATTAGAGTGCATTTCATCCAATCCTTCAATACATCGCTGTGCGAGTTATTAAGCTAATCTCTAGATTTTTCCAGCAGCGCACAAAGGAACCGAGGCATTCAGGTCATCGGCACCGTTTAGTTTACTTGCCAATGAACATGAGCACAGGGCCGTTCAACTCTCCGAGGAGAACCCAAGCCCAAACTCATGCGTCCTCGCATTCGCATTCGAGGCCAACTCACCAAATCGATTCGCTGGAGCCCCAAACCAACTCGGTATGTGTTTCAATGCAATTCACACATCAGGGAAAACACAGGCAAATCCTTCATTCATTCATGCCGCATACTCACAGACAATAGCTACAGCGCTCTGGAGTTGGGTAAAGGAGGTAGCAGATTCAACTTCGCAGACGAACCACGGGATGTCCGTAAAGTCGGAGCGGCTCCGAGAGCGCCGTGCGCGCGAGAACGTACGGGGTGACGGTGTGGCGCCAGGCTGGATGACGGTTGGTGGGCCGAGGCACCCAATTTGCATGCATATCCGTCGGCGGCAGCGATCACAGGCAGTGCGGGCATGCTGGGACTGGCGAGAGGGCAGGGCTCCAAGTCGACCATCGAAAGGAAAACCCGCGAGCATGGAAAGAAAATTGATCCGTGTGCGACAGCCAGTGCGTCCATACACAACGGTGAATAGCGTTAGACACATGTATCAGTGGGCGCGGAACGCATTAGGAATATAAACTTCTGGGTAACGCGCGGCTGCATCAAGTGCGGGTGTTGTTAGTGGGATGGCAGATGGCAGACGTGGCTGGCGCATAAAAGGAAAGTTTGGAAGTGTATGCAGAACGCGATGCGTCTGAGCGGGGAGCACATATCTGGATGTGCGCTAGAACATGGGAAAACGAGCAAGGTAAGGATGAAAACCAAAGAGGCGACGCACTAGGTTGATGAGCACCATCGCACGGACTCGGCGCTATGTTGGGGGTGCGGAGATGAGGAGGACAAGTCGCGAGGCTGAGCCGCTGAGGTGCAGTGGATGTTGAGGTGGATGTCGTGATGGCGCACGCAGGCGTGAGTGGAAGACACTGCGGCAGGTCAGGACAGGATAATGCGGAGGCAGGTAGTGTTAGGGAGTGAGCAACGCATTGACGACGTCATTGTTGAAGAATTTGGATGAGGCGTGAGCCAGTGATGACGTGTGATGGGACATCAGCTCGGCATTACTCGGCTGTACTCGGCTGAGGGGCAACAACCCTTACTGTACTGTTTCGACCAAAGTGTTCATCAATTTCGGAATTTTTGATGTCCGGGATGCCCGACAAAGCTTCTTCTGAGTTGAGGCGATTTTGTCCCCATCAAAAAAAGTCCCGCGTCATTGAACACGTCAACTCAGTGAGAATTAACTGCTGCAGCCGTTTGCGGCGAGTTACTCGACAATCCAAGTCAGTCTGGAACTTCCCGTGTGAATGGCCTACAGTCTTCCACATTTTTGTGTCTATCCGCTGGTTATGATCTAATATTACCTTGGATATTTTCCAACGTGCCATCTCAACCCACTTACATGACCAAGCTTCGATTCAAGTTCTGACTTCGAACTAATTCAAACACAGTCTGGAAGCTGTAGGATGTCTGTACAAGAGGCTCTTGCATTAGGAATTGCCTGGGAGTTGGGAGGTTACAGATTTGTTCTATAGCCCATCGGTCTGTGAGCATCGCCACCTTGTCGTTGTTACGTCTTTCATCAGGACATTGTGTCAAATGAGCCAAAATGGGTATAATAGCAGTAAAACCTTGGTAAGCTGCAAAGAAAATAATATTGATCATCATAGACTACGGGGACATTTTAGTTCAAATGTATTACTCCTCGGATGGTTCAAACTGTGTCGGAAAGCAACTGCCTATGTGGGATTCATACCAGACCACATGTGGTCATACAGAGAGCATAATGCGAGGAACAAAATCAGAGTCAATTGGATGTTCATGCAGAATTTAGATGCCCGTGAGACCGGCATTTCATCATTATCCGGACTCAACGGTTCATTTCTAGCCGTCAATTCGGGCGCTGGAATTTTGAGGATGCGGGTGTAAACCAAATCAGAGCACAGAGAAGGGTGTATTTCACGTACCATGATGAATCCCAGCAGATTTCTGCGAGTTCCCCGCTTCGTCGATGTCGCAATCTTCTTCTGAACATGAATCCTCATCATGAACTTATAAAATTTATTAGCTGAACAAAAGGCTTGGCTTCAGTCGGACTGCCCTACCAGAGGGAAGCGGAGCAGCTTCTTGTAAATTAAAGTGCACGGTGCGCAGGAAGTCCGATGTCGTAATTCAGGTCCCTGTTATTCTTGCACGGTCTTCTGTCCTTTTCTCGGTAATATACAGTATTTGTTGCTGTTAAAGATGATCCTCCGCTAGCTGTGAAATTGCAAATTTTGTGCAACATTAATTCACGCCGTTACAGCTGTGAACGTATATACTGATGACCTGGGTGTGTTGGAAGGAGAAGCGATGAAAGAATCAAAGAATCAGCTAGTCTTCTCCCTCTACCAATTCTTTCCTCTGGGACAGGTGAATGTCGTGCCCAACGGATCGTTGAACAAAAATTGATCGTTGAAATAGACCTTTGGATGCATCGTCAGTTTTTCTAGCGGCAAGTCAGGGGAAACGACGCACATCATTATATGCGACATCGATGCATTTCCCTCCGCCGATAGGACCAACATGCGCACAGTGGACCTGCAGTGAAGTCAGAACGAAACCTTTCAGGGTATTCAAGGTCACCCGCCTCTGGTCGAATCTTGGTCAAGAGCACATGAACTTGACGGCAAACCACATTATCTCCCCACGTCTCGTCCGACCTCCCAAATGGCTTCGCCGTCAGCGTCTGAACGCAATCCGACACCCCATTGTATACCGTGTTGTTACCGACGCAGGTTGTCGATTGCAACTGGCAAATCCCCCCGATAACGTTGGTCATTCCGGCGACAGAGTTTGTATCGAAGCCGAAGAGCAGATTTGTGAAGTTGCCGAGGTTGGGAATCCATGCATCGTATTTAAGCACGGCACCTTCATCGTCGAAGCGCCAGAAAGCGATCTGTGCATAAATTATGAAGGACGCATACAAATGAATACAGGACGGGGCACACCTGTTTTAACGCCGTGATAAATGGCCCCGTGGAATTGTCCGGATTGGTTGTGCTGACAGTCAGATATACAGTGCTGGCCGCAACCTCGGGGCACCCCGAGGTAAACTCCACAAGCGTCGCGTTGCTGATGGCGCCGTTGGGTGGGACACCGGATGGGAGTGGCGCGAGGCCAAAGAAGTATTCGAAAGAATCCTGGAATCCGAAGAATTCGCCAACTGGTGTGACGCGGCCCGTGGCGTTTTCGTTAAAGAGGCCAGCTGGGACCGCGGGTGCGCCTTCGGTGATGATCTTCGCGTTGGCCGGAAACACAGTCACTGGCTGCGATTAAGACTGAAGGAGTAGCGGGCCAAAGACGAGATCACACACGGTTGTATATTTTCTGTATAGTATCGAAGTTTCGCTTGTACCAGAAGGGCTGAGAAGCGCTGGACAGCGCCGCCGACACCAGGAGAGCTACTGGCAGGAGACATAGCATGACGGAGACTTTCTTGAACTAGGCACACGCTCTGTCTTTATAGAGGGGAATTGCCGGCAGGCCGGATGTTCCGGCAGGTACATATTTGGGCGCTCATGTGCGTGAATTCCGTAACTCCCCAGAGATTTGACAGCTGTAACAGAAAGAAGCGCTCTCACTTCGGTTCGGCGATGCCGGGGTTGCACTTCGGCGATATTCTTCAGTTTTGTTGAAAGTAACGAAAAGATACACTTTGGGAACAACAGTGTGATACCCCGGGTTAACTGAAGATGGTTAAATGGTTCAATTCCGCTGCGCCGTGTCTTGATTGTTGGAGCAAGTTTTTCTATGAAGCAGTTGAAAGACTGGGAAAGCCGTACGACATGGGGAGTATTGCTATGAGCTCGAAGCGAACTAGAAAGACCCTCAGAGGAAGAATTGCCCTGCCATTGCTGCCAAACGGAAGATTCGTTTCCGGATGGATAAATGAATGCAGTTCATCGGAAATGAAAGCCGTACGACATGGGGAGTATTGCTATGAGCTCGAAGCGAACTAGAAAGACCCCCAGAGGGAATAATTGCCCTGCCAAATGGAAGATTCATTTCCGGATGGATAAATGAATGCAGTTGATCGGAAGTGAAGATTCTCCTAGTCCCGTCATAGAGAGATGAATACCATGGCAGGAAGGATGCTGCATCGAGCGAGGAGTACGGCCCTTGTCCGCATTAACACATGATACAATTCAGGCCATCGCATCCGTGCAATCACCGTTGCTTCGTCGGGCTTCCAGTGCAGAGCCGTCTTCTGTTTTCTGTGTTTTGGTTCGGAAGGTAAAGTCCCAGGTCTATGCAGAAGCGTTGTTAGATTCAAAGGCTCGTACATTGTCGTGTTGTGTGTGCCGTCTATACACATCAATGCCTCTCCATATTTTGCAAACATTTTGCGTTGCCAATTAGTTTGAATCATCAAGGTGAACACGTCTGCAGGTAGGTTTGAGCCAGGAGGTGGAGGATCCGTCTTTGACTTGAAGCCCAGAAGATGTTCCTTGCGTCGGAGGACCTCAACCCATCTGATTGTTGACTCCCCGTCGTCGGGATGTAAGCGCACATTTTCAGCTTCAATATCTTTTGCAATTCAGCGGACATCTCGTAAGGTAATGAATTCGGTGCGGTCTGCGACCTGAGTGTCGTCAAGATCGCGCTCGAATATGTCATCGTTGTCGTAGATATCGCGATGGAGAACCTGAAGCTATGGGAGCAGGGGATGGTCAGACTGAAGGCTCTCCTCAACAACGAAGAGTTTACTATATGGTCGGGCTTGATTCCAAGCCAAAGCAGGCTCGCGATATGTTCTCGTGTGTCCTTTGGGATTCGAACAAAAGGAAGGTTTTCATTTCCGGTGGGATGGTCATGAACCTCCGAGTAGTTGCCAAGTACGGTAGAAATCCCAGGGTACTGCTTGACAATCAATGTACACTTGCAATCTGTACGCTTTGACGGCAGTTTTCGGTTCCAATCTGGATGCAACTTGATGTATGCTTTGACGCCTCCAGTCCTTGCCCTTGAGCAAACGTAACGAAGTCTCCGTTCAAATTCAGGCATTCCAAGATTTGTGTTGATGAGCCGAAGCTCAATGCATCTTTCGCGCTCTTCTGCTGCTTTCCAGGCTTCAAAAGCTGCCCAGCTGTCCAGGAGAATGGATAATGTGAGTTTTTCTTGTCGTACTCGAAGGAGCCTGCGGGTGGGGATGTAGAAGTCGCCTCAAAAGCTCGGAAAGTGAAGTTTGCCGTCGGATTTACAGGCGAGACCAAGGGTGAAGGGGAAGTGCTGGGGACCTCGGACGCGTTAAGACGAAAGCGGCCCTTGAAACCAGTCATTCTGGGGTGATTTCACTAATGGTGAGCAAGTGTAGCTTGAGGACGGAAGGAAGGAAGTCAAGGCCAAGAGTGTGACATATGTGACAGGACGCGTTTTGGACACTTTTCCGCTCAAAAGAAATTACGAAAGGTTTGGCACGAGGAGAGATGAATGCATTTGATGAATAAAAGAAAATACAAAAACATGTATGAGGAAACAAATCTATAGATTAAACATGCAAAGTCCGTAAAGAAATTTCAAGTGTGTTTAGACGACGATGCGACTGGCATGAGCGCAAATGGAAATTGGGGGGATAGGCTGAGAGAGCACAAAGAGGAACTGGAGGTGGGTAGTGATGGGGTTGAGCGCGAGGAGCTGGAGGCCATGGACTCATGGAATAGGGTGTCGTCATCCTCATCATCCACAATGCTGACCTCTTCGACATGCCTTCCCTTACCCGTTGCCTTTCCTTCCGCACTCTTTCTTCCTCGTCCGAAGAGTCATCAATCTCGACAATGACGTTTTCCAGCTTCTCCTGCTTGATGGAGAGTTGCGTGTCGCCGAGCTTCGTGAGACGGCGCTTGGCGGGAACGGTAGGTTTGAGCTCCGTGAAGCGGTGCTTGGCACTTGTCGTGGACGTTACAGGGGACGATTGTGGCCGATGGTGCATAGGTGGTGGGTGGCGAGGGTTGGTCGAGGTGGGAGGTGGGAGTTGTCCCTCGGTGTCATGCTGAGCTAAGAGCATAGCAATTTGTGCATCCTCGTCGCTGCCGGCCACACCTCGGGAGCGGATTAAGAGACGGCGTTGATGGTGGAGATCGTGCGCGTAGCCAGACGGCACTGGCATCCATTGAAAGTAGTCAATAGAATATGCTTCATAGGGCTGATTCCCCGGGTGAATCCAGTTCCAGCTGTAAGCCTTGATAGCTTGTGTGATTGCAGGCTTGCCTTGGTGCGCAAAGTCGACGAAAACAAAAGAGATGGGGAATGGGGACAGTGGCACTGGGGGTGGCGACAGCGAGCGAAACCAGTGAGGGTGAGAGGCACGGAATTGTAGCTCTAGCGCGTTGGGCGTGATGGTATTTGGGGGCGGGCGGAAGTCATTTGTCACAGAAGTAAGATCATCAAGGAATGACCCACGCCAGCGCAGGGCGGGTGCTAGCGCCGACGCAAGGAGTGGGACCGGTGCTGGTGCTGATATGGGACGATGGCCAGCACAGCTGCAGCCGCCAGAGGAGATGCAATGTCGTTTGCACTTCACCTGTGTACAGTGACGATTCACGAGGGTGCTGTGACAGTGTTCATCTCGACATTCTCTGGTATTGAGGTCTTGGGATCGGGTAGCATTGGCCTGGGGTACACGAGAGCTGGTAGCCTGGTTGGCGCCGAACCAACGCCAGAACTCATCGTGGTCAGGGTTATCACACTAAATGTCAGAAACAGACTATGGTAAGCATTTGGTTCATTGAGAAGGAAGAATGAGCTGGGCGAGTCGACGTACGTTTGTGTACTTTGACCCCACCCTTCTTCCTGTTTTCGCGACCTTGATACGCAGCTTGCGTTGACACAGTGGACAAGTGAACACGTCGCCAGCGTTGAGGTCCAGGGGTTGTCCACGGCGAGAGGCGAGGGAGCGCGAGCCAGCTGACATGGTGGTGGGAGAGGGAGAGACGCATCGAATACGGTGATGGTAGGCAAGACCAAACATATGATTTCATGTGATGGAAGTTGGCCCCGCAAATGCGGGGATACATCCAAACAATGACCAGTGTGACGGATGCGCGGGGAAGCGAGATCCGCCACACGAGAGATTGGGCAAAGCGAACACAAGTGACTGTTGTAAGTGTAGGATTCACCCCCAGAACCGTAAATACGACAGCGGCTTTATATACTAGTAGGGGGTGGCAGTGCTAATTATGATCTCATCAATGATGCACTCCACGAACGGAAACAGAGTTGAAGGAATGTTGGGACGCGATGGACGCGTCGAAGAAAACTAGAAATAAAAGGAAGGTGGTTAGCAATGAAAATAAGAGAAAAGAAAATAATATGCGAGGCGGGGACGGAGTGACTGTCACGTCCGTTACATACCCCCCTCCAGATCGACGACACGACGATCTCAAAGCAAACCAGCATGACGCTCGGAGCCACTTTCATCTGTGCCCGAGTCGTGTTCTGACTCACTTGAGTCTTTGAAATCTGTTTCATTATCCTCCCATGTTGGACAATCACGGGCGATATTAGGGCTGCCGCCCGTGCCCGTGGCCACGGTTCGACGGCACCCGTCGCACGGGTGCCGTGCCCGTTCCGTCGGCGACTTTTTGACACTTTCCACGGCACGGGTACGGCACGGCTGCCCACTACCACGGCCCGTTGAAACACGGCCGTGACGGCCGTCGAACGGGTGGTTTTCGAATCCACCTGATCTCGATCATAAAGCTTCTTGAATACTCCTAGGTGCTCAGCAAGTGCTTCCACAACAATCATGTACTATATCTGTCTCGTATACTGGCAAGTTACCGCCAAGTTGCGCCGATGCCGGCACATGTCGGCTATGATAGGCGAGTTTCAACTTGTTTCCTCCACAATTTTATTTGCGTTTTGACTCATTCTTCGCATCTCAATCAGATTTCCCATTCAATAATTAATCTCTTAGTCCTCTGAACCTCACTTGGGGTCCATTGAGATGATCAGGAGGTGTAAAATTTCCAGTGAGTAAAGATATATTCTCTGTACCTTTGCCACATGGGCTGCGAGGGCTGAACAGAGTTTATACACACTCCATAGCAGTCCTAGTATCGCTTTCAGACCGAAAACCACCTCTGGAAAAATACTACATGGCCGTGGAGCCGTCACGGCCGTGCCGTTGACCGTGCCGTCCCGTCAAGCTTTCTCTGAACTACTCAGCGGGCCGTTTCGAGACGGCCCGTGCCGTCGAAAACCCGTGTTTTCCACGGCCGTGCCCGTCACGGGCACGGGTGGCAGCCCTAGGCGATATGACCGCGGCGTTCACATTTGAAACACCGGCCCGATGCAAGCAATCTACGACGCGTAGAGTTGGAAAGCTGAGAGGGACTCCAATACTCATCATCTTCATCCAGTGAGTTGTTCACATGCTCATTTTCTGAGTCCTCGATGCTTTCGGCCTCAGAATTATCCTGAGAATTTAAATTCGTCGCATGTTCAGAGTTTGAATTTGAATCATGGCGTAAACTCGAACTGTCGAGTTCGTGGCTTGAATTAACAGAGCACTCATCACTGGACTGAGTTTTCTGGTTCAAAATAAACTCTCCATGCTCAGCACCTTGAACAACATCATCCCAGGACGAAGTCTCAGGGTTGAGCCCTTGACGATACATTTCTTTTTGCACATCCACGTTGAAACTCAAGAATAACTTGACAATTTTTTCCTGATCATCTGGAAGACCGATCATGAAATATAATTCCTCGAATTCCAAGACGTGCTCGGAAACTGATTTGTCGTTCTGAAGACAATTATCCAGCTTTTCGCGCTGCTGCATACAAAAGTCTAATGGAAAACAATGATTGAACAACTCGGCAAAGAACTGCTGCAGTGTCCACTGGGACACATTGCCAGAAACTTTATACTTGTAAAATTTCTTCGCATTCCCCGTAAGTCGATAACTTATCATCATGACCTCGTCATCAACTGAGACTCTACCCATTCGCAGGTAATGTCTAGCTTCGTGCACAAATTGCAAGTACGCCGAAGGATCCGGTGATCCATCGTACGGCGTTGGGGGAATTGGTTTCAAGGTCATTTTCGATTTCCTGACCTTTCTGCTGGACGACAAATGACTTCGTGCGCCATCAGACAAAGGACTCGACCTGTTTGGACCAGAAACAAATGCGTGGCTCGGGGAAATACCCGATTGAACTGCAAGAGTGTTGGATGAAACAGGTGACTGCTCTAATTCAGAGGTTGCACAGGGAGTGATCTGTTCCAGAATGCTCCCAGGTCCAATATTGCCTGGAGCCATCGGAGCAGCGAACTTCCGCGAGGACTCGTTAGTCCTCTCGCTACGCGAACGCTTCTCGGTGTTGTCCTCGACAACATCCGAAGCAGAACGAACTGAATCTTTCTTCAGTTGTTCAACACGTTGTTTCTCTTTGAGTCTATCTAACTGCTTCGTTAGATTCTCTATCTCCTCTGAGATAGTCTGATCAGAAATGCGACTGCTCTTTCGAGTCGCTGGACTCATGACAACAATGGGAGACGTTTCTCCTTTTCCACGCGCATACTCAATCGACGAAAAATCGATATATCCAACATTATGATTACTACTCGCAGCGCGGGACTTCAACACAACTGGTGTTGAAACTACAGGCTCGGGGAACTGACCATCGAGCTCATCTCGACGATTCCCAACTGTGGGACTCGTATTATCCTGGCGCACTTGCCCAGGATTCACAGCGGTGACTTTCTCCGCGTCGGAGATAAGTCCCGAGCGTGCTCCGGCAACTGTGGGAACAGCGGGATCCGTGGGTACCTGATTCCCGTTCCCCCGGCGTGGAGCAGAGTGCGACCCCCCTCTGACATCATCAGAGCGGAGCCCTTGAGAACGCTCTCGGGCTTGCATCGCCGCGCGCGCAAGGCCCTCGTACTGACGAGCGAGCTCCCACAACTGTGTAGGACTCCTAGACCTTGCTGAGTGCGTGGATGGAGAGCGCGGAATCTCCAGCGAAGAAACAACTGTGTTACTCACTGAAGAACCCAAGTGCTCGTGTGGAGCCATCATCGTCTCCAACCACGGGCCATCTGTGGAGCCAACTGACTCCAAAATCCCGTAATCTGGATCGTGGACTGCGGGCTGCGCAGCAGCCGAGAAAACACTTTTCCCCCGAATAGAGGTACTTGTGGAAGGAATAGGCACCGCAGAACGGGCCTGTAAGGCAGACGAAGCTGCGCGTAACTTGGGACTCGAGGTACCCAAGTGTATAAGCGGTGGAACCGCCACAAAAGAACCAGCCAGTGTAGAATGGTGAAGGTTGTTGGCCGCAGGCGAGACAACAGGAAAACTAGTCCCAGAATTGGAATGGGCAGATGGAGGAGGCGTAAGACGAGACATTGGGATGTTCTTTGGTGAAGAGGATCGACAACAACGACGGCAGCAAGGGTGGATCGAACCCGAGGGTAGCCAGAGAGAGGTGTCGACGGAGACTTGTTCAGTCAAAAAGATGTGACGGATGCGCGGGGAAGCGAGATCCGCCACACGAGAGATTGGGCAAAGCGAACACAAGTGACTGTTGTAAGTGTAGGATTCACCCCAGAACCGTAAATACGACAGCGGCTTTATATACTAGTAGGGGGTGGCAGTGCTAATTATGATCTCATCAATGATGCACTCCACGAACGGAAACAGAGTTGAAGGAATGTTGGGACGCGATGGACGCGTCGAAGAAAACTAGAAATAAAAGGAAGGTGGTTAGCAATGAAAATAAGAGAAAAGAAAATAATATGCGAGGCGGGGACGGAGTGACTGTCACGTCCGTTACAACCAGCGAGTTGCCGTCATCAAATCTTGCCATCTGGCCGCCATCAAATTGCCGATTTTGGGTTGCCACGTTTTGGCGGAAAGTCAGGAGTGAATGGGTGTGACACGTGACCCGGTTGAACCAATTCGACATTTCGACACCGGCCAAAATTTGGCGTGACACCCTCCGAAATTTCGATATTCGGAGCGAAAATTTGCCTGTTTTGCATCTTCCAGGCAAATTTGAGCCCATGTCGCGCTCGGCAGGTTCGACAAAGGGCCGCGTGACGCGTGACCCTTGCCAGATTTCGGAGAATGTTGGAGGGATGGGGAGCATGGTCTATAGACCGGTCTATTAGACCTATGGGAAGACCTCCAGATAGACCTGGTCTTTATTATATAATGTACTTGCATGAGACCATCTGGTAGACCTACCTATGGACTTGATGGTGGACTTCAGTATAGACCTGCACGTGTGTTGGCGCGGGCGGTCTTGTTTGCTCCGTAAACACGAAGCAACATCACGCCTGCTTCTTGGCACCACCACTCCCCCCATCATGGCACCTTCTAAGGTGAATTCAAGTGGCCTGAAACGCGTCAAATATCAACCACTGCTGTCTTCACAGTCAAAATTAACCTAGAAATCATCCAGTCGGGCGCAGATTATGAGCCTGTAACTCGGTAACCAAGCTTAAGTGTGGGCCCTAGAACAGAGTGTAATTTAGAATATACATCCCAAGTGGTCGTGGCACGAAGCTACTCTGCAAATCACTGCTGAACCTGCTGTTGGCTTGCCCTGTTCGCATGGATGTACTGTACAAAATTGGTGCAAAAGCAAAAAATTCAAAACTGCTTGTCTAAATACCGTCCCTTCCCTTCCTGCTCCTCCTAGTGGCAAACATAGGCAATACGGTAAATGCCGGTCTACATCAGACGATGTGACATTTGTGACAATATTAACACTAGGTCTATTGCCGGAGGTCCATTCATCAAGAGGTCTACGGTCTGCGGTCTATGTCCATGGTCTACTAGACCTGTGCCCCTATGGATCCGACTCTCTGAGATTTCGATATTAACAAGGGGGTCGCGTGACGCGTGACTGTCGATTTGAATGAAATAATACAGTATTCACCAACATGGATTCATTTTTTCCTGCCCAAAGGCCTCTCACGAGTCACGGCAACCTTTGTATGGGTGACCCGTCGGGCGGTTCATTGAATTCAGAACTGCAGTCCCACGTAATGACCCCGCACCTGAGCCTTTCATAGTCACTTTTGACCGGCTCTCTGGGCTTCGCGTATGCAAAAATTACAAAGGGAAAAGAAGTATAAATGGTGTGTGTTTTCAAACTGCAAACATTCAAACATCTTCGATGACCTCAAATTCAGTGCAGAATATTGGCAGTAGCCCGATTGTCCCGCGTTTTTCAGATGCAACCGAAAGCCGAAAATTTCGGCTTCGGCCTTGTACTCCGAAAATCAGTATCTTTCTCGAATGAATGAATGCGAATGCAGTCTGCACGCCCAAACAACCGAAGACTCGGATCTTCAAAAGCCACTTCTTGTCTCTTCAAACCTCGCTCACATCAGTGGATATCCAGCGGTGATTCTTTTGCTGAAATTGACCCGAGCAAAATGGTCACCAAGGTCAAGACACATCTGCTCACTCATGCTCCGACCGATGTTCGTTTATTCGGGCCATTGCTGGGGGCAATAACAGAGGCATTCGAGTCATTCAATGTGGTTTCCCGGTCATGCTCTATTCTTTCAAACCATCGAGCACCGAGTCGTGATATTGCGATCCAGCTAGCTGCTCAAGAAGGATTCAAACATAGAGTTGCGGGTGGGATGTGGTCGTTGAAAGGCAAGGGTGACGAAATTGTTTAGGCTCAGTGTGGTCCTGCAGCACGCCAATTGATGCAGGACCAGCCAATCCTCCAACGTCTTCTTGGCTGGAACAAAGCGGAAGTCCTCGCACCAGGTATGTACTGTTTTAGTTTCTTGATTAATGTCGGCTCACAGTTCGAACAAGGTTCGCTTATATTGGGGCCGATTCCGAGCATAAAAGGACAGCGCAGCCGGCCTCAACGAAAGGCCATAACACTGAAATGAACACAAGCGTCTCTCGCCTTCAATTGTAATGCTTACGATCTCAATTCTGAGTGGTACAACTGCAGGAATATAGTGGCCCAGTCCCGAGAAATTTGCAACACTCACTCATGGGTTGTATCCAGTAGTTCAGTTCCACAGGAGGACACTGCGATTGGGAGAATCGTCGAAATCCTTCAGAAGATCGATACAGCGGAGGGGATCGTGGTTCTGGAGCAATATGTGCTTCAGCCTGACCGGCATGAACTGTTCAATATGCCAATCCTACACCCAAAAAGACGGGAAGAAGCCGTCTTTCTTATCTTAAACCCCAAGGCAAATTATTCTCTGTCGATCGTTGGATTGTTCTCTATACTAACTTCGGTTTTTCCTGTCAAATAGGACATCAAATTTAGCTTCAACGTCCAACACGACTGTTCATCTGGCTCATGTAAGCCATCTGGCAGAAGACCTGTACTCCAGGAACGCCAAGAAACCAACCTCAAAGAGTCTTTCATTGAACATGATTCCCGTGTCAGCCGATTTCTGATCAGTACCTCTTCTCTTCACAATCCACATCTCCTACGGCGTATCATTCGCCCCGCGTTGATCCAGCCTCTACCCCTGTGGGCTGATCGTGTTCTCCTCCATCAAAATCAGGCAGAGAGGCTTCGCACAGGTTGAGATGCCAAAAAAATTAAAAATGCTGTTGCTGCAGATGCACGGAGAGCTCTCCAAGCTGCCAAAAGAATTGGCACTACGGCTGCACCGAGAAAGCGCAAGAGGGCTGCGAGGAAGCCCACCACAGGCAGGAAGCGAAAACGGGACAATGAAACAGGAAGGAAGTTGAAGAAAAGAAGGATCATACTCAGTGACGATGAACTTTCGGAGCCCGACTCAGACTCTGACGAGGATTCTGACTCCAGTTCGGGGGACAGTGGTTCGGATGGCAATTATGTGGAGAAAAATGTTTCGGGTCAACAGGAGGCTCCGGAAATGAGGCGTGAAGGACTGAGAGTACGTATAAATGTAGTAAAGTATAGAGTATGATATACAAATCGCCGTGCTAGCCACTCACGTCAAGCAGTATATGGCGGTCTCAAAGCAAGAGATGGTGATTACTTGACCCATATTCTATACTGGATGCCAGAAAGGCGGATCAGCTAAATTTTAGCTAGATGTAAAGGTATGCACTACCTGTCTACCCCTCTGTTGACTACCTAGAGTGCTCGCCTGGAATCCAGTCCGTGCCATCCTGGTTTCCAGCTGATCAGTTCAGCACTTTGGCTAGCTGGAGTCAGCCTGGATCCTTAGTCATACACAGGTGTCTTGCTCTCCTGGATCGTGCTGGGCTGCATTCCTGGCGTCAAGCTGGGTACCATTTGGGTGTGTACTGGGCATATATCTTTCTGCTGGTTATCATCCAATATTACCTTACCATTATTATCTTGGATATTTTCCAACGTGCCGTTTCAACGCACTTGGCATTTTCTCAGAGCAACTCTGAACTAAATCGAACACACACAAAAAAATCAGCGTAAAAAGTAGGACACACGAAGAAGTAAACTAGAGTAAATAGGAAGGAGAATGAGCAGATAGAAGTGATTGGGACCTCGCAATCGTATCCACCAGATGCATTGATTTTTTATAAAAACGATACCTCGATGGGAGAGCATCGCCAACCCGTGTCCTCTCCTCCTTTCACCGGGATTGACAAAACTCGTACTAAAGATACATTGCACGCGCGTTACATTCCACGGAGTACACTGCACATAGGTTCAAACCCGACACATCCGCTTTGAATTTACCGTGCATGCGAAGAAACACGGCACATAGGTAATCTACCAGCAACTCAAGCTGACTTAGGAAAAAAAATCTGATTCAACCCCATTTTACGTAAATATACGTGGTTTAAGTGAAATATTCGAAGAAAAAAATTTCAACGTTGCTCGGAGTTTCCAGCATTACTACAAATTTGACAATTTAGACAAAATAATAGCCATTAGACTCACCGACCGCGCTCTCCTTTTCTGGGGCTGAGTTGAGAAATCTCCGTCTGCCACCCATTTCCGTTCAGTAGGAGCCCGGGAGCGCGTCAAAGTCACGATATTCGCTTCGTCAACTTCCTTTCGAGAGCGTCGTGATTTCGGAGCACTTGGGCCGCGATCTGACGAGTGAGCATGGGGAAGGGGTCGATAAATGACCCAACCAAAGGGACATTAACAAAGTTGGTAGTATCGTGGAGGCCATCAGATATCCCATACGAGTTCAAAAAGTCCTGAAGAGCATCTTAGAAAGCGCACCAGAAGGGATAGCAACATCAAAGTCTGTAGATAGACTGAAAAGAGTCGGATCCAAAGCGAATTCGAATGTCGAGGGATCGGCGCTGGGCGTTTCTGCGGAAAACGAACCACCGACATTCGCGCTGTCGGGGAAAGAGGAATCTGTCAACATGTTGAAGTAAATTGAACTGAGACAGGAAATCGATTTCCGAGCCAGTCGCACCCACTCCTGGTCCCAGAACTTCCCAGCATTGACGCGCTTTTCGATGCCTCGGGGGGCGGGGGAAGACGGTGGTGAGAAAAAAGAATGGGATCTGCCGGGATGGCATGCCAGTGTCTCCTTCCAGAATATTCTGTTAACCGAGCACGGCACATTCGAAAATGGCAATGTGCCGCCTTTGATCCAAAGGACGGCACATTGTTCCAAAAGGACGGCACATTGATGGGAATGTGCAGGGTTTGTTCGAATGTACAGGGTTTGCCAATGTATCTGTATTACGAGTTTCGTATATACTCTTCCTTTCACTGAGAAGTCAAGTCTCAAATCAGCCTAAACTTGATGATGGTAGAACAACCAATCTCGGCAAGCTGCGAAAGAAAATAGCATTAATCCAGGTTGCTTTGGAACTTCCCATGTGAGTGGCCTACAGTCCTCCACATTTTTACCATCCATGTATCTATCCGCTGGTTATGGTCCGATATTACCTCGGATATTTTCCAACGTGCCATTTCAAACCACTTGGCATTTGTATGATCAAGTTCTGAGTGACTTTGAACCAATTCAAACACAAGAGAACAGTCTTGAAACTGTAATATGTCTGTACAGGCTGCTGAGGCTCTTGCATTGGGAATTGCCTGGTTGCAGATTTGTTCTGCAGCCCGTCAATCCGTCGGGATCGCCACCCCCTGTCCTGTTATCATTGTTACGTCTTTCACCAAGAAATTGAGTGTCGAATCAGCCAAAATCGATATTGGTAGGAAAATCTCGGTAAGCCACGAAATATATATATCATTGAGCATCATGGACTACAGGGAATTTTAGTGAAAATAATATTAATCCAGAGATGTTTCAAAAGCGTCAAGAAGTATCTGTGTACTATTTGAGGGTTTTACCAGACCACACATGGTCGTACAGCCAGCATAATGCAAGGGACATAATCAGGGCCAATTGGATGGTCATGAAGAATTTGAATGCCTGCGAGACTGGCATTTCTTTGTCAGGACTTGATGGTTCATTTCTAGCCATCGGCTCGGCCGCTGAAACTTTGAGCATGTGGGCATGAGCCAGCTGCGGGCACCGAACAAGTATTTTACTTACGATGATGGCTCTCAGCAGAATTCTGCGAGCTCCCCGCCTCGTCAATGTCGAGTGGCTCCCGAACTTCTTCCGCACATGAATCCTCGTCATCAACTTCAGAGATTTTTTAGTCAGACAGAAAGTTTGGCTTCAGTCAGATTGGCTTACCAAAGGGAAGCGGAACAGCCCAATCATCTGTATATGTTGGTTCACCTGAAAATATGGTCAAGTTTGGTCTTGAAAATCCAGTGGACTAACCATCATCCTTGCTGGCAAGGCCACGCGCGCCGTCCGAGTCGTTCATACCAAGTGGGTCCTGATCTTCTTGGTCTGAATAATAATCTTCATCATTCTCGTCATCCACTGGTGATACATTATCATCAGTCAGAAAGCATGGTTTGCCTACGGATGGTGGACTCACCCTGAGCAAACAGAGGATCAATCTCACTGGCCAGTAGAAAAAGTGGTTCGCCAAGATGGCGAGCGACATCCTGGCTGTTTGGATCGAAGCCTTTCGCTTGATGGAATTGGCGGAGTCCGGCGTAAACACTAGCATCCCAGAAACCTCCCCAGATCTCTGTGGAGAGGGATATACTGGGAAATCCCAAAGCAGTTGCATCCTCCATGCTGAGATGTTCGACACCCGATGGATCGAGGGACCAGTATGCTGGACACTCGGGCCATCTGAATGATGACGAGCCAGTTCGAAAATGATCTGGTGGGCAGAGAAATAGGCAGCCCATAGGAGGCTCTTTCGCAATCGGTGAAATTACGAGTTTGAACTCAGCAGAATGCGTGAGAACTAGTTGAATGAGTTGACAAGAAATTGGCCAAGAATAGTTTTAGACTTACCATAATCTTCAAGATTGGACGTAATCCTAAGGCGGCTGAAAATATGATTTGCTTGACTGAGCAAGGATTTACCATTCCAGTTCCAGATATTTAACCTGAGAATGCTGTCAAATATATCACCGGAGGCGAAACTGGAATCCGGCCATTCAGGACAATTCACCATGTGGCCAAAATAATTATAATACCGGGTCCAGCCACCTTCCATGACTTCTCTAATCCCTCCTCCAGCAGTTTCCCAATCATGTGGATAAACCTGTGCATCTGGCAAGAGTGCAATCTCAACTGGGTCTTCGGGTTGATCCCCCGAGGGGCAAGTAATTATTGTGTTCAGATTCACTGTTGCGGCGGCGGAACAGTAGAGGTTTCGATGTCGTGCTAGATTCCAATAGCATCTTGTGTGGTACTGTTCTAATGTGAGAGTATCGATGGCTATGGCTTCTTGGTTCAGGGCCTCCGATGGTTTAATTCCTGGTGAGAGGGGTATTTGAACCCCAGGGGCATCCCAGTCGTATACTATGTTGCCTGGTCTGATATCTACGCAGAGCCGACCAGAGGAGCGACGAATCCAGAATGTGCATTCATTTTGGAACTAAGGATCAGCATAAACAAGTAGGGCATCAAAGACAATTGAACTTACCAGCCTGCGTTTGAATACAGAAAGGAAATAACTCTGTGTCGTCTGTGACAGCTATTAGTAATCTAGCTGATACGATTGAGCCTTCGTACTCGGAAATCTGCGCTCTTCAGAGATGTCAATATCTAGCAAGTGGGAAGTGGCGGCTGCACATACACAGTAGCCATAGATATACACCTTCAAGATGGGTGAATGCCGATCCAGGAAATGTTCGAACGGTATCAGATCTAATTCGAGTGTCAAGTTCCGCGGTGACCTCAGTTTAAATCGAGGTTGTACCGTCGTGAAAGACCATGGCATGCATGTTATTCGAACTCGCTGCTGAATGAAGCTGAATGATATTGGGATGGCTGGGTGTATAATTTATCATAGCGCGGGCAACGAAGGTTTGCAAGAAATTTACCGAACCGTCATATAATTTGCAATATCCTTCCGCCATTCCTGTGAGACCTTATCAGAAAATTCACTTCAGGAAGGCTCAAGAGAACTTACCTCTTCTGCACCATCACCCTGATACATGGCCACCGTCATGCCCGAATTTTGGCCATCTATCTTGGCAGAATATACCCGTCGTACCCGTGTCCTTTCAGGGTGGTGGCGACCAACAATACCTGTCTCTTTCCTCAGGTGTATTTGTTCGAGAAGATCGATGTCCCCCATTGGGATCATTCGGAAGTCTGCCCGAGATCAGTGTCCTCGCAAGAAACATAGGGGAATTCTACCGGAAGACGCAGCAGGAGCGCAGGTGTAATTCTTTGTGACGTGGTTGAAGGTCCCGCCGGCTATGGTGAAGTGGTGCCACCGCGAGAAAATGGCACCGGCATACCTAGATTAGGTGCCAATGTCAATACAGTAACGAGGAGTTCAGGAACTCACGATGTGGATTCAACACTCTCTGGACCAGTTGTAGGCCCAGATTCAGGGTTCACTTTGTCGTCCATCGATGGTAGTGGTAGGAGGAAGAGATGTTAAGCGCCTCCAAGTACAGATTCCACGCCACTTAAGAAGCACCTAAAATAACACAATCAGCAGGTTGTCCTGTGCACTGCAAATTGAACAACATCAGCACATGCCTGATTAATTCCACTACATAGGAGGATTCAGCCTCGAAAACGCATGCCACAAGTGATGCCCAAGCTCATCCTCCCGCTGGAACCCGAGCCTCCGGTCCTGTGGCTAAATTGGTCACTATTTCGTTTTCATTCTTCGAGCCTTACTCGTGTTTCCTCCTCAGAATTCTCACTGTGCAAGCAATCCCAGGGGTTCCAATATCTCGATTCGCTTCAGGCGACCGAATCTATGATCCGCGAGGCAAGCCATGCTGTTTCTTCTATCGCAAAATAATTACTAACTTGACTTGTTGTATTCAGGCTTGGAATGGTGCCACCATCCCAATGGCCTTAACTGTATCCAGGTCTGTGATGGCCAAGTCTCTGCTAGGTTCCCTATCCTCCCACAGCGGCGACACAAGTTCCGGTCAGCCAAGGTTCATTAGCTTGGATCACCTAGCTTAAAGCCGACTCGCACTGCGTGCCCTGTACGATAAGTGATCTTGCATTGAAATTATGCCCAAAACCGATTAAAATTAAATTATATCCACGGACTGACTGGCCGATCCATCCGAGTTCATTAATATTCAGCTCAGACCTCGCTCTGAAGGAGAAGTACACCGAACTCCACGGCTTCATCATGGCCAAGGTAAGCTTTCATCGTTCAAAAGATTCTTTCGAACCTCCCACTTCAAGGAACCATCTGAACGAACGTCGACTCGGTCCTATACTGACTGGCAGCCTTCATCCGCAGATTGTTATTCAATTCCGGATCGATCTCACCGTATCTCAATTCAACCAGTGAAGGCAATGGATTCAAAGTCCATCTCCGAGTCCCGGGTGAGAGCTCAATTCCTGGTGTCCATTCTCTGACTTGGACTGCAATGGGCTTGCTGAAGACCTCTTTGAGCAGAATACCCCGCATTAGCCCGGATGCACTTCAACTATAATTAATACGCGTTGACGCGAAGGCGCGCGTGTAGTTCAATCCGGACACCTGGGATGCATGCAACTTAATTACAACCCGTAGGTAAGTCAAGTCTGCGTGCCAATTCTTCGGTGATTTGGGACTAGGTTATTGACTTCTGAGCAGAGACACGGAATACATGTCGGTTACGGGCACGCAAGGATCTCAGAATCGGGATGAATATGTACGTACGTACGTTTTTCATCCTACTCGAATCCCACGGAAGTACGCTCGCTCGCTTGCCCACAATGCCCCATATTCCATTCCATTTCAGATTTACTTTACTTTACTTTTGAAGTTGCAAGCGACTACGCGAGCCGAACCAAACTCATGGGTTGACATGGACACTAACGAAGCCCGCATCCATTTATTCCCAATTCACGGGCGAGATATGTACGCACGCTCTCACTCCCGATCCCATAAAGCCCCAATTCTTCCTTCGAATTCCATTTCGATTTCACTTTTGACGGCATTTCACGCAGTACCCGATACGTTGAAGTTAGCAGCAAGCTGATATCTCGAGGTTTTTGTATTTAGCAGCGCTAGGTTTGCCAAGGTGCAACGGCAGATGAATCGGGTATCATCGTGTTCATATGTGTTCCTCATGTTATTTGAGCCCGCGGCTCGAGCACAAGGTCCACGTTCCGGAGGAAGCCTCGCTCGCGTCCTCGCATTTGAGGCCAACCTGTTCCAGTTGGCCCAATTCAAACTGCTGGAGCCCCAATTAGATTCAAGCACACGCCGCGTATAGTGAGCAAGTCATTATTTCATTTCACGTACGCTAGGTACATGCAGAAGATGGATAGAGAGACGTAAAGTAGAGGACAGAAGAATTAACTCGCTAATCCTACTCAGGAATTCATGTTGGAGCGGGTGCAGGTCGAGCGCGCGCGCTCGCGAGGTACAGGGGTGGGGAAGGGCCACACAATGCAGTGGCCGTATCGCGCGCTCGAGTGCGCATTGGGCCGCCAGGCGATACCGCGGTTCGCGCGCACTGATCGCTGGAACGTAGATTGTGCGCTTCTGACGGCGCGCGCATGTACATCGTGTCTGAGTCGATGGTCCGCTGGGCAAGACGGAGCTGGGGCAGGGGATTCGGCGGCGGTGCGGTGGCGTGAACGCGAGAGGTGGCATGACAGTTCCGGGCTCCTGAGTTTCCAGAAAGGGATGATGAGGGCGGGGTGCATACAGCGCCAGTCTAAGTGCTGCGCTTGCGCACGCCGCCAATTGGGGTGGAATCGGCAGCGCGTGGGTCAAGCGGTGAGTGTTGTCACGTACACATATCGTTGAGCAAGCAACGCCGGCGCGCGCCGCTGCGTGCAGGTGTTGCTCGATACATTCGATAGCTGGGATGATAAAAAGGTAAGTTTGTGGCAAAGGCAGATGTCGCCAAGATGTCGTCATGGCGGACGCGGGCGTGGCTAGCGAAGGGCAGATCAGCGCGGAGGTGGCCATCTTTGGTTGTCAGAGTGCGAGCGACGCAGCGACGAATCGTTAGAGAGGTGGGAGTCAGAGTCCAAGACTGATCCGGCAATTCAGACTGATTGCCGATTAAGCGCCCATCACAGCCACTCTGTTTTCCGCCACCACCTCCTCCCAATCCGTCGCCATGTCGCACGCTCCGAGTCCAAGGAAATTTGCCCAGCTCCTGGTCTCATCGACGATGCCCTCTGGATCTGCACCACCCGACGCTGTGTCCGCCAGCCCCGCTCGCACCACTGGCCCTACTAGTAAGGCTCCAACCATTTCCATTTGTAAACGTTTTCAAACGGTTTTAACCGTTTTATTTCCATTTAGTTTGTCGGTGGGCACAAACAGTTTGGAAACAGTTTGTAAACGGTTTAAACGGTTGTGAGAAAACAACCACTTACCACGACTTGCTGGTTGGACCCTTACCCATAAATTCTGTCCAGAAGGAAGTGATGAGACTGTTCAAGGTCATGCCATTAGTCCCAGAGTGAGGAACCGCTCACTTATGCGCGGCATCTTTGTCTTTGATGGCGGTCGGCTATCTCGGCAAACCATCGCGCCTGCTTCCCGCCGCCATCCCGCTTCATAACTACCTTGGTGCAGCTCTTTGTTCACTGGAAACAGGGGTAATGTCTCATTTGTGACTTCATTATGGCCGGATTACTTGATTTGATCCCTCCAGATAGGTCCAAAGAACCTCGCAAAAATACCGTTTATAAACTGTTTTAAACGGTTTAAAACTGTTTAAATACCGTTTCCGTTTGATTTGGCCGGGTCCACAAACGAAAACTAAATGGTTGGAGCCTTACCTACTAGGACTCCGGACATCTTGCGATGGTGCCCATCAATCTAGCGCATCCTACACCTGCTGCTCTGTGCATTCAGATTTGCACTCCCCATGCACCACTTTAGGTCTTCATGTAAGCCACGCCGGATTCGGAACTCTGCGCTCCCGTACACATGTATGTTTTTATATTCTATTTCACCTTTTCTTGGCCTCGCCGCCCGCCTTTCACCCTTTCGAGGGCTCGAGGACGCACAATTACGCGCACAATCTGCCGTGCCGTGATTCACATTCCAGCATGCGCGCCCTGCGAGTTTCGGGACAGAGTCAACACCGCAACGTCGTGCATGCATCTCATGTCCATGGGCGCACCAGAGCCATGTTTATCGACCGCGCCTCGCTATGCATTCCCATTAGGCGGGGATATACTGCCCTCTACGAGTGCGGGGACCGATTCCACCACTAACCTGTGCGCGTCTAGCCGGTGCGCGATTCAAAACTCTAGCTGGGCTCACGGGTAAAAAGCCATCCAATGCACCTGTTCCGGTGGGATTATCACCACGGTGTACCATTCCACCGTATGATCATTAGCGTGTTAGCGTGTCAATGAACATGAGCACAGGGTCGTTCAAGTCTCCGAGGAGGACCCAAGCCCGAACTCAGCCTGTCCTCGCATCCGCATTCGAGGCCAACTCGCCGATTCAACTCGCTGGAGCCCCAATTCAACTGTGTGTGTGTTTCAATTCAAAACACAGCGGGAACACACAGGCAAATCCTTCATTCATCGTGCCATTGCACACAGATGATGGCTAAAGCGCGGTGGAGTATAGGGCACTGGCGGAATCAACTTTGCAGACAAACCACGGGATGTCCGTAAAGTCGGAACGACTCCGAGCGCGCGCGCACAAGAATATACGGGGGAAAGGTGGTGTGCCAGGCTGAGCGCGCGCACGGCACCTCCGGTGCCCTGCTCACTGGAACGCAGGCCCCCTATTTTGTGCGCATATCCGCTGGCAGCTGGATAAGACCGAGCCGGCGCAGCAAGTTTAGCCGCAGCGGTCGCAGGCAGTGCGAGCATGCTGGGCCCGGTGGGCGGCCAGGGCTCCAGGTCAGACATAGAAAGAAAGAAAAGCGATTCAAAGTCTTGCGCAGGCTAGAGCATCGGTACACAACAGTTAGACACATATTGGTGAGAACGGAGCTGAGAGTATAAACTTCCGGGGTATGCGCGCCCGCTGCATCAAGTGCAGGCAGGTATTGTTGGTGAGATGGGAGTGTAGGACGCAATGCATCTGAGCGGGGAGCACATATCTGGAGGTGCCCTAGGACATGGGAAAAATGAGGCAGGTAGAGACTAAAATCAAACAGGCGGCGCACTGGGTTGATGAGCACCATTGCGTGGACTCGGCGCTGTGTTGGAGTGCAGAAACGAGCAGAACTAGTAACGAGTATGAGGTGGTTGGGACGTCATGATGGTGGGCACGAAGTTGAATGGACAACACGGCGGCAGATCAGGGCAGCGTAATGCAGAGACAGGTACTTGTCTTAGGGATCGAGCAACGCATCGACGACTTCATCGAAGAAAGAGGCGTGAGCCAGTGATGGCGTATGATGAGACATCAGCTCGGCATTACTCTGCTGTACTTACACTGTATTTCGACCAAGTGTTCATCAATTGCGGTGTCCGGGATGCCCGATAAATCCTCTTCTGAGTTGAGGCGGTTTTTTCGTCCATGAGGAGGAATCTGGGTGCCCCGCATCATCGAACACTGCAACTCAGTGACAATTAGCTGATGCAGCCGTTGTGGCGAGTTACTCTACAATCCACTTCCCATGAATGGCCTTCAGCCCTCCACATTGTTACCATTCATGATCTGATATTATGTGGGATATTTTCCGACGTGCCATCTCAAACCACTTGGCATTTTCTTGATCAAGTTCTGAATGACTTTGAACCAATTCAAACACAAGAGGGAAAGTCTGGAAACTGTAATATGTCTGTTCAGGAGGCTCTTGCATTGGGAATTACCCGGGAATTGGGGGTTACAGAGTTGTTCTACAGCCCGTCGGTCTTTCAGCGTCGCCACCCCCTGTCCTGTTGTCATTGTTATGTTTTTCACCAAGGATTGTGTCTTAAATCAGCTAAAATGGGTAATGGTAGTAAAGCCTTGGTAAACTGCAAAGAAAATAATATATTGATCATCACAGACTACGGAGATTTTTTTTTGTTCGAATGGATTACTCCTGGGATGGTTCAAACTGCGTCGGAAAGCAACTGCCTATGTGGGATCCATACCAGACCACATCTGGTCGTACAGAGAGCATAATGCGAGGAATAAAATAAGAGCCAGCTGGATGTTCATGAAGAATTTAAAGGCCCGCAAGACGGGCATTTCATCACCCGGACTCAACGGTTCATTTCTAGCCATCAGCTCCGGCGCTGAAATTTTGGGGATGTGGGCATGAGCACGAGCCAAATCTGGGCACAGGATGTTTTCCACTTACCAGGATGGCTGTCAGGGGAATTTTGCGAGCTTTGCACCTTGTCGATGTCCAGTGGGTCCTGAACTTGTTCTGCACAAGAATCCTCATCATCAACTTCCATGATTTTTTAACCAAACAGAACTTTTTTACTTCAGGTAAAATTGGCTTACCAGAGGGAAGTGGAACAACCCAGTCATCTGTATCTGTTGGCTCACCTGCAAATATTGTCAGAAACCAAGCTGGGTCTTGGAAATCCAGTGGACTAACCATAATCCTCGCTGGAGAGCATGCGTGTGTCGGCCGACTCGTCCATACCAAATGGGTCCTGATCTTCTTGGTCTGAATAATAATCCGCATCATCCACTAAATTATTACTTGAGCAGCATAATTTGCATAGAGGGTCTACTTACCATGCGCAGATGGAACATCCATCTCGTTCGACAATTGATACATTGGCTGACCAAGATCCCGGGCGACGTCCTGGCTGTCTGGATTAAAGCCTTTTGCTTGATGGAACTGACACAGTCCAGCATAAACATTACCATCCCAAGACCTCCCCCCAATCTCTGTGGAGAGCGAGATGGAGGGGAATCCCAGATAAGTCGCATCCTCCGCGCTAAGACGTTCGGCACCTGATGGATCGAGGGACCAGTATACTGGATACTCCGGCCATCTGAATGACGAGGGCCCCGTTTGAAAATTTTCTGGCGGGCAGAGGAATAGGTAGCCTATAGGGGTGTCTTCCGCAACCGGCGAAATTTTGACATGAAAATAAATGTCCTCCACGACAACTAGTTGAATGGGTTAATAAGAAATTGGCCAAGAATAGTTCCAGACATACCATAATCCTCAAGATTGGATGTGATCCCGAGGCGGCTGAAAATATGATTCGCTTGACTGAGCCAGGAATCGGACCCCGAGATCCACATGTTTACCCAGACTCTGCCACCAATATCTCCTGTGGTGAAACTGGAAGTCGGCCATTCAGAACAGATCACCATGCAGCGAAAATATAATCATAATACCGAGTGCAACCACTTTCGACAACTTCCCATGTCACACTTGGAGGAATTCCCCAACCACCTAAATTAACTTCTGTATCCCGCAAGAGTGCAATCTCAACCAAGTCTTCGAGTCGATCCTCTGAAGCGCAGGCAATTATTGTGTTCAGAGTCACTGTTGCGGAGGCGGAACAGTAGAAGTTTCGAGATTGTGATAGATTCCAATAGCATATTTTGTGATACTGGTGGAGTGTCAGAGAATCGATGGCTATGGCTTCTTGTTTCGGAAAATCCAACGATTCAATTTCGCGTCGGTGGGATATCACTGGTAAACTGTAGGCCCAGTACATGGTGCGGCTGGGGATGAGGTCTGCACAGAGGCGACCAGAGGAACGACGTATCCAAAGGGTGAAATCCTCTTCCCACTGGAAATATCTACATAAAGAAGGAGGGCATCCGAGACTATTGAACTTACGAGATCCCGTTGGAATATAGTGGAGAAATAATCCCGCATGGCCTGCGACAGTTGTCAGCGAGCTGGCTGATACGGTTAAGCTTTCGTACTGAGAAATCCTTGATCTTCAGAGACATCAATATTTGTCAAGTGGAAGTGGTAAATATACATACACAGTGACCATGGATATACACCCTCAACATGGGTGAATAATGATCCAGAAAATGTTCAAATGGTATCAGATCTAATTTGAGTTTCAAGTCAGTGGTGACACATTTTAAATCCATGGTTGTACCATCGTGGAAAACCGTGGCATGCATGTTGTTTAGACTCGCTGCCGCATGAAGCTGAATAATATTGGGATGACTGGGTATATAATTGATCATAGCGCCGGCAACCAAGGTTTTGCAACTTACCGAAGCATCATATAACTTGCAACATCCCTCCGCCATTCCTGGGAAATACTTTCAGTAGACATTAGAAGATGGGCAATTTAACATACCTCTTCTGCACCATCGCCTTGATATATCGCCACAGTCTTGCTTGACTCTCGGCCCTCCACTTTAGCAGAATACATCCGCCGAACATGCCATGATTGATGCTGGCGATAAACAAGGCCCGACTCATTACCCACTTGTATTTCATGTTGGAGATCTATCTCTCCCATTGGGATCATTCGGAAGTCTGGTCAATATTCAACACCTATTAACAGGATACATGTGGAAAGTTTACCAGAGGGCACGGTCTGAGCAGTAGTATAACTGTTTGTGAAATTGTTGAAATTGTTGTTGAAAGTGCCGCCGGCTACCGTGAAGTGGTCTGACCGCGAGAAAATTGCGCTGCCATACCTAGATTAGGTGCGGTGAGAAGTAGCACGAGAAGAGCTCACGAGGAAGCCCCAGGATCGTATGTAGTCGTGCCAGAGCCAGACTTGGCATCCATATGTGGTTCTTCATCCATCGATGGTGAGGATAAGAGGACAAGATGTTAAGCGCCCAAGTACAGCTTCCATGCTTAAAATATGCATCAGCTGTGACAGCTTCTACGGCACAGCAACTTGAACAGCACAAGTATAGCCCTGAACGACACGAAAATTACATGGTCAGTTCTAAAAGAAAGAGTCGTGGATTGTTAGAAAAAATATTTGTGGATGGGCACCGCCACCTCCTTTCAGCAACGTGAGCCGAGTCCCCACGATGCCAATCTGCTGTCAAACATTTCGTTCTTGTTCTCTCCCTTATCGTCATTGCTGGTCCTTGTTGTTTTAGACTCGCTGGTTCCCGGGTATTCAACTCCAATTGCCTTATGGGTATGATTCACTCATAATCCCCGTCTTTGGTCCCCCTCAGGCTCGGTGGATCGCGACTCCATCCTGTGTGCACTTCTGTGAATGTCCTGTCCAAATCCCGTCGCCCCAAGCACTTGTATCTCTCACTAATACAGTCACTCCCAGCATCACAGGCTCTCGAAGATTTGATTCTGTCGTTTACCGCTGGCATTTCTGGACTCAAAAGCCCGTTGACCGACCGACTCGTCTGATTTATTCTAGACTTTGTCGTCAATGTCACGATCAACTCTGAAGCTGTGGTATGTTGAATTTCAACACCTGACTCTGAATGTTCGCCGTCATGATCAAGGCGAGCCATCGTGCGTGCAAGTAATTCTTCTGAGCTTTCCACTTCAGGAAATCATCCGGACGAACTTCGCCTCAGTCGACAGATCCGTTCTCCCAAATTCCACACCGTTGACTGGGCTCCTCCAACTGTATCCGCAACCAGTTAGCACAGTATATCCGACAGCGACCCCACTTATAGACCGCAATTTACCCCTTTTTACAGGTTACATGCAGCTACCTTCAACAACCCTTCATTCAGTTGACACGCTCTCCAAGAGGTGGTTGCTCAACTCATAGTGTCCGGTTTCTAACTTCCTATTTTCTTGAGATTCTTCCGGGAAGGGAAGTAGCTCACTGAGGTTTCCTTCGCGCAAGCCAGAAGCCTCGCACTAGTGCAAATATACTTCAACGATAATCACGCTAGCGCAAGTGCACTCCCACCCGTGCACCTGCATGCATGCGATTGTAAATAAGTAAGTCTCCGTCCCAATTTTTTCCTCTTTGGTTCGTTCGGTACGGCAGCCGGTTTACTTATGTATGTACAGAAACTTCCCTGGCCCGGGGCTACAGAATCATGTACACGATCGCGAGTCTCGCACTGGAAGGGGATGTATGTATGTATTTTCCAATTGAATCTTTGGTCCGTTTTCACGCTCCTGTGTGTTTGCCCGTATTACGTGCATTCTACCTTAGATTCGCGTACATACCAAACTCAGCAGCAAAGTCAGTGCGGAAATAAACCAATCCCGCATTCTCATTCATTCTTCCAAGTCCGAATCACACTCGGGGTCCGAGGTGCGGAGGTATATATTTTCCCAATCCCTCTCGATGTGGCCTTTCCATTCACCCGGTCTTCCAGTACACTACTCTACAAGGTAATCCTCGAGTTTCTCAGCAGCGCGTAACGCAGAGCCAGACGTACCTAAGGCATTAAAGTAAGCGGGTTCATAGCTTTCAGCGGCACTGTTTAATTTGAGCACGGCTGGGTCGACGTTGGGTCCGCGTTCACGTCACGTCCCGGCGCGGCGAAGCTCATTGTATGTTTCGTCGTATTCTATTGCGCTAGAATTGCAATCCAACTCGCTATGCGATATGCATTCCCGCACCTCAATTCCACTGGGGACACATCACAAAAAAGGGAAGTCTTTATTCGCTATGCACTTACAGAGGGTACTGTAGATGTAGGACATACCGGCAATAGCCAACTATGCTACTTCGCGCAAACACGACAGGATATGTGCAAGGTCGAGTCGGACTTGGAGATGCCCCGAGCGCGCGCACTGGCAAGGATGTGCAGGGAAGGGGAAAGTAATGCGCCGGCCATGTCCACAGCGGCTCGCATGGATTGTTCTGGAAGGCGGACTGCACGCCGCCGCCGACGCACGCATGTACACCTGTGTCGATGATTCGGCGGAAAAGACGGAATGGATGCGCAGGGATTTCGAGGGCGGCGGTGGCGGCAGAATGAACGCGAAACACAGCGCGAGAGTGCTGGGGCCGGCGAGCGTGCAGGGCTCCAGAAACCGATCATGCGGATATGCGGGTGCATACAGCGCGAGTGCATGATGCACTTGCGCATGCTAGGCATTGGCGTTAGAAGCGGCTAGGGCGTAGGCATACGTGTCGGATAAGTACATTGATTAGCATGGATGCTAAGGGAATGCACCGAGCGTGCCTGCGCGCCGCTGCGTCGAGCAAGCTATGTTAGTGATACGTAGAGACACATAACGAGTAGATGAAGAGCTAGGTTTGGCGGCTGAGCTAACACAAGGTCTTCCCGTAGGACGCGACACACGATGGATGAGTAAGGGAAAGACGCCCGGGGCAGATGCGATGCACTGGGTCCATGAGCACCATTGGGCAGGCTCGGCGCCGGGCTGGAGGACGAGTCACGATCCTAAGGTGCCGTGATGGCGGGCGGGCATGGATGGTAAGAGCAGACCAATGCGGAGGTAGGTGCTGTTTCTTTTTCAGAGCGCGAGTGACGAACCGTTGGAGAGGTCGCAAGAGAGACAAAAGTGGTGTGCGTCGAAGCCAAGAAGATGCCGGTGATTCAAACTGATTGCCGGTTAAGCCCATCACAGCCACTTTATTTTCTTCCATCAGCTCTCGCGCTCCAATCCAGCGCAATGTCGCTCGTTCTTCAGAAAATCTACGCAACTCCTCGTCCCGTTGAGGTTACCCTCTGGATCTGCACCACCCGAGGCTGTGTCCGCCGGGTCCGCTCGCACCAGTAGCAGCCTCACAACATCCGCATCCCTGACTCCGAGCCCGCGCGATGGTGCTAGCACGCCTGGAACTCTGCGCTGCCCGTACATTTCGTTTGGATAAGCGGCCATAAAAAATGCTCTTTTCCTTCAACCCTTGACTCTGCAATCCTCTTGGACCCGCGCTGCCCCATCACTCCCTAAGGCTCCACACTTCGTCGACGATGTCCTCTTGCTGCCAACTTGAATGCGCACTACCCCGACTGTGTCCTTCGGCCATGCTCGAGTTCGCCGCTGCAGCCACGCATCCCCAGGGCCCGTGAGTGCCCCTGCTCAGCGCCGAGCCCACACAATGAGACTCACCGCCTTACTGTTCCTCTACTCTGTCAATCTTTCAACGCTCTGCGCATTTACTGCGCTCCCGTTACTGCTTCGTGTATCTAGCGATGTGCGATTCACGCCTTTCTCCCCATACATCTGCGGATTCCTTTTTTCTTGAGGCATCACCATCCATCTTTGCGCGGGTCGAGGGTATACACCCCGGAAGTCCGCCTCGCCCGGCACTGCCCGTCCTCTGTCTCCAATTGTGCGGGACATGCTGCATTCACGACCCAGCGCGACGTAAAACTCGCTCTCCGACGTCATACACTGACATCTAAGGTACTCTATACTGTTAGATAGTGTATTAGGATTGCATACGGTTTGTAGTGCCAATCAATAGCTGACTTGCGTTTGCATGCGCTTGGCGCATCGAGTTCCACAGGAGATAGTATTCAGAAATAATCAAGAAATGGCATCAAATCATCTCGAAATAGGACTCCGTGTACGTGTGGTTGTGAATCCCCGGCATTCCAATATCTCAACCTGCACCCCTGTTTCGATTCAGAACACCCAACCAAAGTAATGTATGACCCTGTGGCCCGAGGCAAGTTACACCCATTCTATTGCACATTTTCCCAAAAGCTTACTGTATTCAGCCCTGAAATGGGTCACTATCCTTTTGACTCGATCCAAAACTATTGTCGTCACCTCGGTATCGGTTACATGTATCCACTGGTTCGTCTCTTCCAACCCATAGCGGGAATCTCCCTCCTGAGCACTGACTTGGATTCAACTCCTACCTTCTCACATGGCTTAAAGCGAACTCACACTCCGTGCAAGGTACAGGAAGTGAATCTGTGGGTTTATCCAATTATATCCAAGGACTGTCTAATATTGAATTATATCCAAAGACTCGGGGTGATTGGCTCGTCCGATTTATTCAATTCACTCCAGACTTTGTTGTCAACACCACCATCCATTCTGAAGCTGAAATACGCCGAGTTACAACGGCTTTGTGACGATCAAGGTAGGCCTTTGTTTTTCTGCTCTTGTCTTCTGAACTCCTAATTCTAAGGAATCATCCGGACGAGCTTCGCCTCAGTCTCGCATTGACCTCTGACATCCTGTATTCCACATTCCACCCAGTCAGCACCTGTAAGTATCCGGATCCGTAGTTTGTTCGCCCGAGGTATGAATTGGGTAAGTTATGAGTTATATACTCCCGGCTCGACCCCAAAGTACCCTGGTTTACCCCTACATCCAGCTACATTGAACCAGTCGACGCCCGGTGGACTGGGACCAAAGTCCTTCTCCGACTGAGTGCCCCAGTCATGGTATCCCATTCCAACTTTCCTCGAAATTCTTCTAGGACCGTAAGTGGGTTACTGAGGCTTTCCTCGCATTGTTATTAACACCTTTGCTCGCGCAAGGGGCCCATACATGCATGCAACTGAATTCTGCGCAGAGACACTTCCATGGGCTATTGGCGCAGATAGTACAGGTCCACAACCTCGAGTCTGGACTCTGAGATGTATGGTTTGCGTACGGAACTCATCCAATTCCTGGTACGTCTGTGTGCTTGTATGTGCTTGCCTGTATTTCATTCCATTCCATATCAGTAGGGAACGCAAAGCGGGTGGCTGAAATCAACCAAGCCTGTTCCATTCATTCATCCACTGGTGTGTTCATTAATTTCAAGTCCGAGTTCGGGTTAGAGTCCGCGATATGTATGTATGCTCCCACTCCCCTGCCTCGACGGCGACCTCCCTTGGTCGATTTCACTTTCGACGGCTTTTCATTCGACAATACATCGCTTCAAAAACTATCTCTCGATTTTTTCAGCTGTGCGCAACGCAGTCCTGGAGGTATCCAATTCATCCAGGTAAATTGCTATTATACGTATGTCGTTCACATGTCCCGTTTGGTTTATTTGACCCCGAGGCTCGAGCACAGGAGGGTTGACATTCGGGTCCCCAAGGAGAACCGAATGCCAACCTCGCGTGTCTTCGCATTCACATTCGACGCATGTAGCCAACTTGCTATAAATGAAATCAACTTGCGATGGGTTCCAATTCAGTTCAAGCACACGCCGCGTAAAACAAGCAAGTGCTTCATTCATCCATGCTATGTACTCACGGATGATAGCAACAGCGCGGTGGAGTATCGGGACTAGCAGAATCGACTTCGCATGCAGACCACGGGATGTCCGTAGTCGGAGCGGCTCCGAGCACGCGTGTGCGCGAGGATGTACAGGGCGGCGGGGAAGATGATGGTGCGATGCGATGAGCGGGCGGTTCAGATGCACTGCTCGCTGAACGCGCATTCGGGCCCTCGGTGTGCGCATTTCCATCGCGTCGATGGTTCGTTGGACAGGACAGAGTCGGCGCAGGGAGTTCGGCTGGGGACGGTGATGGGACGTGGGAGGCAGCGCGAGTGTGAAACCGGACAGCGTATGGGCGCGCTGATGCACTTTCGCTCTCCGTGAACTGGGGTGGAGGCAGGCAGCGCGTTGGTATACAATAGCGAGTCACATTGATAAGGGCAGAAGGTATTGGGTGCGTAAAGTACATACAGCGGACATGGCTGGATAAAGAGGTAAGTTTGTGAGCAGTGTAGCACGAGCCGTTACCAGTTGTAGGACTTGACACAGGCTAAGGGATATGAAAATGAGTAAGGTGAAGTGGGAAGGGAAGAAGCGACGCACTGGGTTGATGGGCACCATCGCGCGCACTCGGCGCTGTGTTGGAGTGGAGAGACAAGCAGGACTAGTCACGAGTCTGAGGCTGCCAAATTTGAGGCGGATGTCATGCCATGGCGAGCGTGGGCGTGACCAGAAGATATAGCGGCAGGTAAGAGAAGATAAATGCAGAGGTAGGCGGTGTTTGGGAGCGAGCAACGCGTCGACGATGTCGTCGAAGAAGAAAGAGGCGTGAGCCAGTGATGACGTATGATGGGACATCGGCTCGGCATTACTCAGTTGTACTCGGGCGAGGGGCAACACCACCTTACTGTACTATTTTGACCAAGTTTTCATCAATTTTGGAATTTTCAATGTCCGGGATGCCCGATAAATCTTCTTCTGAGCTGAGGTGATTTTTGCACCCATCAAAAAACAATCTGGGTGTCCCGCGTCACCAAACACTTCAACTCAGTGACAATCAGCCGCCGCAGCCGTTGGCGGCGAGTTACTCTACAATCCAAGTCAGTTTGGAACTTCCCATGTGAGTGGCCTACAGTCCTCCACATTTTTACTGGGCATGTATCTATCCGCTGGTTATGATCCAATATTACCTTGGAATCAAACCACTTCGCATGTGCATGATCAAGTTCAGAGTGACTTTGAACCAATTCAAAGAAGATGGAAAGTCTGAAAACTGTAATTTGTCTGTGCAGGAGGCTCTTGCATTGGGAATTGCTTGGGAGTTGGGGGGTTACAGATTATTTCTACAGCCCGTCGGTCTGTCAGCATCGCCACCCCCTGTCCTGTTATCATTGCTACGTCTTTCACCAAGAAACTGAGTCTCGCAGCCAGACCGGGTATTGGTAGGAAAATGTTGGTAAGGTGCAAAGAATAATATTGGTCATTCGTGGAGTACAGAGAATTTAGTTCAAACAATATTAATCCAGAGATGTTTCAAAAGCGTCAAGAAGTGTCTGTACTATTTCAGACTTGTACCAGACGGTCCAGACCACACGCAGTCATACAGCCAGCATAATGCAAGGAATAAAACCAGAGCCAACTGGATGTTCATGAAGAATTTAAAGGCCCGCGAGACCGGCATTCCATCATCATCCGAACTCAACGGTTCATTTCTAGCCATCGGCTTGGGTGCTGGATTTTTGAGGATGTGGGCATGAGCACGAGCCAAATCTGGGCACAGATGAAAACGTGTTCCACTCACCACAATGGCTGTCTGGGGAGTTCTGCGAGTTTTGGGCCTCGTCAATGTCGACTAGGTCTAGATCTTGTTCTGAATAGGAATCCTCGTCATGAACTTATAAAATTTATTAGTCGAACAAAAGGTTTAGCTTCGGTTGGATTGGCCTACCAGAGGGAAGCAGAGCAGCTTCTTCATCTGTGTCAGTTGACTCGCCTGAAATTATGATCATAAGCCAGTTAGATCCATCAAAGCATTGCACTAACCATCATCCTGGCTGGCTAGGTTGTGTGTATCGTCATCCGTATGGAGTGGGCCCTGATCTTTTGGGTCCGAATAATAATCTTCGTCATCCTCGTCATCCACTGGTGATACATTATCATCAGTCGGACAGTACGGTTTGCTTACGGATGGTGGACTCACCGTGAGCGAACAGAGGATCAGTCTCACTGGCCAGTTGACAAAGTGGCTGGCCAAGATGGCGAGCAACGTCCAGGCTGTCTGGATCAAAACCTTTCCCTTGATGGAACTGACGCAGTCCGGCGTAAACACTGTCATCCCATGACCACCCATGGACATCTGTGGAGAGCGAGATGGAGGGGAATCCCAAAGCAGTGGCATCCACCATGCTAAGATGTTCGCCACCTGATGGATCGAGGGACCAGTATGCTGGACAGTGGGGCCATCTGAATGAGAACAGTCCCATTTGAAAATGGTCTCGTGGGCAGAGAAATAGGTAGCCCATGGGAGGGTCTTCCACAGTCGGGGCAATTATGAGCTTGAACTCAACATAATGCACAAGAACTAGTTGAATGGGTCAATAAGAAATCAGCCAAGACTATTCAGACGTACTATAATCCTCAAAATTGGATGTAATCCCGAGCCGGCTGAAAATATGATTCGCTTGACTGAGCCAGGGTTTGGAATTAGATGTCCAGTTCCACATGGATAACTCGAGAGTGCTGTCAAATATATCACTGGAGGCAAAACTGGAAGTCGGCCAATCAGAGCAGATCACCATGCGGCCAAAATGAAGTCATAATACCAGGTCCAACCATCTTCGGTGACTTCTCTAGTCGCTCCTGCAGCAGTTGTCCAATCATCTAGAAAGATCTCTGCATCAGGCAGGAGTGCAATCTCAACCATCTCTTCCACAATTATTGCATTCAGATTCACTGTCACAGAGGTGGACCAGTAGAGGTTTCTAGGTCGTGATAGATTCCAATAGCATATTTTGTGGTACTGTTCTAGTGTTAGAGACTCGATGGCTATGGCCTCTTGAGCTGGGCCCTCCGATGGTTTGATTGCCGGTAAGAGGGGTATTCGAACGCCAGGGGCATCCCAGGGGTACGCAGAGTTTGCTGGTATGAGATCCACGCAGAGGTGACCAGAGGAGCGACGAATCCAAAATGTGCATTCATTTTGGGACTAAATATTGGCATGAATGAGTAAGGCATCCAAGATGATTGAACTTACTGGAGTCTGTTGGAATACAGAAGAGAGATAATGCAGCGTTGCCTGCGACAGCTATTAGCGAGCTGGCTCATATGGTTAAGCTTTCGTACTTGGTAATCTGTGCCCTTTAGAGATGTCAATATTCGGCAAGTGGGAAGTGGTGAATGTAAATACACAGTACCCATGGATATACACCCTCAACATGGGTGAATGACGATCCAGGAATTGTTCGAACGGTATCAAATCTAATCCAACTGTCAAGCTCTACGGTGACATTTTCAAGCCAAGACCGCACCATCATGGAAAAGTGTTGCATGTATACCACCCGAACTCGCTGCTCCACGCATCTGGATAATATTTGGATGGCTGGGAGTACAATTCATAATAAGGACGAAGGTTTTGCAAGAGACTTACCGAACTGTCATATAATTCGCAATATCCTGGCGCCATTCCTGCCGGACCTTATCAGAACATTCATTTTAGGAAGGCTCAAGAGAACTTACCTCCTCTGCGCCGTCGCCCTGATACATGGCCACTGTCACACCCGACTTTCGGCCATCTATCTTGGCATAATACACCCGCCGTACACGTGTCCTTTCAGGGTGGTGGCAACCTACAATCCCTGTCTCGTTGTTCAAGCGTATTTCTTCCAAAAGATCGATATCGCCCATTGGGATCATTCGGAAGTCTGCCCGAGATTAGTGTCTTTGCAAGGAATACGGGGGAAATCTACCGGAAGGCACAGCCGGAGCGCTGGTGTAATTCTTTGTGACGTTGTTGAAGGTCCCGCCAGCTACGGCGAAGTGGTGTGACCGCGAGAAAATGGCGCTGCCATGCCTATATTAGGCGCTGGTGAGACACGGCCCATATCGATGAAGGCTCGTAGCATAAGAAGAGCTCACGATGAAGACCCAGGATTGTCTGTAGTCGCGCCAGAGGCAGATTCAGCATACCCATCTGCTTCGTCGTCCATCGACGGTGAGGGTAAGAGGAAGAGATGTTAAGCGCCGAATCACAGCTGCCACGCCCTTTACGAAAGGCTTAAAATAACGCAACGGCTCTGACAGCTTCCGCGGCACAGCAAATTGAACAGCCCTGAACGACATGAGCATTGAATGGTCAGTTCTAAAGGGAAGAGTCGTGGATTGTCGGAACGAAAATTCGCGGATATTCACCGCCACCCCCTTTCAGCAACACGAGCCGAGTCTCATCAAAGATCCCACACCGCCAATTCGCTGTCAAACATTTCGTTCTTGTTCTCTCCCTCATCGTCTTTGCTAGTCCTTGTTGCTTTAGACTCGCTGGATCCCAGATATTCCACTTCAGTTGCCTTATGGTTATGATTTACTGATATCCTGTCCTGTCTTGCCTCAGCTTGCCTCTCCATTCATCCCCGCCTCCGGTCCCCGATATCACAATAGATCGCGACTCCATTCTGCGTGCACTTCTGTGGACGTCCCATGGCCCCAATCTCTCCTCTCCCTGTGCTCTGTATCACTTCTAGCATTGAATCATTTCCCAAAGATTTTATTCTGTTTTTTCTGGACTTATCCACTAGCTTTGTATCGTTCACACCGCTTGTCCTACCTGTAAACCTGCCTAATATTTGGTGTGGCACTGGCATTTGATTTGACACTCGTGAAAAATCTGACTGATGCACATTGTGGGCATTATTGCTGATTTATATAGGATCTATCAACTTTGATACAAGCAGGATGCGGGCGATGGGGCTTGACTTTGCTTTGGTCGCGCAATACTACTAGTAGTCAACGCGAAGACAGTGATCCTACATTCCAAGGTCCATAGCCGGTCTTTTATTATGCCTGGGTCAAAGCTGACTCATTCCATACATTTCACTCAGAACTTCCGTGCCCGTTACTTCGATCTCTAGATTAGCTAGGGTCATTGAAATTGGCTTGACCTTTAAACCACCCTTAACCAGTCGACGCCCGATGGACTCGACATCTTTCCTCGAGGTGAGTGCTCATTTCCTAGTGTCCCATACACAACTTTTTCGTCCACTTTCTTCCTGTACCTTAATTCACTTACTGAAGATTCTCCTGGATTCCAGGACTTGAAGTGCTGATCATTTCCGTGTACTGCCGCTCCTATTCTTTGGGAAGGCCTGGGGGTCCTGATGGGCATCGATTTGACTGATTTCGGTGCGCATTTCACCCTGTTATTAATTTTTATTCCACTTCATAGGACGTTCACTCTCGAGCTTGAATTCCGCTTAATGTTCGGGCTCCAGGCTCGAACAGGCCCCTGGTCCTGCGGCCAACCATGTGTCGTTCTCCGAGACTTCTCATGTTTCCGCTTCAGACTTTCTCACTGTGCATCCAATCCCAGGGCTTTCAATATTCCGACTCGCACCCCGCTTCGCTTCAGGCGACCGAACCTATGATCCCGGAGGCAAGCCATGCCCTTTCTTCAATCGCACAAAATGATTCCTAACTCGACTCGTTGTATTCAGCTGATACCGGTCCATATTCTCTCACAGAAACGCCAGGGTACCAGCCAGCCAAGGTTCATTGGCTTCGAAGCTCACCTGGCTTACTGTAACGCCGACTCGCGCTCTGTGCCGAGTACGGTACGTGATCTCGCATTTAAATTATATAAATTGCATTCAAAGCTGATTCCCTCATTACATCCACGGGCCGACTGACTGACCGACTTACCGAGTCGACTCATTAATATTCACTTCAGAGCTCACTCTGAAGCAAAAGTATGCCGAATTCCGCAAGTTCACTGTGTTCGGGGTAAGTAAACATTTGTTCCTCGTCTTCTGAACTTCTCACTCTATGGATTCACTTTGATGCCGTCCCACATCAATCCGATCTCTTGAATCCCACTTCGACCGCTCCGCAACCCATCAATTAGTGCAGTGGATTAGCCCAAGCTATGAGTTGTATACTTATCGCCGACTCGACTCAGGGCTCAATGAACCTCAATTCACCCATTCTACGAACTACAGCTTCATCTTCATGAACAACCAGTCGACGCCCGATGATGACTCCCTCGAACTCCCTCTCCAAGGTGTGTGCTCAAGTCACGGTGTCCATTTCCTATCCCTTTCCTCCAGATTATTTAAGGATCGTAATCATTAAGCTGCTGAAGGTTCGTTCCCTGGAGCCAAAAGTATGAAGCCCGCTAAATTATTAACCTGTTAGTGCACGTAAGTGCAGCTCGTAATCATGCATGCGATTATATTCGCAGGCACAATTCTTCGGTGATTCAGCACTAGTTTGCTGACTTTTTCGCCGAGGCACCATCCCATCGCATGAGGCCCAAATGAGGCCTTGACGGAAATAATCAAGGGTGCATGGTTGGAGTCTCAGACTCGGATTTTGTGATACATGTATATCACTCAACGTGAGTCCCTGGTCCGTTGGCGTGCGTACCCGTATTCAGTTTCATTTCATTTCAAAGTTACCGGCGCCGCACTACCAGTGCGTGAGTCAAACCAAACTCGACGGCCAATATTGGCGCGGAAATAAACTAACGCCGCATTCGCATTTTATTCATTCATTATTCCGAGTCCGAATCTCATTGAGGGTCCCAGGTAGAGGTACGTATTTTCCCAATCCCACTCGATGTGACCTTTCTATTCACTTAGTCTTCAACTACACTACTCTACAAGCTAATCTCTCGAGATTCTCAGCAGCGCACAACGAAGAACAGGATGTACCCAGTAAATTTCTGTCTTCGCGTTCATCTTGGTGCCTTGTTTACTTGAGCACGAGCACACGCTGGGTCCACGTTGACGTACGTCCCGGCACAGCGCAGCTCATTGGATGTTTCCTCGTATTCTAACTAGATTTATTGCGCTAGAACCACAACCAAACTAACTATGCATCCAATTCCATGAGGGATACATCACGAGAAGGTAAGTCTTTATTCGCTATGCACTTACTAAAATGGTACTGTAGGTGTAGAACAAAGCAATCAAAGACTCTACTTTGCGCCAACACCACGAGGTACACGCCAAGTCGCGCGCACTGGTAAGGATATAAGAGGAGAGGGAAAAGCAATGCGCCAGGCACGTCCACCGCGGTTCGTATGGACTGCTTTGGAAGGTGGATTGCATGCCGCCGCCGACGAACTGTGTCGATGATTCGGTGAAAAAGATGGAATCGATGCGCAGGAATTTCGGGGGTGGTGGTAGCGGATTGAACGCGAAACACAGCGCGAGGATGCTGTGGCCGGCGAGCGTAAGGTTCAGGAGAGCGACGATGGTTACGGGCGGGCGGGCGGATACAGTTCCCAATGCGCGAGTGCATGAAGCACTTGGGCATGCCAGGCATTAAGGGTAGCGCAAGGTTCCAGATGCGTATATTAAGGAGCAGAGATGCCAAGGGAAAACACCGAGCGTGTCTGCGCGCCGCTGCGTCGAGCAAGATATGACGTAGGGGCACATAACTAGTAGATGGAGAGGTAGGTTTGGCGCCTGAGCTAGCACAAAGGGCTCCCGTAAGACGTGACACACGATATATGAGCAAGGGAAAGACGGCGAGAGAAGATACGACGCACTGGGTCAATGAGCACCATTGTCCGGACTCGGCGCTGGTTCGGAGTGCAAAGACGAGCGAGACCACCGGTGCCAGTGAGGAGGCAGATGCCATGATGGCGGGCGCGGGCGTGGCCAGTAAGGACAGATCAATGCGGAGAGGCGACGCACTGGGCTGATGAGCACCATTGCAAGGACTCGGCGCTATGTTGGGGTGCAGAGACGAGTAGGACCAGTCGCGAGTTCTGAGCCTCCCGGGATGTTGAGGGCAGATGGCGTGATGGTGGGCGTGGGCGGGGCTGGTGGGCACAGTGGGAGATCAGAGCACAGCGATGGGGAGGTCGGTGGTGTTGGGGGCGAGCAACGCATCGACGACGTCGTCGAAGAGGAACTTAGACCAGTGATGACGTATGATGTGACATCAGCTCGGCATTACTCGGCTGTACTCGCAACACCAGCACTATATCGACCAAGTTTCATCACAATTTCGATGTCCAGGATGCCCGATAAATCTTCTTCTGAGTTGAGGCGATTTTTGCACCCATCAAACAAAGTCCCGCGTCATTGAACACGTCAACTCAGTGACAATTAGCTGCCGCAGCCGTTTGCGGCGAGTTACTCTGCCATCCAAGTCAGTTTGTGATTGGGGCTACAGTCCTCGTTAGAGTCCTCCACAATTTTATCATCCATGCCTGTCCGCTGGCGATTACTATGAGCATATCTAATCTCCAACGTGCCATTTCGACCCACTTGGCATTTTCCCGATCAAGTTTCAAGTGACTTTGAACTAATTTGAAGAAAGAAATCAGCGTAAAATACCCACATAAGTGAAATCCAGAATGAATAGGGAAGAGCAATTGAAAGGTTGTGCAGATGTAGATATTCAGGACCTTGATACATTGATTCCCGATCAGAGAGTATCACTAAAACCTGTGTCCGTTTATCCTTTCATCACACAAAGTTGAGTCTCAAATCAGCCTAAAATCGATGGTGATAAAACGACCATCCTCGATAAGCTACAGAGAAAATAGTATTGATCATTCACGGACTAACAACTATTCTCTATAATGTATCGAAAAGCGTTTTAAAAAGTATGTGTTGACTTTGTAGCTCACACGTGATCATACAGCAAGCATAATGCGAGAAACACAATTAGGGCGAACTGGATGTCCATGAAGAATTTAAAGGCCCGTGAGACCGGCATTTCATCATAAAGACTGTACGGTTCAGTCTCCTGGCTCCGAGTCATTGCCGACTCGGGCGCTAAAATTCGACGATGGTCAAATCAGGGCATAATAATGTATTCCACTTGGTGCTTACTCTCATTGCCCTCGGTAGAGTGTTGTGAATCTTCTGACACGTCAATGTTAGGCAGGTCCCGATCTTTTTCTGTTACTGCACAAGGGTCTTTACCTTCCAACATTTATTAGCTGGACAGAAAATTTACTTCCGGTATGATTTACTCACCACGGACAAGTGGAACAGCTTCTTCGTTTCGGGCCGTCGACTCGCCTAAAGAGTATATATGGTCACAAATTATATTGGGTCTTCAAATCCAGTGTACCAACCGTCATCCTTGGTGACTAAACTGCGCATGTTGTCCGACTCGTCCAAACCAAGTGGATCCTGATCTTCTTGGCCTGAATAATAATCTTCGTCATCTTCATCATCCACTGGTAATACATTATCATCAGTTGAAAAGGATGGTTTGCCTAGGGATGGTGGACTCACCGTGAGCGAACAGAGGATCAATCTCCCCTGCCAATTGATAAAGTGGCTTGCCAAGATGGTGAGCGACGTCCTGGCTGTCTGGATCAAACCCTTTGGCCTGGTGGAATTGCTGCAGTCCTGCGTAAACACTGGCATCCCATGACCTTCCAAGGATCTTCGTGGATCGCGAGATGCTGGGAAATCCCAAAGCAGTGGCATCCTCCATGCTGAGATGTTCGACACCTGATGGATCGAGGGACCAGTATGCTGGACACTCCGGCCATCTGAATGATGATGGTGCCGTTCGAAAATTTTCTTGTGGACAGAGAAATAGGTAGCCCGGGGGAGTGTCGTCCATAGTCGGCGAAATTACGAGCTTGAACTCAACAGAATGCATGAGAACTAGTTGAATGCGTTGATAAGAAATTGGTCAAGAATAGTTTCAGACGTACCATAATCCTCAAAATTGGATGTGATCCCGAGGCGGCCGAAAATATGGCTTGCTTGACTGAGCCAGGGATCGGAATTGAACCTCCTGTTCCACATGAATAACTCGAGAGTGCTGTCAAATATATCACCAGAGGCGAAACTGGAAGTCGCCAGTCAGAATAGATCACCATGCGGCCAAAATAAAATTGTGATACCGGGTCCAGCCACCTTCCATGACTTCTCCTCTCACTCTTGCAGCAGTTCTCCAATGACCCAGATAAACCTCTGCGTCCAGCAAGAGTGCAATCTCAACCGAGTCTTCGAGTCGATCCCCCGAGGGGCACACAATTATTGCGTTCAGATTCACTGTTGCGGAGGTGGAACAGTAGAGGTGTTGAAGTCGTCCTAGATTCCAACGGCATATCTCGTGATACTGTTCTAATGTTAGAGCATCAATGGCCATGGCCTCTTGGTTCGGGCCATCCAATGATTTGATTCCCGATCGGCCAGATATCCAGTTAAGAATTTTCGACCAGTATGTGGTGTTGCTGGGTATCAGGTCTGCGCAGAGCCGACCAGAGGAACGACGTATCCACAGCGTGAAATCCTCTCCCCACTAGAAATATCAGATAAAGAAGTAGCGTATTCAAGGCAATAGAACTCACGAGATCGCGTTGGAATACAGAAGAGAAATAGTCCTGCGTCGCCTGCAACAGTGGTCAGTGAGCTGACTGATACTGTTAAGATTTCATACCATGAAATCTGTGGCCTTTAGAGATGTCAATATTCGGCAAGTAGAAAGTGGCGGCTGCGCATACACAGCAACCATGGATATAAACAGTCAAGACGGGTGAATGATGATAAAGCTCCAGGAAATGTTCCAACGGTATCAGATCTAATTTGAGTGTCAACTTCTGTGGTGACCCATTTTAAAACAGATTATCCCACCATCATGGAAGATCGTGCCATGTATATTATTCGAACTCGCTGCTGAATGAAGCTGAATGATATTGGGATGACTGGGTCTATAATTTAGGATAGTGCTGGCGACCAAGGTTTTGCAACTTACCGAATCGACATATGTCTCGCAATATCCTGCCTCCATTCCTGCGAAACGCTATCAGGAGATATCAGGAAAAAGAGCAAATTTGACCTACTTCTTCTGCGCGGTCCCCTTGATATATGGCCACAGTTTTACTTGACTCTCGGCCCTCCACTTTAGCAGAATACATCCGCCGAGTATGCCCCGATTGAGGCTGTCGATAGACAAGGCCCGATTTATCACCCACTATTTCATGTTGGAGATCTATCTCTCCTATTGGGATCATTCGGAAGTCTGGTCAATATTCAACACCTATTCGCAGGATACATGTGGAAATTTTACCAGAAGGCACGGTCTGAGCAGTAGTATAGTTGTTTGTGACATTATTGAAAGTACCGCCGGCTACGGTGAAGTGGTGCGACCGCGAGAAAATGGCGCCACCATACCTAGATTAGGTGCTGGTGAGACAGCCCACATCGATGAAGGCTAGTAGCATGAGAAGAGCTCACGAGGAAGACCCGAGATCGTCTATGGTTGTGTTTGAGACAGGGTCGGCATTCATATGTGTTTCGTCGTCCATCGACGGCGAGGGGAAGAGGAAGAGATGTTAAGCGCCGACTTACAGCTTCCATGCCTTTTACGAAGAGCTTAAAATAACGCATCAGCTGTGGCAGCTTCCGCGGCACAGCAAATTGAACAGCACAAGTACAGCATTGAACAACAACAACAACCACCACCACCAAACCACCGAGTACCCGAGATCTCGACAACCATCGACGATCGCCCCCTAAAAATTAGACAGCCGTGTCCGCGCTTCCCGTTTACCCCCATCTACCTATCTTTCTCCCTTGTCCCCTCCCCAGGAAAAAATTTTAAAGCCCTTCTTGTTAAAAATACAATCTCCGTCCTTTTGTCGTAACCACCGGCTACTCCCTGGCAATAACCACATAAACCATTAACTAATACCGTTCCCCTCCCCTCACGCACACTGACCCGTATGGAAATTCCAAAAACGCCCCCGCCATTTCGTGGCAGAACCGCTCGACTCCCCACCACCCCACTATCCTCCCCTTTTAAATTTGTTCCCTCCCTCACCAAAGCGGTGCCCGTCGGCAATCAACTCATCGTATGCGGTGTCCTAGAACGAGGCGCAAAGAAGATCGACCCGGTCTCCGCCATCGAACTAAAGATCACCGAGATCCGCACCACAAATAGTGCCGTTCGAGACATCCCCGTGAAGGTGTTGCCCTTCAGCACCCGCGACGTATCCACCTCCTGCTACATCCGCCTGGGCTCCGGCCTCACATCTCCAGACCCCAATGCAGAACCCCGCGCCGACCTCCTCCAACTCTGGATCGACGCCCTCGCTAATACCAGCTGGGAAGTATCATGGGTCCCGCAGGCCGATGGGAAAGATAAACAGATGTGGGTACGCGTGGCGGACGTCTTCGACGAAAAGACGCAGGAAGGATCGGAAGTAAAAAAGAAAAACGAAAAGGTCACTTCCCGCATCCGTGAAGTCTTTGACGAGGCGGGCCTCCACACAGTGAACGCATTTAAACATGGAACTGGCGTCATCGTCACCCTCGCCTTTCCTGCAGACGTCGACAAGGCCATCTCTGCGCGCACCATCTCCGTTGACGGCAAACAATACTGGGCGAACTGGGTATGCCAAATCGAAATCAACTACGCCTTTGAGCTCGTCGTAGGCGGTATCGCAAATATCGACGAAACGGCCGTGCAAAACATCACCAGCTGGTTCGCTGCGTTCGAGCGCAATGGTGAAACCCTCCTCGCCGACACCCGCCAAGCCCCGGCGAACGCGACCACCTCATTGTGTCGATGCATGATTGGGCCGCAACCGCTGCCGTCCTCACCGCTACTGACCGCTTCCGCGAGGAAATAGGGAACGACTACGATCTTCGCGCACCCCAGCTGCTGTACAGGCTGAACGAGAAGGGAACCTGGAAGACCGACCCCACCCTCGCGTTCACCGAAGGCGCGGCCAAAGTCACCAGCTCCGTCGACGCCCTCACCCGCCGCATCGAGGCCAACGAACGCGAATCCCGCGCACGCGACGCCGAGACAAAACAACGACTTACCGCCATTGCCAATGACGTCACCTCGGTCTCCAACCTCGCGCAGACCCTCACTCGTCGCCAGGAAGAACTCGGGCGTGGATTTTTGATCATGCAACAGCAGAATCAAATTGAGGCCACCATCGCACGCATCGACACGAACATGACCATGGCCTGCCAGGCGCACAAACACCCCCTCGACGAAACAGAGCGCGAGGAAGCAATGAACGACATCATCCGCCTGAGAAAGGAACGCGTCGTCGCACAGGCGAAGCTCGACGCCCTCCTCGGCAACGTACCGCGCATTGCCCCTGCTGGCCCGCCAATCTCCGCACCGCCCGTGCCCGCTACACCGACATCTGCCGCACCACGCTCCCCGCCCGGCCTCGCCTCTCTCAGCCCCCGTCCCCAGCCCGACGATGCCGACACGAATCCCAGCAAACGCCTGTGCCGCTCCCTCTCCAATGACAGCCTGAAGGAAGCTGTGACGCAGCACCCTCCGATTATCGTGGACCAAGATGAGGAGATGCCGGTACGTTTGCAGCCCCCCCGCTCCCCTAGCAAACTAATGGCGGCTCGTATCGACTCGAAAAGTCAAACAACAATTAAAAATACTCCGGAGATGCAACATCGTCATACCAAAGGCCCTGACGGGACCCGCGGTTTTCGAGCGAGGAGAGCACCTCAGGCCACCCTAAAATGACCCCCCTAGGGCCTGTTTTTTTGCCTGAGATAACTGGCCCAAAGGGGGTCATTTTTAGGTGGGTGTCCCATATAGCATGGGACATCCCACCATTTCAGGCAAAACAGGGTGGGCTGTCCCACTGTTTTCTAGTATGTCGGTGTGGGACATCCCACCTGTATACCGCCATTTATGGTGGGATATCCCACCCGCCGTAGGCGTGCCCGAAATTTTTCCTGGGATAGCCCATGGACCCATTTTGTTACCAGGACCCCAGATACTGCCCCATTGAACAAAATGGGCTTTTTGCAGCCATATGGGCACCGATTCACCTTGTGCTTGGTGATTCTGGAAGCCCTGTATCGGGGCTCTTAGACTAGGTATAAACTAGCCAGATCGGAGCACCTTTTTTGTGCACTGATTTGTGGCTTTGCACCCACAAAATGGGCTTTTTGCAGCCATATGGGTACCGATTCAACTTGTGCTTGGTAATTCTGGAAGCCCTGCATCTGGGCTCTTAGGCCAGGTATCAACCAGCCAGATCAGAACACATGTTTTGTGCACTGGGTTCATAGCTTTGCACCTGCAAAATGTGTTTTTTGCAGCCATACAGGTACCGATTCAGCTTGTGCTTAGTCATTCTGGGAGCCCTGCATCAGGGCTTCTAGTCTACAGACAAACCATGCAGGTCAGGATATTTCTTTGCGTTGAATTGTAGCTTTGGACCACCAAAAGGCATTTTTTGCAGCCGTATGGGCACCCATCCACCTTGTGCTTGGTGATTCTGGAAGTCCTGCATTAGGGCTTCTAGTGTACAGATAAACCTGCGCATTGGAGCATATTTCTTTGTGTCAAATTGTAGCTTTGTACCACTAAAAAGAACTTTTTGCAGCCATACAGTGCTTGATGGTCACATTTCACTTAGTTCTATTGTGACCCAGTGAGTTTCTGTGCACTTCAAACATATGCTTTTCACTCACGTGGGACATCCCACACATTTTTAACTCAACGTGGGACATCCCACACATTTTTACTCACGTGGGATATCCCACACATTTTTCACTCACCGTGGGACATCCCACACATTTTTACTCAACGTGGGACATCCCACACATTTTTACTCAACGTGGGACATCCCACACATTTTTAACTCACCATGGGACATCCCACACATTTTTCACTCAACGTGGGACATCCCACACATTTTTTAACTCAACGTGGGACATCCCACACATTTTTTAACTCAACGTGGGACATCCCACACATTTTTTACTCAACGTGGGACATCCCACACATTTTTAACTCAACGTGGGACATCCCACACATTTTTAACTCACCATGGGACATCCCACACATTTTTCACTCAACGTGGGACATCCCACACATTTTTTAACTCAACGTGGGACATCCCACACATTTTTTAACTCACCGTGGGACATCCCACACATTTTTTAACTCAACGTGGGACATCCCACACATTTTTTAACTCAATGTGGGACATCCCACACATTTTTCCTCTTTTACCCAACCACATTGTAAATGACCCCCTTCCTACATGTTGACCCCAGTGCCTCCGTAGGGCCTGTGGTAAGCTGTCTGTCGTCGTGAGATTTTTAAAAAAAAAGAAAAAAAAAACCCCATGGGGAAACGATTATGTCCACAGCGGGAGTCGAACCCACGTCTTCTTGTGTAAACATAGAGCGGTCAACCATATTGAAAAGATGTGTTACCACTACACCATGTGGACGACAGGCATAGATATTCTGATCTGAATAAACAGTTGACAATTGAGTTATGTCTGTGAACCCTTACTTACCTTGGCATTAAATTTGCTGTCTTAGTCGATACGCACGTCAAGTCGTTTGCTTGTCAAAGATAAGCCCCTGGCCTTAACACGACCAAACAACTGCTACGGCCCCAAAAAGGCAATTTTACAAAAAAAAACTCCTTTCTTCACATGTCGAAGTCATTACATAACTGCATATTCATAGGCATAAGTAAGGTGTACAAAGGAGGTATTCATAGGCATACTAATCATACTAATTAAAAACTCTCGAACCAGCAACACCGTATGTAAAAGCACGACCTACTCGGTATCGTAAAGCCGAAGCCTCTTAACTTCCGCACAGTAGATCCCGCGGTCCTCCTCCGTGGCCGAAACTGGGGTGTGGTTGTTAGGTATCCGACCGTATATCGCGCGGTCCGTGTTCCACATAAATGTATGAACATCCGCGATGCTGCGCTGCTGCACCTCTTCGAAGCCCTTGGCGTAGAAAGAGCGGCTCTTCTTGTCGCCGACGAGGAACCGCAGTTTGTGCCTGGGAGATGGGAGCTCCTCCATGTCGCGCTGGCGTTTCGGCTCCCACTCCATCGCTCCAGGCTCCGTGTCCGGCTGCTTCCTTTTAACGGGTTTGTCCTTCACTGCCGCCTCCTTCCCTCCCCTCTGCTTGGCTGGCGTCCTCGGCGGGTTCAGACGCTGCACGAGCGCGTGCTCCCACGTGAAGTCCACGCGGGGAAGCGGCTTGGACTCTTCACGATGGTGTGATGACTCCGGCTGACGGTGAGGCGGACGGTCCATCCTCGAATCATTGGCTTTGGGTGCTTGAGGGGAAGTGTCGGCGGCCGGGGCGCGAGGAGGGCGCAAGGCGGCTGTCTGTTTGTATTGTATTTGAGACCCTGCACGGGCGGAACCAGCGAGTGGCCGGCCATCGCGACGCTGGGTGGCATCGACAGGGATCGGCTTCCGCTGCGACACGTGTCCTGTACGGTGGGACGACTCCGCGCGAGCCGGTGGTGAGGCAGCGTCAAAATGACGGTACTTGTCGTGCTTTTGGGGCCGCCGCGGCGACTGGGGGCGAGGGGATCGGCCGCGAGGGGATCGGTGGCGAGGATACTCGTCGTCTCGACGGTAGTACTCGTCGTTGTGTCGGCGCGAAGGGCGATGCTGGTCGATATCAAACATTTGCGGGGGAGGGGTCGGAGACCTGTGCGCATCTTCACGGTAGTACTCCTCGCGGTAGCTGCCTGACTGCTCGCGACGCCGCGGTGGATGGGGGTCATCGTACCTGTCGTCCTCCGGAGAAGCACCCCGAGGGCGACTACCCTTGTCTTTCTGCCCTTTACGCAGCTTCTTCTCCTCCTTGTCCGCCCTTTTGCGCTCACTCACCAACTCCTTGTCGTACGCCTTGCTCTGTTTGACGTATGCCAATGCCGTGCCATCCACGTTAGTGATGAGCGGCACCTCGCCTTGTTCTTCAAGCGGCAACGACATCTCATCTATAAAATCTTAGCATCGCGTTCCGGTGTCGAGCTGAAAACCTACCATCGTCCCAAGCCACAATCTCCATCACGGTAGTATCGTCGTTGTCGTCGGCGTCGTCGTCATTGCATTGTCGGTTAGCCTTCACGAGCGCCGGCATAAACTCCTTGAATGTTTCGACCCTGATTTTCTTCACGTCGAATTTTTTACCGATAATGTGGCCTTGATCCTCCAACGCGGCAGGGTAGTTCCGGATGCGGCACTTGTTTTCGAAGGCGACGTTGAGGAACTTGGCGTTCCACTTCATCTGAAACTTGGTCGGGTCCAACTCGTGCTCCCCCAGAGTACCGGCGTTGCAACAATGATTCCCTGTCGAATCGTTAGCACAGTCGGCAGCCCGAGCAACAGTGACTTACACAACTGAATCCCTAGGATCTTCGACCATTGGGACCAAAAGTCATCACGCGCCGACTTGCTGCTGTCTTCCAAACCTGCGGCGGGCCGCAGCGCCTGGGCGGCCATCCCGCGCTTCCTCAGCTCGATGTTCCTACCGCGATGTTAGTGTTTTCACGTTTGTCAAATAAATAAAAGCAGTTGCACCCGAAGATGTGCTCTTGATCCTTGCATTGGTCAGTAAGGGCATACGAATGGGCGGCTCGCATTTCTTTAAACTCGTCGCCAGCCCCGAATACATAACTTGCGTCCCCGCGAGGGTCGACGACGAAGCCCCACACATGAACGCCGTAGGTCTTTTGTATCATATGCGCCTGCGAATCAAGGTTAGTCTCCTCACTTCAAATACTTGGACGACGAGGACGTACCGTTTGTATTACCGGCCTCATCTCCTGCTGAAGCTGCTTCTTCAGACCGTTCTTCTCTCGGTAATTGACAACGGCCTGCGCGACTAATTTGTCGTGCCACTCTTTGAGCCATGGTAGCCGTGTGTAGACGGCCTCGGTGTTGTGAATCATGTCCGCGGTGAATTCGTCGTCGATTCCGCAAGCCGTTATTAACGCCTGCCGACAAGTAGCATTGAGGTTGGAGCCCGCTACAAGATAGCGTCAGCATTCGAAGGGGCGAGGAGGGGATGCAAGACTTACCGTCTTGGGTTTTGTCGCGTGTCTCTGCCCAATATTGCTGCCACACGTTCCATGCAGACAGCGCCCGGGGTGTCTTGATGGCAGACGTTCCCAGCAGTTGATGCAACGTCGAAGGCGCTTTGTTACAGTCTTTGGCGATCGTGTCCATCTCCTTGATAAATTTGTTGTATGCGTCGTGCACGCGCTGGCGGATCCTGGTCGGTACGGGCCCGGAGGCGTGGTCGCCGTCGGCCCCGTTGTTGTTGTTGTTGTTGTTGTTGTTGTCCTGCATGTAGCTGTTCGTCACCGGAGCCTTCGCCTTCGCCTTCCCCCGCTTTGGACTAGCCGCGCGGGCCCCGGACACCTGATCAGCGCCCTCCTTTGCCTTCCCCTTGGTCTTTGTCGACTTCGCATTTGCAGCACCAGCGCTGTTGCTACTGCTTTGCGTTTCCCTCGCCGCCTTCGACTTGGACTTCTTCTTCTGGGAGACTTCCTCCGAGTCCTCGAACCCATTCGCCTCGATATCCGCCTCGAACTCCTCCATATCCTCTTGGTCGTCCTCCACCTCGAGTGAAGGAGACATCCGACCCCCCCTCTCGAGCACCTTCAATCTCTTCCTTTCTCGCTCCTCCTCCGCCTTTCCATAGTCGTCCTCGCTGTCGTCAGACTCCGACTCCACGACAAGCGGCGGTGACGACCGTGGCAAGGGGGAACACCGAGAAGGGGTGCAGCCGCGGGTGGGTGTAAACTCAGCGTCCACATGTGGCGCCGCTGTGCTGGGACGACGCTCCGACGGTGAGGGCGAATGTGACTCGGGGGAGTGGCTGCGGGGCTGGTAACGTGTTGGTCCCGCGGATGGGGAGCGCGAGCGGGAACCTGCTCTTTCTGTGGACCGTCCACGCGGCGAAGTGAGGGAGTGATGAGGAGAGCCCGGGTGCCCCTGCGAATCCACAAGCAGCGCGCGGCGCACGGGCGAGTCGACCGAGTGGGGCCGCTGGTCTTCTGGTTCCGCAGAGTCTGCTGAGCGTGAACGGGAACCGGGCTCTGCAGAGTGGCGACGACGAATACCAGGGGAGGAGGGGCAATAACCCCCAAAGCGCTGCTCGTGCTCCTCCTCGTCCACCTCGTCCTTGTCGTCCTCAACGTATCGTATGGTGCTCTCATCCTCAAAGGCGTACTCCGGCGCCTCCAACTCCTGGTCGTACAGCGTATCAGGGGGCTGCTCGTGCACTTCTCCTGTCTCTTGCGAATTGGCGTATCGCCCGCGACACCCAAAGAGACTAAACCGATCGTTGCGTGCCTCTGTGTCTTCATCTTGGTCTGCTTTGAGAGCGGTGCCAGCCTCAGTCTTGGGCAAAGGACACGGCTTTGGACGTTCTATGACGACTTCCACCGTCCTCTGGAAAGGACGCAGCTTGCGACCTTCTATGATGGCAGGGGCATCGGGGATGGGGGCAGTAGTCGTCTGCAAGGGTGAGAAAAGCCCGTCATTAGCTTCCTCGACGAAATGACCTTGTCAAAAAATCATACCGAATTGATATCTGGTGCGTTATTCGGCAGCGCGCCCTGGGTGGGAGCATTTGCGGCGCGGTTTCTCTGTGGCAAAAACAAAGTCGTTAGTATTCATATGTCAAATGTCAAACCCGCCAAAAAAAATAACTTACAGCATCCTGCGCCGTCGTGAGGTCGGCAGAGATCTCTTTCTGTCAGGGCCAGTCAGCTTGGGGAAAAATCTACGCGTGGATGACCCACAAAGGTGCGGGGATTCGGCTTGGGTTTTGGCTGAAAATATGAGACTTCAGTTCGGCCGTCAAAAAATATAACCACCAAAATAAAATACCTGGCGCTTGGGTAAGGGTTTCGGTGGTTCTATGCCCTTAGCCTTAGATCTAGTGAAGGGCATTGTGTTGTTGTTTCTGAGAGGGAGGGAGCTTGTTGGCTCGACCGTGTCGGTGGTGGTGATTAACAAGAATAATTGAGACACCTAGTTTTTTTTTGCAAATCCACAAGTCCTCGGGTCCTTGTGCTTGTGTGGCAGCATAGATTCCACACCATTGTTCCAACGGACGCATGCGGGCGCTTTGAACGTTGCTTTGAATAGTCATGGTGGTGGCCCGTCTCGATTAGGCAAATGGTGGTCGCGCTCGTCTTAATCTAGCCAGACAATGTAAGTGTCTCCAGGACGTATAAAGGCAAGAGTAACTCACATAAGGCATCTCCGTCCTTGGATCCCCTCCATTCCACGTCCTTCAAGATAATTTTTTCTTTCTTTCAAGCTTCAGCGCGCATCTGTCTGCGCGCGTCCTCTCCCGATCGTCTCCCCGCGCCTCCCGTTGTCGGCCACCTGTGCAATAGTCAGTGGCATGCCTTGGACCGCCTCGCCCTTCAAACCCACCAAAATTCCGGCCGTGCGCCGCACCATCAAAATCCCGCCGTCCCACCCAACCCCGCCGCAACGTCTGTAACGTCTGTCGTGTCCGTCCAAGCTGTCGTCGACCTGCGCAACAGTTAGCAACACGTCACCAAGCCATTTGGACTTTAATTTGGCCCAAACCCACTAACCATCAAAGATCCCGCCCTGCCCGCCCTCGCTCCCACCCTGCCCCGCCGTCCTCACTTTTTTGTGTTTTCTTCTGATCCTTGGTGCTCCCGTGTTGTCCCGTCACCCCCGCGCCTCCCTGTCAACGCGTTTTGTCTTTGGTCGCGCCTGGCTGCCCGCTGCCCTACCTAAACTCCACTTGGATCAATTTATCGTCAAATAAATTACTTCAAGAATTTTTATTTACTTGCTGGCGACGGTTTCACTATTCTATGTACTCTATCCATCCTTTCCCTCCATCCCCTCCATCCCCGCTGTCCCCCCCCGCCTGCCAGTGGCCGCTGGCGACATGGTGGTCAAGAGCAAGAGGGAAAGCTGTGCAATTCCCACTTCGCCGCTAACTTGCCGTGTCGAGTCTCGGAGAAACTGCCCGGGCCGCCGCAAGTTTCTCTGAAACTCGCCTCGCATCAAGCTCGCATCAAGTCTCAACCGCCCCTCGCACTCGCTGTCCCGCCTGATGGTGCCGCCCTCAAAATCACCAAAAATTTCAAATTTCACAAGATATCAATGCGCTGCAAGAGCGCTTTAATATTATATATAATATGTCTATTCTATATGCTGCGCACATTGGCGGCGGCGGCGGCGGCTGCCCGCCAGTTGCCCACCAGCGTCAAGCGCCAGCGGACATGGTGGTCGGGAGCAAGAGGCAAAGCTGTGCAACTCTGCCTTTGCCGTTGACTTGCCGTGGCGAGTCTCGGAGAAACTCCCAGCGGCCCGGGAGGTTTCTCCGAAACTCGCCAGCTCACACTGGGTGACTGTGTGACTGCCATCACCTTTCACTCTTTCCTTCTAACCTCCATGTCGAAACGGTAAGTCGCGTCCATAGTAATCGTAGTCAGTATGTAGAGTACAAGCAATGAATTAAATGAGGCGACAATGCCTACGAAAGAGTGAAAAGCGTCCCGAGGACGCGTTAAATGAGAAAAAAGCAAAGAAAAGCAGAAAAAACTGATTTTGCGTGCATATCTGCGGTCGGGACTTTGATCTACGACGCTGACCACGACGCCGCCCACAGAACCCGGTCCCAGTACATCGACGACAGCGCCGAGGTCGACCACGACCCCTAAGTGAGTCCGACGCACAGATAAGCCGTGGCCTCAGATTGACTTGATTTGTAGTGCGCGAAGACGCCAGCGACGACGACGACGACTCATACGAGGCGCAGCTGCGTCGACAGGACCGGGAGGATTTCGACATGGAAGCCATCGATGCTGGCCATGAAGACCGACTGCGCTCGGACGCGCGATACATGATCCCGACACCTTTGCTGCAATCCGGCGCCGAGACTCCTTCCCGTGGAGACGACTTTTATACCGACATTCCTTCAAGACCACCGAGTCCAGTCCCTGCTTGGACTGCCCCCGCCCAGTCTGGCTCTCGCGCCTCCACGCCCCTCTACATCCCGCCGCAAGATCAAGATGATGCGTTGGTGGGGGCGCAGACCCCGCTATTCCTCCCCGAGCGCGACCAGACGCCCCTCTTTTTGCCCGGCTCGCGCGGCCCAACCCCATACGCCTTCGACTTCCGCGGCGAGACGCCGACTTTCTTCCCGACCTTAGTTGGTCCCGTACGTTTGGCAACTTATCTTATTTTGAATTCTACTAACAAAGATGACGGTATACTAGATTCCGAGAAGGCAAGAGACTCCTCTCTTCGAGGGCTTGCGACTGCCTCCTCCCCAGCGAGATTTCACACCGGTTTCTCCAGTGGTAAGTGCGATCTTGGGGATTGGTTACAATATTGACCCAGTTCTCGTACAGACTTCGCCCGCCCCATCTCGACCAACCTCCCCCGAGCCTCCCGCAAAGAAAAGACGCGTCGAGTCAGGCGACGCCGACGATTCGCCCCATAGGCGCCGCCTTCGCCGATTTCTCGATGTGTCGGCTGAGGACTCTGACGAGAATGAGGAGGAGGAGGAGGAGGAGGAAGATGAAGAAACGCTCTCAGACAAGGGTCAGTGCTGTTGCGCGAGGCCGTTCTCCACTGACTCCCTGTATTTAGAATTTCTTGATGATGAGCCAGTACATGACCACCGCCAGGGCTGGCGCCCCGTATTCCCAGAGGAAGAGGAAACCGAGGATGATCTTCGTGCGTTGGCGGCTGCGTACGAGGATGCTGGACGTGAGTACCGCCGTGCTGCCCAAGAAGAACACTCAGTTGCTCCAATGCGCCCTGTCCCTGCGTCCCCTGCATCCGCCCCGCCTGTTGTCGCGCAGGACACCATCGTGCTGGACACCTGGGTCATTCCCAAACACGGTCTCCACAAAGGACTGCTCTCATTGGTCCTCACGAAGCAGAAGTTCCTCGCCACGCCGGTGTCGACATCCACGACTGTAGGCCTGGGCTTAATGGGGCACCAGGAATTCAACAAATGCATCGAAGTCTCCCTGGCCTCTGATATGCTGAGCAAAAATTTCACACCGGTGCAGCCCACTCCCGACCAACTCGCCGTGTTCCTTGCCGATGACCATCCCGCCCTTCAAAAGCTCCGTTTCCGAGGGCCTTCCCCAGCTCTCGCCGAAGGCATCGTGTGGTTGTGGTACACGGTCCCCACCAAGGCGAGACCGGTTTCATCGTCGTCCTGCGCGAAGTACCAGTCAGCGGTCAGCGCGTGAAGTACGCCAAGATCCTCAAAGACTACAACAGCGTCGACATCCTCAAGAAAGTAGACGTCGGTTTGTACATCCGAGTAGCGGATCTCGAACGACATGGACTCGACGTCCCTGCGCCATCGTTGTGCAGGACCGAGTTCACGTTGTGTCGGGCATCCTTTATCGAGGAATAACTGGGCGTGTCATCGACAACAGCCAAGGCTTCCTCACCATTGCAGCTTCCAACAATTCTGAGATCGTTGGTGCGACAACCACCAGTGAGATCTCGGATCGACAGGTTTTCCAAATTTCCATCTGATACGTCAACCGAGACTTCCGGTGTGGCGATTTGGTGCGGGTGAGAACGGGCAAGCACCACGGTCGTGTCGGTCTCATCGTGGCGACCTTCACCGGTGGGTCAATCGAGGTCTTCGATGTGAGGACTTGTTTTCTGAGTTTCTTTTACCGTTACTAAAAATTTTTTAGGGCGATAAACCGAAGCCGGAACAAACTGAGTTCCCCGACCACGTCGTGAGTCTTATATTTTTCTGTTTGGTTTCTCACTGACGGCGAAACAGTTCAAAGTTCGCGCCGCCGACATCGACTTCGCCACATATGACGAGCGCGAGTCGGGCCTCACGATCGAGCATGCGGGTATGAGCTTGTATACGCCAACCAGTCACGTCGCTGGACTGAAACCCCCGATACGCGATGAAGACGCCGAACAAAAGGCTGCGGCCAAAGTCGAAAGCGCCAAACGCAGCCTCCCCTACTTGTGTCGCCAGCTTGGTCGGCTTGAAGCCAAAGCCGAGCGCACGGAGAAGGAAAACGTGGATTGCGCCGTCCTTGTAGCACAGATCATGAAGCTGAACCGACTGGTGAGGGGTATCGCCTCGGACATAGGGAGTGTCGACAAAGTTGTTGACACAAAAATCATGAAAACAGGTCGCCGTTACGAAGGCATGCCTGTCCTGGTAGCCGGGAAAGGCATCCACAAAGGCTTTCAGGGGACAGTCATCGGTGACCACGACAATGCGGCTCGCGTTCGCCGGCTGGCCAAAAAGCGCAGGAAAGGGGAGGACTCATGGCATGACGAGGACCAGGACAGGATCGTCGTCACCATCAGGAGCGAAACCGGCCATTCGACGGTGGAGGTCACTGTGGACAAATGCATCCACCGATAGTAAGTTTTTCGTTTGTTTCCTCAAATATTTGCTCAGAGCCATTCATAGCACTTGCTTGCCGCTCACGAAGGCCCGTTTCTTGCCTCACGACGTACTTAGTGGCCACGTTGCCCCGCGCCAAGGGGACTATCTTCAAGGGGCTTTTCCGGCGCCGAAAACTCCACCTCCAGCGCGTACGCCTTCTCCGCCCCCTTCAAACGAAGCGCTCTGGGCATCAATTCCTCAGCCGCCCTTGCCTGGTGCGTCCCAGTATCCTGTCTATTCCTGTTCAAATTAATTGATTTGATTCAAAGGCGAGGACGACGAGGGGTGGATGTGCATTCCCAGCCTGAGCGGCAAACGTTTCGACGTCCAGGTCATCGGCATCACCGGTGTCAAGGAAAGGACGTCAGCCACACTACTGGCATTGGAGGGCAGGCATGGGCACATATTAGCGAATGCTCCAATCCAACGCGGCACCAAGAAGCTGGACGTCTGTGGTGTCGGCAAAACGGGGACGAAACACGCTGTTTATGCGCAATGCATAAAACCACGTAGGAAAGACGACGACGGGCGGTCGCTCACCGAGATCTCGCAGCGCGTGGTCGTGATTGGACCAGACATGGGCGAGGGGACGTCATTCGAAGGCTGCTACGGGTTGACACAACCCGAGGTGCCCCATTTCTATGACTCGGGCGTCGTCTGTGTCAAAGTCGAGCTTCGTGAGAACACCTTTGACACGGCCTTTTTCGCGGCGACCAGTCTTTGCATGGCAAAGAATGTTGCGCTCAACTATGGTGGCCAGGTCTTCCCCGCGACAACGTTCCCCGAATAAACATTTTACTATACACTACGCGCGTTTCGTCAAAAATGTTAATCTGTATTTTATCGTAAATAATTCACCAAACGCTTCTGACGCGTCGTACCAATGTAATTGTAATACAAGCATTATAATAAAAGTTATTGACACGCATTGGACACGTCTAATCGCGTCTAATGACCAAAAGATGTAAGGAGGAACGAGGAGGGACGCGTCTCACCGCGTACAATTGCAGCACGTGGTCGAGGTAGTCGGTTGGTCGGGGAGTTAACTTGCCGTGTCGACTCTCGGAGAAACCGGGAGTTTCTCCGAGACTCGCCACGGCAAGTCAACGGCAAAGGCAGAGTTGCACAGCTTTGCCTCTTGCTCCCGACCACCATGTCCGCTGGCGCTTGATGCTGGTGGGCAACTGGCGGGCAGCCGCGCCGCCGCCGCCAATGTGCGCGGCATATAGAATAGACATATTATATATAATATTAAAGCGCTCTTGCAGCGCATTGATATCTTGTGAATGAAAATTTTTTGGTGATTTTGAGGGCGGCGCCGTCAGGCGGGACAGCGAGCGCGAGGGGCGAGACTTGATGCGAGCTTGATGCGAGGCGAGTCTCGGAGAAACCTGTGGCGGCCCGGGCAGTTTCTCCGAAACTCGACACGGCAAGTTAGCGTTGTTTGGCTTGGGCGCTTATTTTCCTTCTTGCTCTTAACCACCACCATCCCGTATATAGAAATGTAGTAGTAGGCCTGTAAATACAATTTCGAGCACTATAGACAAAACAGATACGGTGTAGACCTAGTAAAGCACAAACGCCACACCAACGGTTGGTGAAGCCGACCCTGGAACTGCCGCTGGCGGTGTGGATTTGTGCGTAGAGTAGAAAATATTTCCTGTAGACATACATATCGGTACAATTTTGTGGAAGAGACAAGTAAAGTAAAGGACAATGGTGGCTTGAAAATACAAAGGAGAGACAAACCAACGACAGAAATTGTGTGAGTGGCATTGGGAATTAAAGACCACCACAAAACTAACTTGGAACGAATTTACGCCAGAAACCCGCCATGCCCATGAAACTTACGAAGGCCCAGCGCCATGCCGCCGCGTCGTCCTCGCCCGCCTACGAGCTGCTCCCCGGACCATCCGTGCCTCACCCTTTGGCGAAGGTTCCTGCGCACATCGCCCGACGGCCCGACGTTCAGCTATTCGGTGGAATTACCCTCATCCAGCCGCGTTTACCCTCCCTCCTGGGCCAGTTCGGTCTGACAGAACTACGCAACAATGCGCGCCGACCCCCGCCTATGTCGCCCAGCGATGCCGCAGCAAACAATTTTGCAGAAGCTGCATCCGACGACCCCGACATGATGCCAATCGATGATAGCCCGCTGGCCCCCGATCCTAACCCAGGCCAACATCGCCGCAAGCGAGCGGCGCAGTGGCAGCGGTGGCAGCAGGAGGTTGTACCTGCGCTCTTGCCCCACTTCGCACGCTTGCTCCAGGAAACGAAGTCCCTACACGACTTGGACGCATCCCGCCCCGGTCGAAGCCCTTGCGATTGCAGCACCAAGCTCCACAAGGTCGCAATCGTGGCTTTTCCAGTACGTCCCCATTTGCTTCGCAGTGCAGTGACTGTCTTGCTTATTTTTTCCCAAGCGATCGAAGACCTAGAGCTCCAGGTCTGCAAGTGTACGCCAGCGGCTGTACAGCTCATGCAGGTCGGTGCATTCGGCTGCGCTCCAATCCTGCCATCGCTGGCGGTCGACTTACGGGTGCTGGAGTTCACGATGAATCTCTTTCTTCAAGTGCACCGAATAATACCGCCATAAGCATCGCCCTGGAGCGCGTTCTATCCAATATGGGATTTCAGCTCAACCACCAAGTCAGTATTACTCGTGCGCCAGGGTCTCCTACTGACAGGACCGTCTAGAACTCATTAAGACGGCGGTTTGGGAACTGCCTGATGTGGTACACCCATCTGCGCAACCGACTGAAAGCCAAGTACAGCGGCCTTCTCGAAGCTGTCCGCGAGGTTCTGGTCCCGCAGGCAGAGGCGAAGCCGGAAGAGGAGCCAGAGGAGATCACCCCGCCTGCACCACCACCACTGCCCCGCGGGCGTCAAGCCGGGCGGTCTGGACCGCGCGCAGCGTCGTCCTCCGGCACACCAACCCCTCCTTCCCCCAAGAGTCGTCGTGCTAGGGTGTGCACGCCCTCTCCATCACCCTCTGCTTCGCGCTCGCGGCATCGTGCTGCTTCTCCCTCACCCTCGAGGACGCCGACCGCTGAACCGCTTCCTGGGCGGCGGAAGCAGAACAGGGAATCATCGCCATATCCAGAGATCCCTTTCCCCAAACCGCCACCACGAGTACGCCCCAGCGAGTACCTCCGCCGACGATGTCCAGCCTGTTTTGGTAATCTGCAGCATGATCCCTCGGAAATGTAAGTGCGTTACCCCCCATCTGAAGCCGATGCTAACAATGTTATCAGTGTGGACATCATGGTGTCTATCGACGCCTGCTTCACGCAGAAGAAAAAGAAGTCACCCAAAGATCCCCCAAATACCACCTGGACACGCATTTCGTTCCCAGGACCTCGCAGCGAAAACGGAGGCCTACGTTGATAGCGTCCGCAACGCGTCGAATAACGAAACGGCCGCAAACGCCAGGCGCGGGATGTCGAGGAGGAGGAGGAGGATGGCTACGAGCACAAGGACCTCCTGCTACCTCGGTCTGTCCTCGACGGATGCGAGGCGTCCTTCAAAGCCGCGGATGAGAAGCATGAGAAAGCAAGCACCGAGTTCTTCGAAGATACCGGGTTGATGGCGCTCCTCTGTCGTCACGACCGCGTACTGTGGGTCGTCAACATGCATTCGGCGGGCGAAAAGCAATTCGGGGTCATCCTTTTAATCGAAAGGCTCTTCGAACACCTCCCAAGAAAGGTCCGCGTCGGGATACTGTACGACATTGGGTGCCTGCTGGAGCGTAGTTGCCTGAAATGGGGGTTCCTTTCCCGCTGGATCGACCGAATAGCGTTTGCTGTGTCTGTCTTCCATGCCTTCGGGCATGAATGGGCATGCCAGCTGCTATATCATCCCCGGAAACGCAGAGGATTCGGCTTGAGCGACGGCGAGGGCTGCGAGCGATTTTGGAATTCAATCCGCCACCTTATTCCGCATCTACGGATCTCCGGGGTAAGTCTCCTCCTTTGCCACGCAGAGAGAAACTAACGACCGTTACTTGCAGTATCATAACCGCCTGTACACGCTGGACGCTCAAATCGAGCATACGGACGAGACGAGCCTTCTGCGGCTGGGCCAGTGGGTCAGCCGTCGCTATGCACACAGCGTACAGAAGCGTGCAGAGGCGACCAAGGCCTTTCGGGAGTGCGGGAAATCCCAGACGCTATTGCGCGAACAGTGGACATTGCAAGTCCTAGCGCAAACGAAGCCTTTGCCCCGTACGTCGTCTCTTCGCCAATGATTAGCTTACAGAACTAATGCAAGCTGCAGGTCGAGGAAAAACCGCGGTGAGAAAGCCGTCAACGGCGTTATCCTTCTGCGTTCGGCCGTGACGGCGCGTCAAGGACTTGTCCGCGACTTGCGCCAGAAGTTTCTGGACGGTGTGATGGAGGATGACCCCGAAGCGGCAATGTACGAGACAGAGTTCAAGGCCGCTGAGGAGGCGCTCTGCAAGTTGACAGAACTTCTACGGCGGAAGGAGGCGGCGCTGGGCGTCGACGAGCAGCAGGAGCTGCATGAACTCGCGAGCAGCGACTACATGCGTATCCGAATGAACGCCCGCGCCCTCAAGATTCGCCTGCGGCTGCGTCTGCGTGCGAGGAAGTTTGAGTTGGACCCAGTGGAACGGGCTTTGCGGCGACTAGTTAACGGTGAGGTTCACAACGTTGAGCAGGAAGGGACGGCACTGATACAGACCCAGATTCCAAACTTCACGCCCACACCGCGTCCGCCGTAAAACGTCGGGAGCCGACGATCATGAAGCTGGCGGGGGAATACAACAAGCTATGTGCGCAAATCGCCAAGCTCATCAAGGACGGCAAAGCGCCACGGGGTTCGATACCGCCAGTGCCAATCCCAGCGAAGGGGTTATGGCAACTCGACGTCGACGACGCCATCTTTCAGGATGTCGGCTTGGACGACAACGACGACGGCTCCACTGCGCCACCACTCTGGCTGTGCGACGACCAGGTGCGCGCCGGTATCAAAGCCGTACTGCAGTTGGATAGGTGCGACGAAGAGGATGCTCGGTTGTTGCGGGAGAAGTGCGCTTTGCGGGTGTGGTTTGCAGAGGAATGGGACATTGTAATAAAGGCGATAGAAAACGCTGGTAAGTGTCATTCTGCTTGGCGTGGACCGAACTAATGCATTCTCAGATTCTGAAGTGGATAGATACCATCTCCGACTCCACCAGGACAAGCTCGTTCGTCTCTGCGCGACCTGGGATAAACACCTCCCCGACTTCGGCGTCAGTACAGTCGCGCTACCCCCTTGGGGTCCTTCCGCATTCCAGATCGCGCAGTGCAACGTCGATGCACATCTGGCGGCCCGCGGGGAGGACAGGCATTACGGGGAGGAGACGGAAGACTCAGATGGTGAGGGCGACGCGGGCGGGGAGGAAAGCGGCGGGGAAGATGAGGACTTCGCAACGTTGGATGCGCTGGAGAGGGCCGACATTTATCGTGGCGGCCAAGACGACCAGTAGTTACATGTATTTTTTGGGTATTAATGAAACCTAGTATTACATTAACCCATCTATCTCAAGAGCCTTCAAGAGGCGAAGACGACGGGTGTGGCGGGGCGCTGTGCTGTGCAGTGAGTGTCGTGTCGTGTCCACAATTCTTCGGTGATGGTGTGCTAACCACATTTCCTTTTAGATTCGACAATGCGCGACTGTGAAGACCCTTAAGGCAAGCGGGGAGACAATAACGGTGGTTTCAAGCCACCACCCATCTCGCTTTGGGGGATTCCAAAACGGTATACATGGAGAGAACAATGTGGCCACCGGGTACTTTAAAGGCAAGCAACTGAAATTTGAACGCATCGTTCCTCCTACTGAGTTTATCATGCCTGCTGTTCGTACTGTCACCATTTCTAAAGCCACCCGCCGCGCATCGTCGCCCATTGCGACGCAAACGTCTGCGAAACGGTTGCGTCGCGCTTCTTCTCCGCTTTTGCCCCAATACTTGTTTCCCCCATCGTCCGAGGAAGAACACCTTCAACGCATTGAAGAGGAGCCGGACCGCGAGGTGGCAAATGAGCGGGTTTGCGAACTGCAACGTCTGGCAGGTATGTCACCTTCGTTGAAACCAGTGGCTTCTCTGACCTCCGTTTCAGCTGGCTCACCGACAAATCACGTCAAGGTGCAGAACTACAAGAATGAACGTAAGTCGTCCTCGTCATGCTCGTCGCGTGGCATGGTTTGATCCACCAGTTTAGGAGATGACTACGAGGAGATGTTCGGGAAATTCACCCCCGACGGAGCATTCGCGGACTGGGAGGAAACGGAGCAGGAAATGCGAGAGAATCTTGAAGAGGTGTTTGACGAGGCCAGTGAGTGGTTCTTCACTAATGTTTTTTCCCGTTTGTTGTCTAACTTTTGTCCGTAGTGACCACCGCCATTCACCTATCCCCCGACAGGCTGCGCCAGTTCTTGGTCGGCCGGGACAATTACGAGGCCGTGTGCGGGATCCCCTTCAAGATCCACGATCCCATCGGCCGCCGCGACCTGGAGAAGAAGCTGAAGGAGCTCGCGGTCTACGACCGCGTCAAACAGCGTTCTCGCGGGGATCCCGACCTCGAGGACAAGATCACTAGCGGCGGACTTGTACCATCACGGCCGTGAACCCGTTCCGCCTGAAGGATCCGCGTCGCCTGGAGTGCGACACATATTGTATGTTCCTTTGTGTGCCTTGCGCCTTGGCAGTGATGTTGACTTCGGGTTTTTAGTGCGGGAATGTCGAGCTTGGTTCTTGGGCGACAACACACCGCAGCCACCAACATTGGGCGACCCGCAATTCGTTATCATGCTTACGAACCGGGACAGGGATCTTGTCCCTAACGCGGACTGCCTCGGAACATACATAGAGCGTACGTCCTTTATGTTCCATTGGTGACCGGCTGTTGAATTTCTTTTCAGATGAGGTCTGGCGCCTGCAAATTAAGGAGTATATGGCCGATGCCTGGGCGCGTGCATGCGCACCAGCGCCGTCCTTTGCGATTCCCACGCACTTATTTTATGGGCATTATTAACTTAAGTGCTTTAGTTGTCTTGTACTTTCCTGCCATTTTCTAGCCCTTTGATTTGTATTGTACACAATTTTACAAGTTTCTTGCGTTGAATACATTTGTTTTGTTCTCGAGTTCAAGTGCAGTTTTTTTGAGGATTATTTCCTTTTTGGGGCCGTAGCGGTTGTTTGGTCGTGTTAACACGGGGGCTTATCTTTGACAGGTAAACGACGTTGTGCGACAAAAGCCTTATTGACCAGAGGGTGAATGTGATACCAGAGTAGGTGAGTGGTTTATGCATTAAACTGTCACACTGGCTTTTAATGCAGATATTCTTGCCCCAGCTCATGCAAACACAACTCCGAAAAAAAAGAAACGTTGCAGGAAGGAACCGTAGTTTTTTTTTGGCACCCTAGCTTGCCCTTCAAGTACATGGAGACCCTGTGCGATACGTGGGTCTTACTGCAGGCCCTACGGAGGTGCAGTGGTCGACATATATGAGGGGCGAAGATATAGCGGGAAATTTCCTTTTTGGGGCCATATGGGTTGTTTGTCCATGTTGACAGTTGAGAACATAAGTCAAGTTTTTTTGGTTTTGTTGTTTTGTTTGTTGGGATAGGATAGAGCTTGTTATGGAGATACATTGGATATAAAATGATAACTTATTCCCACATCTTGAAAACAACTGAGTCTTAAATGAAATGAGGGTGTACAAAGAAATTGCCTTTTGGGGGCCGTAGCAGTTGTTTGTCTGTGCTGACATGGGCGCCTATTTTGACAACTTGGGAAAAAAAACAAACCTTTCTAAGTGTACTTTTGTTAAGCATTGGGGAGTTTGTTTGTTCTATTAGAAAAGACTGTTGGTTGTTTAATGTGGGACATCCCACATTGCTTTTTGTCCCACCTGGTTTTGTTGATGATGTGGGACATCCCACATGGTTTTGTTGACGACGTGGGACATCCCACACTACTTTTGGGAAGGGTGGGACATCCCACGTGGTTTTGTTGACAATGTGGGACATCCCACACTACTTTTGGGAAGGGTGGGACATCCCACGTGGTTTTGTTGACAACGTGGGACATCCCACACTACTTTTGGGAAGGGTGGGATATCCCAAGTGGTTTTGTTGACAACGTGGGACATCCCACACTACTTTTGGGAAGGGTGGGATATCCCACGTGGTTTTGTTGACAACGTGGGACATCCCACACTATTTTTGGGAAGGGTGGGATATCCCACGTAGTTTTGTTGACAACGTGGGACATCCCACTTTGGTTTCTGAAAATGTGGGATGTCCCGCGTGGTTTTGTTGGAGACGTGGGACGTCCCACCTAGATTTATTGAACACATGGCACATCCCACTTGAGTCCTCCTATCTCTACGGCAGTACAACCGCAGATCTCTTCTGGCTTTGACAGCTTTCGGTGGAAGGGTGTACCTCGGCTCAAGCACGATTCATCTGGACCGGTCTTTACAACAGTTGTGCATGAGGTTACGTATCAAGGCAAAGAAAGGTGCTCCAATCTGGATGGTCTATACATAGCCTAGGAGCTCCGATACAGACCTATCTGAATCAGCAAGTGCAAGGTGATTTGGTGCCCAATACAGATGCAAAAAGCGCATTTTGCGGGTACAAAGCTATGAGTAAGTGCACCAAAAAAAAGGTGCTCCAATCTGGCTAGTTTATACCTAGTCTGAGAGCCCTGATACAGGGCATCCAGAATCACCAAGCAAAAGCTGAATTGGTGCTCGTATGGCTGCAAAAAGTGCATTTTGAGGGTGCCAAGCTGTGAATCTGGGCACAAAAAGGTGCTCCGATCTGGCTGGTTTATACCTAGTCTAGAAGCCCTGATATAGGGCTTCCAGACTCACCAAGCACAAGTTGAATTGGTACCCATATGGCTGCAAAAAGCCCATTTTGCGGGTGCAAAGCCACAAATCAGTGCACAAAAAAGGTTCTCCGATCTGGCTAGTTTATACCTAGTCTAAGAGCCCCGATACAGGGCTTCCAGAATCACCAAGCACAAGGTGAATCGGTGCCCATATGGCTGCAAAAAGCGCATTTTGTTCGATGGGGCAGTATCTGGGGTCCTGGTAACAACATGGGTCCATGGGCTATCCCAGGAAAAAATTTCGGGCCCGCCGATGGCGGGTGGGATATCCCACCATAAATGGCAGTATACAGGTGGGATGTCCCACACCGACATACTAGAAAACAGTGGGACAGCCCACCCTGTTTTGCCTGAAATGGTGGGATGTCCCATGCTATATGGGACACCCACCTAAAAATGACCCCCTTTGGGCCAGTTATCTCAGGCAAAAAAACAGGCCCTAGGGGGGTCATTTTAGGGTGGCCTGAGGTGCCTGTACCAGGCGCCCAAGCGCTACCAATCCATATTCATCAGCCCGGATACTTCAGCTGCCAGTTTTCCACTCACGTCGCGAAATTTACTGTGAAAGGTTTGGCAAACCTGCGCTTCCTCCGGTGCCAAGCGCTCGTTAACGACCTTGTCTGCTACCCAGTCCGGTGGATCTTCAATGTCGTACTCGAAGTCTTCATCGTCCTTGAGGTCGAACCCGTATTTTCTCCTATATAGCTTCGCCACCTTTGTGTAAAATTTGCCGCTCAACCTCTTCTCCGACGCCGTCACCCATTCCTCCTTGCGACTATTGAAGAACTTGAACTTTGTTCCCCAAGCCCACGACATCTTCCCCTGTTTGGCGGGGGGGTCTCCGGCGCGGCGCCGCGCTCGTTTTTGCTTCTCCAACTGGACAATGGGCAGGCGAGCCGGGGGAGTCCATATATCTCCCTTCTCAGAAACCACGCTTCCAGGGGGCGGCACGTCAGGCGTCACGGGTGGCGGGAGCGGGGGCGTCTCAGCGGGCGCGTTTAGTGTTGGGCACGGGTATGGGTTCGGGTCTGGAAGCAGCGACCCGGACCCGAACCCGGGAAAACCCGCACCTGCACCCGCGGGTTCACGGGTCTCTACGGGTTGCGGATCAAAGGTGATCCGAGCACTTGGCATGCACCGGCAGGCTCCCAGATACAGCCTAGGACATTACTGTCCGGTTACTAACTAGTTTATCTTGCTAGAAATGGAATATATTCACCTGTCTGGCGTGTACAATTATTTTTTCAAGCTTATCTGCGGGATTCAGTGGTATTTTGTAAGAAATCGGCATGGAGTAGTAATTTGAGTATTGTGGGGTGTTTCTCGGCCCATGAAAAGCCCTCAGAATATGCTTGAAATATATATTTGGGGCGTACCCGTGAAAACCCGCGGGCTTGCGGGTCTGACTGGGCTGCAACCCGTGACCCGTACCCAGCCGACCCGACCCGCAGTACCGCAGGTTTTACCCGAACCCGCGCCCAACACTAGGCGCGTTGCCAGGGGACGGCGCGTGAGTCGTCACAGGGGGGGAGGGGGGCTGCGTTTCGGTGGTCGTGTTGCCGCCGGCTGCTGGCAAGGCATTCGCATCCAAGGCAGGATCGGGCTCCCGGGCTGCCCTGTCTTCCTTCCGCGTCTGGGATACAGGCGCGTCGTTCCTCATTCCCTCACTCCCATTCGGCTCTTGCTCCTGTGATTGCACCTCACTCGTCCGAGCAGCGGCGGATTCATTCGATGTTTCTGTGGTATTTGGGGTGCCAGACATGGAGTTTCGAAGTCGTTTGCTGTAGATCAACGTCGCGTTAGAGTCTTTCACGTGCTCTCTGTGAGTGACGTGATCTCTCCGCGCAGCTGAGCTGGATTCCTGTAACCAGGTAAGCATATCGCTAACGCCAACTATCTTGTCCTCAGTTTTACCACACAGTTCTCCCAAAAATTTGAAACCCCAAAACATGTTCATACTATAAATTTACAAGTTCCCCTCTGCGTATGCCAACGCCATTTCAAAATCATCAGTCGACAGAAGCTCCGGCTCGCCCCCTTCCCCCATAGCATCTTCGAACGCCAGCCTGGCAGCGTACCTGTTTGACTATATAAGCGTCCCTCCCATCGCCGTATCACTCACTTGCTTACCTTGTGCTGTACACTACCCCAGCCCCCCAAATAGCGAAGTAGCGGCTTGTATTCGGTCCAGGCCTTCGAGCCGCGATCGACGATCCCGATGAGCAGCGCGCCGCTGGAGTCGACGTGGAGCGTCTCGGGCGCCGACTCGACGATGAAACCTGATCCGCCCTCCCTTTCCCTTTGGTCGTTTGCGGGTCTGCTGGATGCGGGTGGACACCTAGCTGGCAATGACCTTGCCATTCCTTGATACACCCGGCATAGGTCTTATGACCTTTGTGCGCCCCGTCCGGAAAGCCAGATACCATCGACTTCGCCACCGTCCTGACCAATATCTGAGTGTTAGATTTATTGCGAGTCGTGCCCTTTCACACTCACCAGTTCTTCCACACCCCCACCTGGTGCCCTTGAGTCACCAGATGCATCTCGTAGTTCCCGGTGACGGCGACGACTGCATCCAAATCTTCCCTCGCGGGCGGCAGACACCAGACCGTGGGTCGTGGCCCTCTGTTAAAGTATCGGGGACCATCTCGGCCTCCGTCATGTTCGTCTTGGGCAGCCTTGGGGCCATCTGGCTGAGCGGGATGGGCAGAGACAAGACCAGTCGATTTCCTAAAACGGAAAAAGCTGACACGTGCCAATATTTCTCTCTCCTCATTCTCGTTGTGAAATGGAACCATTCGTTCTTCCAAATCGCGTCCAATCCTTGCCGCAGGCGAATCCAGACTATCCTCTGTACACCTTTGACGACCACTCGCCATCGCCGTTCTCGTGGTTTTCCCCTATTGGTGGGTGATATCCCCACCATGGACAATATCTCTGACGCCAGGCTGAAGGATACGAGGCCATGAAAGAGTACCGGGACTTGCAGCACTGTTTTTTCGACCAGTACCCATACTCCAGTCCCGCCCGCAATTCCAAAACCCCCTCTTCTTGAAGGATCACGTGCACCTGCTCGCGCATCTGGGTAATGAATGCTGCCACCTCTCCTACACACCACTCAAAATTCATGCAGCGGCCATTTATGCGGTGGCCCTCATTCGAGAGCACATCCAAGATTGTGCCATTCTGGCTGCCCATGCGGATGTTGACGCCGGTAAGCAATCCCACTTTCTATCCTACTTCTATCCTAACACCACACAGCGCTGGAGCTCATGACAGATGGCTTCGTTAACGCATGGGGTCCATCCTTTTCGCGCTGGGGACGGGATAGACGTGCCCGTGTCCTCGCACGGCAAGCCAGACTCGACTACCAGGCCGCACTTGCTGATGCACAAGCTCAGCAGGCGGCTGCAGCCGCCGCTCCTGATTACGATGCGGGTGGGGCAGCGGAGGTGGATGGAATGGCGTGGGAGGGTGGGGCGACACCGACACGGATGTAACCACCGATGCTGCTCCTCTCTGGGCGGCGCCTTTGGGGAACACATGGGGCCCAATTGCCTTAGCTTGGATGGACGAGCCCGATCCCCGCCGCCTTCGCGACGCCGACGTCGCCCGCGATCTTGGTCCAATGTGCGAGTGCTGCGCGTCCTTCCCCGTGACCCATCGCTCAGCTGGCTTTTCTGATACGTCGTCGCAATCACCGTCAATGGTTATACCGCCGCCGCCGTCGCCAGTGCTACCAGTATCATTTGGCCTGATCTTATTTCGTTGTACACCTTTTTGAAGATAATATATTGGCATCTACGGTTTACTGGACGATAGTGGCGGCCTCAGTCATCCTCCTCATCTGCTTCATCTTCTTCATCTGAGTCCAGATACAAGCTCAGATACACCTGCCTGTGAACTCCGTAACTCCATGTCTTGATGTAACGCCATTGCTTATATTCCAAATAATGACCGAAAAAGCCGAATGTCTTGCGCACCCAGCAGCTGGCTTCGTGTGGTGTTGGGGGTGTCAGCGGGACCCTGATTCATCTTGGACACCAATGTCAACGCGGACTGCACGTGCGCCCGGGTTTGGCGCATACGGGTTGGAGGTGCCGCCATGCGCTCCATGGAATCGCTATTAATTTAAATGTCAGTTGTGAGGGGCCGTACATACGACAGACAACGTACCCGTCGTCCATCAAACCCAACAGATTCGCCATCCTCACGATGGAATCCTCCCGGGATCGACCATCATGCCCCTGCCCCTCTGCCATAAGAGCGAGCGCCTCCATCGCCACCCGCTCCTCAGGTGTCGCGTCGAGACTCCCACAGGAACGGCGTTGATCTCGGAGCTAGCTCTGCTCATTGGACAGCCGCCTTCGCGCTGTTGGAAGCGGGAGGTCACCGAGGTCGTGTCTGTTTCTCCACGCTTGTCTTGGAAATGCACAGACCCGTGCAGCTTCGTGGCTGAAATGGTATCGGGAGTCGAAGGTTGGGGAGCGGCTACGTTCCTCCTCCTGCGCAGAGGCCTTGGTACGTTTGGGAGGATCCCATTGACGCCTTTTTTCGCCTTGAGCGCTGCTCTACATGGGATAAAGCCATAGAAAGTCGAAATGAGACATGAAATGAGACCTACCTGCACTGGCGCATGCTGAGGCGATTTTTTCGCGAAGCTGCGGTTACTGGTAGGGTCCCAGTCAGTTTGTGCCCTCCAAAGAGGGGGGCCTGCATACTGCACATAATAGGCTGCTGATGAAAGGCGCCGACTCTCCTTCTTTCTGCCTGTGTTAACCTGTGTGGGGTCAGTGTCGGACAGAAAGGCCAGAGAAGAGGAGCGTACCCTGGGCGGTACTCAGCAGAGCCTCACCGCCTTTGGAAGCGGCAGGGCGGCGTCTCGACATGGAAGATCTGGTGAGTCGGGTCAGCTTCTATATATGTATGTAGCTCTCTTTCAGACCTCGTTTGCACTTTTTTTTTTGGCACATTCTGGCACACACGGAGACATGTATTTATACGATTGGTTCCAGTGAGGTATGTTTAATGTGACGCCCGCCTCCGTGGGTCATAAATGCAGTGCATAAACGACCTATTCTGTGAGTGTAAGACTTTGGACTGACCTAGAATTGGCCCGTGTTTGGTGAGGACTAGTTTGGGTGGTCTCCAGGACTTCAAAACATTATGATTTTTTGTGGCCAGGAGGGGTTTGGCACAGGGCGTTGCGAAAAGCGGGGTGTAAGACAGGCCCGTTTGGGCCTTGAGTCCGGGCCGCAGGTAAGCGCTCGTACTGGCGCCCATGAAATAGGCAATCACATCTCGTAATGCGTGACATCAGCTCCCTGCGCTCACAGCGATGGTAAGTCCAACACCGTGAACTGTACTCTCGAGCCGCATTATTAATGCCAGCGTAATCAGAATTCCAACCTTTCGACCAGACACAGACAGCACCTTTGGCCGGTGTCCCCGAAATGCAAGAAGTCCTAGAGTATGCGACTTAATGCGACGTTTCAGTCCACTGGCTCAATGTTCTTTGCAGAGGCCCGCCGTTGAAAAGCGGACACCCGAGGACGACTGCTTGCCAGGACCTACTCCAACTTTGAACACTGATTCTCCACGCCTCTCGTTACGCCGCAAGATCCAGGCCGAGATCCGACAAAATTTAGCAAACCTGGTGAACTGAACATCGTGCTAAATTCTCATTTAGTGCACAAGCTCAAGACCCAGTGCTAGGTTGGCCTCCCACTCGGGCGAATAATAATTCTACTGGTACTTACATACCTCCGCTCCGCCGTTGTGCAATGTGATTCTTTTGTTGCTAAGTACTCCAACGGTTTCGGCTCATATCTCGCCTTTCTTCAAGGTGCCAAGAAATCATCGACTACGCTGATCATCGCCACTCGTCAAGGACACAATCAGCCTGTGATTGCGCATCGATGATCCCGTCGCATACGGGCGCGTACTTATTTCGAGATTTGGACCAACTTTCGTCCTCTCACGTCGCACCATGCCCATCATGCAAGGTCCGAGGTTGTCGTTCGAAAAGCTGAGTGAACAGTATAGGGTGGGTCATCCCTTCGTTGACTTCAGTCTGCGAGCGTGTGCTTTACTAAAATCGTTTTCACAAGGCAGTCAACCGCCTGTTGAAATCAGGTGTCTTGGCAGATGCGTGGTCGGACTGGATGTACGTGTGGCGAACCCCGCTGTTCCATTGCAGCGATTGTGCAGTCCCCGATCTTTGCAAGAACTGCACGGTGGCCGCTCATAGCAGCTTCCCTTTTCACGATTTGCGCGTATGTCCCCATGTGCGCAATGCGCTCACCCTTAGACCTTCATTGCAGGAGTGGAGCGAGCGCGTCCAATATTACATCCCTGCCAATCTTTACGACATGGGCCTCCGCATTGGTTTGGGACACGAGGGATCGACGTGCCCGCACCCGGCCGTGACCGTGTGGAGGCGGTAACTGTGAGAGGGATCAAAACTGTATCCGTCGACTTCTGTACTTGCCCCAACGCGGAGAGCGACAACGAGCAAATCAAGGACTACGGCTGGTGGCCGATGCGCTCCAATTTCATCTCCGCGTTGCCGATGGAGGCTCTCAATGGTCTGTTCGAGGGCGAAGGGGGGGAGGGCGAGGAGTCGGCAGAAGAGAGTGAGGCAGCTGATTCAGGGGAGGAGTCGGCCGAGGGTGCGGACTCTGACTCGGAACAGATGCATCAGGATAATTTTTTGATTGCCTTACTGTTGCAATACCAACTATTGACTGTTCCCTCTCTTTCGGCGTTTTTTTGGTCGTGCTCTTGCCGTTTCTAAGGTATCAAGAATGTCCTTGAGAAAAAACCGCCCGCCGGAAATCGGGCGCGAGGGGGTGGGGCCCAATGCGCGTCGCCCTTTGATTTACCCTGGTAGGCGCATTTTTTGGGTCTCGGGTTATCAAACTGACGGTTGTTTATTTTAGGGATTATCAGGGCCCACCGTCTGCCATATTGCAACTTACGCGACCTCCCAGCGGCAGTGGACTGGGCGTGGCCGCCTTGGGGCTGCGCGTCATGGAAATGACTGACCGCGACGCGGACAGGGCGCCGTCTTAGCACTCGTGAGCGCGTTCGGCGTGCTAGGGAGGACAGCCCTGGGGTCCAGCCCGCTGGCAAGGTCGCGGGGGCGTGCCACCAGCCGGAGGCGAGTGGCAGCGGAGCCCGCCCAGGGTCACAGCCGCCACCCCATCAACGTGCTTTCATCCCCGTCTTCCCCCGAAGTGACGGTCACGTCGACGAGGCGTGCACGGCTGTCCAGCGCGCAAACCCGCGTTGTGCGTCACTCCGCAGAACGTGCAGGCATCCGCGCGCGCCTAAATCCGCCCGTGAGCCCCGCGACCCTCTACCTGACAGAGGCGCGCCCCCCCGATCTGCAGCTACAGCATGCCCACCAATGTGCGGCATTGTCTTAGTGTGAAGTCGCATCCGGTTTCGTGAGTGTATTATTTGTTGGTCGTTTTCTTTTAACAAAAAGACGTAGATACCGATGCGGGCATAGTCATTGCTTCGTATGTATCCGTATGCACTGGAGAACAGCTGGCGGTGCCCGAAGTGCATGGGCATTATCACGCGCCGCCTTTCCGTCACTGGGGCGAGGAGGCAAGTTTGCGAGGGCGTATCCGGGCTGGGACGACGGGACGAGCGTGAGCTACTCGTGGAGAGGGCTCCAGTTCCCAAGCCGCTCGCCGTCATAATTAGCCGTAGTTGTACGAAATCGCTGGTCGTAGTTGCTGCTCTGATTTTCGCTCTTCTCATTGTCTTTTTTTTTGGGGCGAGATAAGTTCAGACGGTTGGCGGTGGGGCGGACCGATGATCCATAGAACGCAGTGGCTGTGCGCTCTTCTTTCCTTTCCATGTCAAGGCCTCCTCACCGGCGGCGCGGGGGCGCGCCGGCGTTGTACACTCACCGGCCAGACATCGCCGCCGTCGTGCGTTCCTCTAATGATGGACGGCGTGTCTCTCAAAGCGCGGCTCCCGTGGATCGCGTCTTAGCGTCAACGCCTGCGCACTTTCAAGAGGATTTGGACACAAACGCGGCCCTGGACGCACCCGACTTTGGTTATGCGATGGGCAACACCAGTCTGGCGGCGGAGGAGCAAGGCCCAGAGGTTGATGATGGGATTTCTGTGCGCGTGAAAGCGAAACGGTACGAGAACTCGGTATGTCTACAGCCTGGAAATTGTTATGCGGTTGCGATGGATGTATCTACATTATTTGTTCAGGATTTGCCTTTTCAAACTTGGGTCGGGCACCGCGATGAATATCTCGATGAGATGCTTCGGCTCGAGGGCAGGGGAGATCCCGACGTGTTTTCCACTTGCGGCGCGTGCGGTGCGTCCAATCCGGAATATCGTTGCGAAAACCAGGCCTGCTGTGGTACTGTGATGTTCTGCAAAGAATGCATTGTCGAACGGCACGCGGTTTTGCCGACTCACTGGATTCAGGTGGGTTTTCGATGTATAATGCCTTTCGGAGGGGAAGCTGACGGGGAACAGGAATGGAACGGCTCTTTTTTTACGCGTGTCGGCCTCTCGACCCTCGGGTTGGTGGTTCAGCTCGGACACACCCCTGGCTCGGCATGCCCTGCGATGCGGAGAGGAAAGCACAAATTCACGCTGATCGACGTCAACGGCATCCACAACCTCGCAGTGCAATTTTGTGAGTGCGACTCTCGCATTGCGCATTGGCAGCAGCTGATGCGTGACTGCTGGTGGCCGGCAACAGTGCGCGATCCGTCGACGTGCGCGACTTTCAGCGTTGTCCGCCTATTTCAAAATATGAATTGTCTCGGGAAGATTTCTGCCTACCACTTTCTCCGGGGCCTGGAGCTGTTAACGAACGCGGACGGGCTCAATCCCACACCGGTAGGTGAAATAATCACGACGAGACCAGTCATTTACCATTGACTTAGAATCGACAACGCGCGTTCATGTACATCGTGCGGCAATATTGTATGATGGGAATGATGAAGCGGGCTGGGCGGGGCCACAGCAATACAGGCGTAGGCGGGACTGCGCAAGGGGAACTGGCGCTGCCCTGCCGGGCCTGCCCTCAACCTGGAAAGAATATACCGGCCGGATGGGATAAAATAAATTGGGAGGAAATGCCCGAAGATCTTCGGTGCGTTGCTACGTTGCCCTAATTGGGACGGGATTCGCTAACGTTCGCGCAGGTACAAGTACTTCACGATGCTTGCGCAAGATTGCAATTTTCGATTGATCAACCGCAACGTGTCTCCGAGGCACGCGACCCCATCATCGACGACGGCTTGGGATACTTTTGCAATCGGGAAGAGTACAAGAATTCTTGAGAATCACGTCGACGAAGAAGAGATCTCTACGTGCTCGGGTTTTCAAGCTATGTTTATGGCAAACACGAAACGCGTGAAGGCCTGCGAACGACGGGCGTGGGGGGCGTGACTTGTGCACGCCACAATATGTGGCGGCAAATGGATAGGTGATTTGCAGGCGGGGAACGGTAGCGAGCAGTCCCGCGACATAATCATAACTGACAAGTATAGGCGCGCAACATGGACTTCATTTTTTTCTCCGCTATCCTCAATAACTTCTATTGTATATCATCCTCTCCTACGACATCGCATGCCAGTATAGTAAGGGTTTCTGGGCGCGCATGCTTAGGCTTCCGGAAGCGATGCACATCGACGTCGAGAAGGTCAAGGTTGGTTCAAGGTGCCCAATTTCCACATGCGCGGCACAAATGGCCTTGCATCGCCGTTTTCCTTCCACTGGATGTGGGGAGCGGGGATGACAGACGGGGAGGACGTGGAACAAACTGGGAGTTCACAACGGTGCTGCGGGGTCAACAAAGATGATGGGCCGGGGGACGGCATGCATTCTTGGAGGGCCTGTTCTCGTTCCACAACTGGATGAGAATGGTGTCGTATCGGAAAGTATTCGGTCGACGGCTGGCGCGGGACTTGAAGGAAGGGAGGCGACATCGGGAGGCGTTTGAGGCATTTACGGAGCTGCTGGAGGCGGAGAAGCCGGAGCTGGTGGCGACGTGGGGAGGGTGGGTGAGGGAGTGGGAGTCCGAGCAGCACACGGATGGAGCGGGGTCACCATTTGAGATGACCAACCCGGGTAAGCATCTTCACGGCCCGGCGGGGATAAAACTGATGGAGATTAGTGCATACGATGAAAGACATCCGGCTGCGGCTGGGCAAGGAGGAGCTGACGAAGACGGGGGATGGTGCCACCATCGAACGCCAGCACACGCCGAGCACGTTCATCTCGATGGGCCTGGAAATTGAGCAAACCCAGTGAGTATGGTTATTGATGGAAGATCAGACGACGTACTAACGGCGGACGAGGCGGATTTTGACCATCGACATAAAAGCTCTTGCGAATCCGACAGCATTGCAGGAGCTGGACTTCGTGAAGAGGAGGACTGCGCTGCTGAAACGCGTCAACCGTTTCCGCAAGCTCCAGCGGACGTACATGCCGCATTTGGTCCGAAATTTGAGCGCGGCGCAGCGGGAGATATGGGACGATAAGGCGCGCGGAGCGGAGGCGTTAAAGCTCTTCATGCCGTCGGAACTGGGTGAGAATTCTCGGGCGAGGACGTGCGAGGAGGGGTTGGACAAGATTGAGGAGGAGCTGCGGGTGGGTGAGCTGCAGGAAAGTTTGGAGGAGTTGAGACAGGGGCTACGCACGCGGACAATGGCTAACCGTTTCAGACACAAGCACATACGGGTCAACGCGGGCTGACACGGGGACAAGGCGTTTTGCGACAGATAACCGTCCGCGTTCACAAGGCGAAGCTTCGATATCGCTACGCGAGGAACGCGTTACTCCGGCTACGGGGACATGGCGGGTGGGAGAGAAAGTATCGGGTTCTGGAGGAGGGAGATGTGAGGGGGATCAACGAACGGGCAGTTGGGGAGGAGGAAGAAGCGGAGAGGGAACGCTTGAGGCAAATGGGTGAGATTGAGGAGGGTGGAATCGCAGCGGCAGGCGTGGTGGCAGCAGGGGAAGGCACCCATACCATGTCCTGGATCTGGTATGAGACCAAGATCGATGGTAGCGAGGAAGACCTGGTGGAGGGTGAGCTTTATTGGACGAATGGCGGCCTAAACTAACGGGTTTGTCAGCGCTGCGTGTCGAGTGGTGCAAAGCGTACGCGAGGCTGCGACGTTGGAACGAGGACGTCGTGATTGTCGACGAGGAGATGAAGCGGACGATCGAGTTCGGCGAGTGGATGGCGCTGGAATGGGAACAACGGGCGACGGCGAGAACTGCCAATATGACGCCCGTGTTGGCGGAGGGATTGCGTGCGTATGCCCTGGAGCACGTGGAGCGGAGCAACAGACGTGCCTCAAGCTGACAGCGCAGTGGGCTGGATTACGGGAGAAGGCGAGGGTTTATTTGGCTGGGATCACACCGGACGCGCGGGATGGCGCGCGGGGAGATGGCGTGCGGGATGGCGCGCAGGACGCGCGGGACGTGGTCGTGGATGTAGAGGCGGAGGAGTTCGATCCGGAGGATGACGAGGGAGATGTGGAGGGGGACGAGCCTGTCGAGGACGAGGGCACCGACGATGAGGACTCTGATGACATTTGATGCGCAATGGTGATGCGCGCTCGATTCGAATTGATGCGATAGCGGATGGGCCCGGGTATTTGATGCGGTGGCGGCACGATTTTGATGCGTGGACGGCTGCATGTAGAGATGTACGGGTATTACTGGATGGGTGTAGAGTTGGCGAGATAGTGGTTTGATGAGGAGGCCCGTTTGGGGTTTAACCATCCTTGAAGACAAATCGGGATATTTTTGATTGTTGCCATCAGTTGTAGGCCGGAAGAGGAAGTATGCACTGCGTTATATAAGGCCGAAGAGGCCGAGGTGGGGGTTAGCAGTAGGCTGCTAGGGTGGCTACGTTTCCACAGGCACATTGTATTGTGCCTATAACTTACTGGCCAGCTATTGCTGGTCACAATGTATTGCGGGCCCCAGTTGGTACTGTTGACATTGTATTGTCACTACATTTCTTGGTGAATCACCAGCTAAGACCTGGAATGGTCCCCGTCGCGTCATAGGGTCGAGGAGCGAGTGGATGTGCTTCGGGCCGAACGCCTTGCACTGGCCGCAATCGCGTATCGCCTCCAGGATGGACTTGTCAAGCCCCGGACTGCAAATCTCCTCCATCAGCATCATCTTAATGGCATCCCGTCCGAAATGACCCTGCCCCGCATGCACCTCCGCCGCTCTCTCCACTGCCTCTGCCCGTGACACACACTCCCTCTTCGACTTCGCTCGATCCCCAGCTCCCCCTCCCAGGCACCACAACTTCCCTTCCTCCACAAAATAGTCTTTTGCCCGGTGCTTCGCCCTGCGGTGCGCTCGCATCGACGTCCCCGTCTCCAATTCATGGATCGCATCCAAGACTTCCACGAACAGCGGCTCGCCTTTGAGGCGCTCCCGCAGCGCCATCGTCCCCGCTGGAAGCGGCACCACGAGAAATGTGTCTCCACCCCCTACCGCCTCCACACACACAGAGAATATGTCGTTCGCCAACCCCGTATTCGCCTCCCAATCTGGCGACACCGTCCACTCGTGTCCATCCCCGCTCTCCCTCTCCACATCCTCAAACCGCCTACTCAGCACGTCTGCCCCCACGTTATTAGCTCCCTTGATGTGCTTCGCGCTCACGATGTTATACCCCAGGACCCCGTTCCGCCATCGCTCGTGTGCGACATTAAGTCTGTCGTTCGTCAAGACGTCCCGCAGCGCGCTGCAATCTGTTTCCAGGAGTACCGGCTGCCCCCAGACCACATTCGCGAATTTGTCTAGTGAAAACTTCAGCGCGGCGAACTCGAGAAGATGAGGTGCATAGCGCTCTTCCGCATCCGACGTCCTCTTTGACGCATAGGCTATTGGGTGTCTCCGCACAACTACCTTCCCCCCTGGCAACGCCGTCTTCATCTCCTGCGCCAATATCCCAGCAAATCCTGTCTTGCATCCATCCGTTGTGACAATGAACGGGTGGTCTTTCACGGTCTCGAAGCGCGGTGCGCGCAAGACGGGCTCCGAAGTGAGTATGCGCTTCAGGCACAGGAAGCATTGCGTATGCTCCTCCTTCCAGACCGGCGCAAGGTCGAATGAGCGCATGACGTGTCGATATGTACGTTTGGACACGCCGGCGGGGACCTTGACCAGCCCTAGGAGATCGCGTAGCGGAGCCTCGATCTTCACATAATTCTTGACCAGGTCCCTGAAGTATGACGTGAGTCCCAGGAACGAATGGAGACTCGCTGCCTGTGCAGGTCGCGGCCACTGGACCACCATCGTCAACTTCCTCAGGTCCGGCGAGACACCTTTGGGCCCCACCGTCGACCCCGCAAACAAGGCCTCCGTCATAAACAACTTCGTCTTCTTCGCAGACAACGACAATCCCGCGTCGCGTATCCGCTCGAAGATGACCCGGAGCTTCTCGAGCATCTCCTCGAACTCATCCGCTGCTGCTCCCCCATCGTCCACGAACAGCTCCATCAACTCCGCTATCATCAAATCCCACATCTTCTGGGCCACCATGTCCCCAAACGCCGTCAGTGCATCTGAAAGCCCAAATGGCATGCACCCATACGCGAAATAACCCCTCCCTGGCACGAACACGCACAGGTATGGCTGCACCTTCTCGTCGACATGTAGCGCGAAGAATCCCGACGCGAAGTCGAAGGTCGAGACGTAGCGGTGTCCCGACAGTCGCCGCTGTTTGTCGCGTATGTCTCCTTGCGGCATCGGTACGACCTGCAAGAACCTATTCAGCTCGGCAAAATTCCCACAGATCCTCCAACTGGGGGCACTCGGTGTTCGCGTCTCCCCGGGCGGGTCCCTTGGCGGCATTCCATTGCGCACGCACTCCTCCTCTAACTCGTGTAGTAGCTCGTTCAAGGTCAGTCCACAATCCTGGTCCTTCTCCGCCAATGTTATTGGGTTCACGCACTTGACGTCTCGCGGGTCGATACGGCGCAGGATCCCCGCCGCTACCAGCTCGTCGACCTGCCGATTGACGTCGATGCTCTGTGGTCTCGTCCAGGGACGCTGCGGCACGGGGCCTGTGCTGAACACGGCATCCTCGGGGATCTTGGGGGCATATCCCGGGCCATCCACCGCGTTCACCTCCCCGACCGAGAGCGCGAAGACGTCCGCGAACCTCGCCACGAAGTCTCTGACTGTCTCCCGCTGGGCCTCAGTCAGATCCGGGCCTATCTCCACCGCCTCCAGGATCTTGGCTACCCGCTTAGGATTGAACGGGTCTGTCGCCCGCGTGAAGATCGTTTCGGTAGGCATCGGGGCTTGGGAAACGAGGTTAACGCTGATCCACTTCGGCAAGACATCGAAAAGGACTCGCCTCGCGGGGGGAGTCGCGGACGACTTCACCCCTGTTGAGGCTTCACGCGTTGGCGTGTCACCAATGTCCTCCTCGTTCCTCCCGCACTCCCTCTTATCCCCGTGCTTGCTCGCATTCGCCCAGCTCTTCTCGTCCGACCATATTCCTCGTAGAGCCTCGTTAGCGGTCATCCAAGCCGGCAAAACGTCAAAAAGTACTCGCCTCGCGGGGGGAATCGCGGACGATCTCACCCCCGTTGAGGCTTCGCGCTTCGGTGCGTCGCCAGGTTCTCCCCTCTCGTCTCCCTCTATTGTCCCCCCCCTTTCCACGTCATCCGGTCCCTCCATCGCGTCCACAAATACCTCGTCCTCCCCAAACAACTCTTCCACCTCCTCATCTCCCATCGCTTCCACCGCATCCTCGAACTCATCGTCTGACTCCACCTCCAGTCCCTCGCCTCCCCCTTGCGCTCCCGTCCCCTCCCCCGGATCGTTTTCGCCCAGCTCCTCGTTCTCATCTACTTCCACTATAATGCTCCTGTACTCCCGCTGCATCAGTGTCACTTGGAACAGTAATTGGGAGTACTCGCCTCGCAGGGGGAATCGCGGACGATTTCACCCCCGTTGAGGCTTCACGCCTAGCCAATTCGGCCTTCCACTGCTCCATCGCAGATCCCACCACACTCGGGTTCTGGTTGTACAATGTCGCCTTGCGTCCAGCAGCCTCGAGGGTGACGATGTCCGCCTTCATGTCGTGAACCGCGCCCATTCTCGCCTGCAGCGGCTTCCCCAACAACACCTTCCACCCTCCTTTGCTGTCGAAGACCTCGAATCCCCCTCGCTCGCGGACCCCGTCGATTTCAAAGCCCCCATCCCAGTGCGCGGACGAATCCACCCGTGTGCCATCCGCCATCCTCAAACACTTCGTCGGCGCAACACCTCTCCCATCCTCCTCTTCGCCCCCTCAAAGAATGTCTTATCAATTGCTCCCACCTGTGCCCCGCTATCAAACAGCGCGAGCACCCGCACCTTCTCGCCTTGGGGTCCTTCAAAGCTTATCCAATGCATAAATGGTGCGCTTTCCGCGCCGCGCTCACGAGGATCCACCGAGTACAAGTCAACAAGCTCCAATTGAGTAGCGTTATTCGACGTACAAGATGGAATCCCCGCGCCACCAAGTTGGCCGGGTTCCGGGGCTACGCGTTGGCCATCCAGCGCAGCCCGGCTCAAAAACCCTCCGCGTTTTGCACTCCCCTTTCGTCTCCATACCACGGTACTCCTGCTTCCTCCACAAATTCACCTGTACTGGCGCCGCGTTCATCCTCCCCAGCCACGTTCCGCATACCGCACGGAACCTCTTCTCTAGATCGGGGAGCTGCGGCGCGGGGCAAACGTCGCGATGCAACGGTATCGTGCAGATCCCGCACTTCCAGCACTCGCCGCTGCACGGCGGCGCTGTCCCCGTCGTCTCGACCGCAAGCCGCTCGACCGGGATATGGCCATTGCGCGCGGTCCACTCCTTATCTGCGTCGCATACGTCGCGCGCCCTTCCGCTGTGTTGCTCGCTCGGCGGGCGACTGTCCGGTCGAGTATCGTGCGCAGGGCAGCCTTCTCTGCATCTGTACCAGCTTTTATCGCACGTCGTGCGCCGCGAGATGCACCTGGGCAGGAGGGGCACCTCCACCGACCGGCGCTACGGGTGGGTTCCCCGTGACTGTCACTGTGGCCGCGCCTGGCGCAACGCGCACGCTGTTCAGCCTCTTCGCGAGCTGCTCCACGTTCATCTCCATCGCGCGCTGCTTCTTATAATCTTCCACAGCTGTCTCGATCGCGATCTGCGGAATGTTATTCAGCGCCTTCACCATCCCCTCCCAGTCGCTCGGCACGTCCCCCGCTGCGACCCGCAGTACGACGGCAACGCGCGGTGGAACGCATACACCCCATCTCTATCCTTCCCCGCACCCGCCGCCGACACCGCATCTTTGACGCGTACGGTGAAATCGACCATCGGCGCGACGCGCTCATCTCCCACGAGCACGTATTCCTTGGCGAGCGCATCCATATCGATTCTCATACCGCCGAGTTCAGCTATAAGCTGAACCGCGGGTTTCGACATGGCTCGCACCCCCTCGAAGCGCGCCAGGAAGGCCGTCTCGAAGACCTTCCAATCTCCCATGACCTTCGCCCGCGTCCCAGCGTCCTTGAACCACGCATCAGCGGGGGAGCCGTCCGGAAGCGGTCCCCCACTTCCTCCAGTTTCTTGTCATCGTCATCGATCTCCGCTCGCGGAAATAAATGCGACAGTCCTTTATCCAGTTCGCAGGAGCGATTTTGTCGGCGTGACGATTGCCCGTGAAGGCAGGGATAGTTGCCATTCTCTTCGTAGTTTTCTTTGTAGCTGGTAGGATAGGTTTAGTCGCGATAATCGCAGCCGCGGCGTTCTCGTCGAGGAGTCGGGCTTTTTCAGGACCCGGAGCGGCGAGAAGATGACGGCCGCAGGTGCTAGCGTGCCAATCGGGGATGGGGTGAGTGACCCGTTGAAAAGCGGGCTGAAGTGCTGAATAGCACTCCAGCAGCGGTGTGGGTTTCCAGAAGTGGCGGAGCCGGTCGCGCGGGACTAATCTCCGGAGTAGTCGGCGCTGTGGGTAGGCCCGGCACGTTGTCTGTGGACCTAGGAAGGCTGCTGTGGCGCTTAGCTTTCTTTTTCGCGTCTTTTTTCTCTATCGGTCTGGGTCGCAGGGAAGGTGCCAGTGCGGCGCGAGGTTCTTCTCCGGGTGTCTAGCTCTCTACTCTTTTCCGTGTCTCTTCTCGGTGTCGCGCGCCGTGAAGCGTAAGGGTGAACGAAAAAAAGAAGAAAAGACTGTGTAGCGGAGGAACCCAGCAGATCGTAGGCAATCCTCTGGGCTGGATGGCGTGGGATCGAATGCCACTCTAATCACCACAATGGGCTCGGCGGGATGGCCTTGTGGCGATGCGGGCGGGGATCACACCGGCAGAGATCCTCTGTGAGTGTGTGCAAGCTAAGAAGATGACTAAGCTACAAGACTGATGCTATCTACACGCAAACACCCCCGCACAGCCACCTGAGGCGGCCTCCGCCGCCTGCCACATCGGCAGGGCCTGTCGACTTGGGTTGACATCGGCCCACCTCGGTCTACGCTCGATTCACCCACTCAGAATCCACTAGCCACCTAGCCGCGAGGAATCCCATTCTGTTTAGATTCGAACCCATTCAACCCAGTGTTGCGCCGAGCAGCCACTGATCATCTCCCTCCCTTATTTCTCCGTGCAATTTCCACACAAGATCCCTTTCTGGGTCCCAGCCAAGCAGATCGATCCCAGTCCTCTCTCTATCACCTCTGCGGCAACCAAAAATCCACAGTGATTACTCAATGAATGGGTACCCACCCAGTCCAATCCAATCCAATCCACCTCAAACTCAATGAAATACACTGCAACCCGGATTCCCGTCGTGTGTATCTCGTCCGAGACACCGAAAAACCCAGTATTGCCAAGTTCATTTCCGTTACCCGAACCAATAACAGTCCAATTGTAGCCTCATCCTCTATTCACTTCGAGTGCCTCCGAGAGCTAAATATCTTTTACTGTAATAAAATATGGACTGGGGATTTTACACTGGACTCAGCGCACTCGCCCACCGGCATTCAAAAAGCTGGAACAAATTCGCCCACATCCACACAACTGACAACGAATTGTGCGCAGCCAATGGAACCTACACGCGAAATATATTGCGGTGCGGAATTCGAGGCTTATTCAAGTGGATTATCCTTCCCCCTCGGTCCTCGGTGTAAAATCACCAGTCTGTACGAGCTTCACTTGTGAAAACAACCCTGTTGTTGATATGGCTTTCCTCTGCGGCTCGAAACTCGCCGAATCAAGTCGAAGCTCACGATACCGGTTCAGCTTAGATGTTCCTTGGCAATTTCGAGCCACCCAAAACAACATTGAGGAGTCACAACGCTGGTCGTACTAACCTCAACTTTCCACTAGTGACCGACACCTCGTTGGATAAATAAATAAATACAAGGATTCATTTCAAACCGAACTACGGGAACAGAAAGTAACAAGCCAAACATAAAAACACTACATTGACACTAAATAATAGACAAACCAAACTGCGACCAAATGGGGTCCCTTTTGCCTCATCCCAAGTTCATAGAAACAGCACGACATAAATGAATGAAAAAATTCAAATCTCAACTGGGTTGAGGTCATGTGCCTCATCCAGGTCCTCCACATCAGATAGCTCATCTTCCAGTTCCTCCACAGCTCCTGAAGGTGCATTAAGCTCTGCCAGACGGGCCAAATTCTCTCTGTGTTGCTCCAGCACACCTTCTCCAACACTTGCCAGCCTTTCATCAATATGTTTAACCTGTTTGGCCCGGGAGGACTGTTCGAACAGTGGCCTCGCCACTTCCCAAAGCTCCACTGCCCTGAGCAAGTCACTGTGTCCCTTCGAAATGTCTCCGAGGCGGAGTATGCATTCAGCCCTGCTGCGATGGACATCCATCTGAGTAAATCCTTCCAGGGCAACTGTGTACAGGCTGATGGCTGTTGCTTCATCATTCTGAGAAAGGAAGATATCTCCAAGAAATTGAAGAGCTTTGTGGATTCCAAGCTTTTCTTTCAGCTTGAGGGAGTGCACAAAGTACACTGTTGTCCAGAATGATGCACGATGTGGAACCTTCCAGCAACTGACATCGCCCAGCCGCTCCAGGCAGTAGGATATTATTTGAGGCTCTGCTATGGATAGTCTGATGCATTTTTCAAGAAGGCTCTCTGCTGTCAGAATATCTCCTTCTCTCAGATAGAGATCTGCAAGAATTGTGTCACACATTGTTACTTGCTCGACAAGTCCCTTCATGTTGAATATCATTCTAGCTGCATCAATATTCCTCTGCACCTCCTCTTTTGGAGCACCCAGAAACACATCAATCTCGGCAATGTTTATCAAAGCAAATGCATGATTGTAGGTATCCTGGTCAACAGGCGCCTCTTGAAGAATTCGAGTATGGATATTGTGGGCCTCAACATACTCTGATTTAAATTTGTGGGCCTCTGCTTGATTGGCCATGATAGCACGATCCATATCTCCACCAGACATTCCACAAAGACATAGAAGATCTCTTGCCCTATTACAAAGAGAGATACTTTGCCCGTGGTTACCAAGTGTGTACAAGCACATTGCTTCCATGTTGAGTGCTGCTGCTTCTCTATAAAAATTCCCAGATTTCCTGGCCAGACTTTGGGACTGATGTGCATACACCTGAGCTGCAGAGTAATCACCAAGCGACCAGTGGAGTCTTGCAAGGTTCTGCAATCCTTGAGAATGCCTCTTGGTGTTGCCAGTTGAAATTGCCAGAGAAATAGAAGTTTGACAGAATGTTACAGCAGTGGACAGGTCTTGCTTGAGTAATTGATAATAGTCTGCAATGCTGCTATAAAATCTGCCTAGAAATCCATGTGAGGCCCCACAAACTGATATTAATCTGAAAGCATACATTTAAGATCTGTATCATCAACCTGCTCAAAATGTTTTAAATAGTGGGCAACCAGTGTTTCCGGATCAGAAATTGTATGATATCGCCGTGAGTCAAGTAACTCTGTGATAAAGTAAGCCTCCAATTCATGGTCACAAAGCTGCAGAAGGATACTGTGAAGCCGACCAACTAAAGGAATGGACCCCAGGCCAATACGGAGGCTGAAGTAGTTTAGATGACATATGCAATAAATGCTATCCTTCAGGTCTGGATGGCCCCATTGGAGTCCATTCTGAAGCACGTTCTGGAGGTTTGCAAAATTTGATGAGATCCGAGCAACTATGCTAGAAGCTGATTGAGTTCCATGAGTGTCCACATAAAACTCAAGAAGCTCCTGGAAATGTTTGAGGAGAGGCTGAACAAGGTGATCTCCAGGTGGTTGATTTTTTTGCACATATTCCCTGATAGGCACCAATACTTTCAGTCGTTTTTGTTCATCGGTATAGGCCAAGGAGGTACGAATCAATGCTACTTTGCATTGATGAATATCATCAATGGGAAATTTGCTCTGCACTAGCTCAACATCTGAAAGTCCATCAGGGAGCACTGATAAGAGACTCAAGAGCTCTTGTGCATGGGGTATAGATTTGAATCTGGGACTTGACAAGGACAGTGAAATGGATAGATCCAAGTTGGATCTTTTGTCAGAGCCTTCTGAGATCAGAGATGTCTTCTCCTCCTCCCAGCGGAATAGGACATTGGAGTAGCCTTCTGAGTCAACTAAATGGGCAAGTAAACTGATTGCAAGTGGCATGTTGTCTGTGAGGGAGAGCACTTTGTCGATCTCCTCTGGACTATGCCCATCATCTGCAATATCAATAAATGTTTGCCGAGCAGCATCTTGTTGCAAGGGTTTCAAAGGTAGCAAAAATGGTCGAGTCCATGCCACTTTGGCTGGTCTTTCAGCCCCTCGCATGGTAATCTGAGATGGTATAAGTAAAGGATAACATAAAGAGAATATGCACCTACCATCAGTGCAAGATGATCTACATCTGTGAGCAGGGACAAAAATTCTTCAATTTCACGACGAGTCTCTGCAAGCTCCCACAATGTCTCAAGATTATCCAGAATCAAGAGACTGGGTGGGCTAGTAGACAAATGTTGGACCACTGCTTGAGTGAGGTCTTTGCCAGGCTTCAGCCCAAGATGGGCCCCCATAAGTGCCGCGAGCTCCACCTTAGTTGTGGCAGTGTCACAAGCAACAAAGATCCGATGCTGCTCATATTTGACAGTGACATTTGTATGGTGGAGAACTGCTCTTGCTAGGCTGGTTTTGCCCATCCCACCTGCACCCAAAATTGCTATCCGTGGAGTTGTGCACCCAAAGAGGTGTAGAATTTCTGAAAGTTCGGACTCCCGGCCGTGAAAGATCTTTGGCTCTGATGGTAGCATTGAGATTGAGTTAGAGCTGTGGAATAATTCAGACCATATTATTGAGAAACCCTCGTGAAACAATCTACCTATTGTGGGAGCCAGAATAAACCCTGCTCATCTGCCAAAAAAAAGTTATTGGCATTCCTCTCAAGCAATGGATTTTGCGCACAGAGGATGCTCTATCAGAGCTGGTAGCATCTGAGAGTGCTTCAACTTCAATCATGCTAAGGACTTCTTGGTGTCTCTTCTGTGCATTCTCCTGCATCTCTGCAATATCTGTCATGATGTTAACAGTGTAGATCTATATATTATATCTCTTAATGAGTTCTTCCAATTCTGAATATGCAACACACAACACACCTGAAAAAAATCAACTGCATCTTGCAGTCCCGTTTTGCAATCATTGAGCAGGGTACTGATTTCGCCCTGACGAAAGAATCTCTTGACTTTGGTGCCCTTTTGTTGGGCTTCAAGAAAGGTGTGTATTTTATGGAGAGTCCTGGATGGTAGTGATCAGTATGAGCACAAAGATTATGAGCCATGTCAAGCACTCTGTGAATCTCCCGATATGCTTCAACACCACTGGTGGCAAAGCTCCGCCCGTATCTGACTTGATGTAAACAATGATAATTGCATTAAGCAAGTTGTGCATTTTTTCCATCAGGTCAACGCAGTCAGTCTTGTTTTGTTTGACAGTCTGAAAGGATGGACTGAGATTCAAGGTGATTCACAAGTTTATTGAGGCAAGTTACCTCAATGCATTTCAAGAGAGACTGTGTTGTGTTACAAATAGGCTCCAACAGAGGGATCTTGAGGTTATTGGCAAGCATTTCCAAAGTGTCTGCAGTTATGCTCAAACATATTGTAATGTTTGTCAGTCGAGTCTGAATAGCAGTGGGTTTGGGGGACATCTTGTTGGTGGGCAATTGGGGGATGACAGCTGTCGGTATTTGAAGCCACGCATAGCCTGAGAAGTTCCAGTTTGATCGGTTGAGTTTTCACTTTGATTAGCTGCTGTCCATCTCTTGATTTTCCACACAGAATCACATATGTGATCCTCGCAGCCATCAACACATGTCTGCCGCTCCACAAAAAGAAGCGGCTGTTGATAGTCCTTGAGCGCTTATGCACGGCATTGAACATGTGTGGGGGTTGACTGAATCATCCTTATCCTTCGCACCAGGAAACACTGACATGTTCAATGAGACAAGCGCTGCATTTGTGCCTAGGTGCAACTCACTCCATGTGTGGCCGGCATTCGGCTGGGACTGTTATTACAGTGTCATGGGCACTTGATTGCATTCACTGCCCAAATTACACACAAGCGGATGAAGAGATCTATCAATAGGTCGGGCTGCGATGTGAATCTCTCTTTATAAAATTACAGGTGTCCATCGGTAGCCTTCGAACTCCACTTATACATGTTTGAACCGTTGCAGCCGGATCTTTGGAAGGACTCATGAAGCACCGGGCACCGCCCACGACATTGCACTGCTTTCTTACGTTTTCTTGTCTCCCGTTCAGTCTTCCTCGTAGGCTGTGTCTTAGAATTAACGGCGCGCTCTCGGGCGGATGATATATTTGTGCGCAAAGATTAAAAATGGTAGAAAGAGATAGCGACATTTGTGCGCCAGTTTGGCGTCACCTTACCTCCGTCCCTGATTTAGGGTATGGAAGATTCACTGCTTGATATTGAGCATCTATTTATTCAGAAATAGCACTATAATCGTACTTGAATCAAGAGAACCAGACTAACCAGGCATCCAGCCACCGCTTGTTTCTGTTGAAGCTCGGTTGTCACCTGGTCTATGACATCAACTGATATGGATCTTCTCTTATTGTCCTGATATTGATCAGCATCTTATTGTCCTTATTGTCTGCACTGATACTGATCTTCTCCTTATTGTTCTTATTGTCTTTTCCATCTCTATTGTTCTAGCACATATGTAAGTAGCTAGGATTCAATGGATCTGGGCTTTTTGCCTCCCATCTGTGCCCACTCACCTTTTCAGCTCCCATCTGAGACCATCTGAGTTCCTGCTTCCAACAGTTTTCACCACGCGGTTGCCTCTCAACCACCAACCCAAAATACACCAAGTCCCCCAAACCACTGATGGTGCGTGGACGGTGCCAGAAGGGCTGGATGCATTTTTACGATAAGATGACAGCGGGCAGCATGGCGCCCAGCGGATCAAAGGAAGTGCGCCAGGCCCCCGCGACGGCTTCATGCAATACCCCATCGTAGTCAAACGCGCGCCACGCCAAGTCAGCGCCATGGGCACTAAGTTAAGCGTGGGCACCAAATTAAGCGCCAGGCACACGAGTTAAGCGCCAGGGACAAGATGCGAGGCGTGCGCCGACAGATGTACTGGCAGGTGCACAATATCCAGGCACGCGCCCGTTCTAAATCCGAGCCAGACAAGTTAGCGCCGTTCAGATTTCACAACACCAATTATTCTTATCCCCTCCCGAAATCCGGCGAAGGCTCGGGCCAATCTGGTTGCCCAACCAGGCGTGGTTTCGCGATCAAACTAGTCCTGCTCATCGCAAGGGGAGAATTTGAGCACCAATGAACAAATTGACAGATCAGAGCCAAGAATATGTACACCATCTCCCAGTATGCGACGCTATTTGTTCTTGTCTTGAGATGCTCCGGATGGCCGGTATGTCAAATACAGCGGCCCGAGCGAGAATTCGGGAGAAGATCATCATGTCCACGCGTGTGTTCGAATCAGAGCCGAGAGAATGGGATGCGATGTGAGTGTGAGAACCAGAATCACACGGATCCACAGTAATATCTTCAGTGCATGAGAACGCAACTGTGCCAGCAGAAAATGTCGCAAGGCTCACGGTGTCCAGCAACGTATGTATTTCAACGCATCGCACTCGACTTGCGGGATGAATAATTTTTTTTTTTTTGCGGTACACAATGTGGTGGATTAGACGAAGAAAGTGCCCTGAACCACGATCTAAGCCCGAGAAGCGCCGAGTCCGCATCCTGAGCGCCAGGATAACAGCCGGAAAAACCACCTGACTCGGAAGACCCGCGCATTTTCGCAGTCTACTCCCACTTGCACAGCCTGTGCACAGTCGCATGACACGAAATAGGCCCTACCAACCGTACACAGAACGATGACGAACCAACCAACTGTCCAAGCGCGGAAGCAAGGCAGAAGGAAGGATGTGTGTGTTTGCGAGTTGGTTCACAATGCTCAGTCAACTTGGGCCGCGGCAACGACGAGGGCCAGGCATGGGAACGACGGGGGACAAGCAATACGGGGCGAAACAATCGTATAGGAACAACTAATAGGATACAGAATACATAGTAAGTGAAATAGGAGTAAAGCGGAATGTACCGTATCTAAGGGTCAATAGAAAAGGCTATACAAGGTGTATTGGGCCGTGTAACGGTGGCGGTGACGTAGGCGTCGAGGAACAGGAACATGGTTGAATGACGGCGGCGCGACGTGGTGTCAGCGGGATGAGGTTGGTGATCAGACTTGCCCTTTACGGATGCAGCGGGACGCGAAGCGCGTCAACGAGGCACAGGACAAAGAAAAATGGGGAGATGACAAATGTCAAGGTGAAATGAGATGAGAAAAATGCGCGCCTAAGCACGAAGCGCATCGATGAGCCACGACGCGAACCAGCGGCGGCATGTGTGAAGTCTGGAACTAGCCAGCTGCAAGCAAACAATCAGACAGACTCACCACCGGTTGCGCCACCAACAGGAAATTCCTCGTCTCCGTGCACGGCTACTTAGATGTCAGGTAGATTAGAAGGTAAGGTCAGGAGCCAAAATCCGATGAAAAGAAAAGAAAGACGAAAGCCAACGCAATGAGAAGCCCTCGCCAATTTTCAAGGAACAGGACACGAGCTCGGTTCCCCGCACATCCACCCCGCAGAGCCACAAACACGGACCCCGCACACGACTCGCGCAGCCTGCGTATGTGCGCAGCAGGAAATAAGCACCGAATAAGCGCCGATGGCGCAGATGAGTTAGCCTGCCCCACCCCTCGTCGTGGACGGGCTCCGAGAACGAAGAATTACCCGCCGACTCGCTCCCTCAGGCACCGATCCACAGTAACGCCAAGCCCCGAACGGTCAAACACGCTGGCGTCCGAGAACCGCATCTGCATATCGCGCCGTGCGACAAGTAACTCGCAAGACAAAGCGCGCTCAGGGCCTGACAACGGCGAGGCGCGACAATTGCGAATGAAAATGCAAATGCGGCACAAGACCCGCTGCACGGAATAGCAGTGACTCAGCGTGTGAGCACACACGACACCGCCGGAGTCAAGAGTCTACGCCGCGCCGTTGTCCAAAAGTCACATAAACAGTAACAGTGGCGACACAGGCGCACGAGACGGGGCGTAAGTGCCGCGCAGCACGAATGAGCGCCGGTCGGCAGGGAATCAAGCGCATGTCCGGAAGAAAATTCGAGCGCGTGCGCGCAGAGAGTCGGCCAGAAAAGAGGAAATAGAGAATCAAGAAAAATAAATGACACTAGCACGCACCGCTCAATAAATCAAGCCAAGTCCCGAGGCCCATGTTCTCGCCCGCGTCGTCAGTCTACTTCATCATGACGGTCTCGTCGAGGGCCTCGCCCGTTTGTCTTGTTGAGAGGACGGTTATTGGGCGGTCGGAGAGGGGGAGCTTGCTGCGGACGCGCGCGTCCTCGCCCGGCTCGAGGAAGAGGTGACGTCGGTCGTAGGCGACGCGCAAGCCGCCGACGAAGGTGGAGCCCACGTGGCTTCCTGCGGCGCAGCGGCTCCATTTCCTGCACCGTTTCCTGCGCCATTTTCTGAGGAGGGCAAGGAAGGAGAATGGACGGCGGGTATAAACAAAGCGAGGGATGAGGAAGGGAGCGGCCGACGGTGCGAGGTCGTTGTCGTCTCGTGGGTGAAATTGGGCTTGCGGGTGCGCGGCAGGCCTGAGGATGTCATAGACGAAGGGTGGTGGCGGTGCCGGCAGCGACCAGCGAGGTGGCGGTTTCGCATAGCCACGGCCGGCTCTTCTCCGCGTTCCTGTCAAAATTTCCTGCCATCCAAAAATTCTAATACCCGTCTGCTCGCATTCTCCTGGCATTGCGACATCCCTCTCTTTTAACCCACATTTCCGGGTTCATTCCTGCCAAGAAACTTAGGCTCGTCGCGCTAGATTCAAAATTCCGTCTTGCCCTCATTGTACAGGTACACCCTAAAACTTGTCTAACATACGGAAACCGGTCGGACGTTGATTTCCTGAGAATCGAGAACGACATTGACAGAAGAGAAACAGGACAACAAAGACCAGCGCTAGCCTATCATTCTATGTACGCAAGGCAGTCCAACAAGCAATCCATACGCCGGACACGTATCCATCCCCGCTTGATCACCACCCCATCCAACACCGGCCTGAAACCATTGGAATAGATTTGGAATTAACAATTAAGGGATTTCCACCATCCTCACGGGAAGAGCCACTTAAACTTGACAATTCGAAGAC
>JARJLF010000825.1:0-129112 GCA_029378395.1 Mycena leptocephala
CTCTCCGGTTACGACAGACGGCGCAGAAAGTTTGCCAACGTTGTAATACTAATGAGAGTAAATTTGGTGACAAAGTACGAGAAGAGAAAGAAAATCAGGAGAGCCGGCCGCGACAGGTATCATCATTAATTCTAACTTAGTATAACGTGAGCCCACGGCGTGCCAAGACGTCGGAGGACGGGGGTTCTTGAAGCGCTGCTCCGTTCGGCGCTTCAGAGGCAGCCCACAACGCCAGGCACGCGGAGTGGGGACAACGCAACGCGGTACTGGGAGCCGCACCGCGCGAGGATGTGCGGCACGCTGCTCGGGATTCAGTACATATCGAGCTTGCGGCTACGCCGGATACTGTGCGCTTGGACGGGGCATGCGCGTGCCGCATGTAGCCGTTCGGAAGGCGGAGTGCCGTGAGATTGGCAAGCCTTCGCGCATGGAGAGAGGATGAGCCGCATGAGTGTTCTGTGATATGCGTTGGAGGCGCGCGTCGTCGTGCCGCGCGACTATCCTTCCCGGCACTTCGAGAGTCTGGGCAGGTCTTCGTCAGTGCGATGTTGGAGGAAAGGATGGGCCGGGATATCGAATCGAAATCGAAAGTCGCGCGCAGGCGCTCGTACTTGCTCACGACGTATGACAGAGGCATCGGTCCCAGACGTTGGGATTAGGGGCGGTGGCCCGCATCGCTCTTGAGGACACTACTGCCGACATCGTCGGGAGGGGCTATAGTTGTGGATGCAGGGAATACGATGACCATGTGGACGCGCACACGTGATGATCGCATGTGACCGATGTCACTTGCTCAGTTGACGCGCCGGAATACCGATGCAAGGAGAGGACAACAAGACGCGCAAGTATATATATGCATCCCAAGGCATTTCTATACTTTCTGGGTGGGATTTCTCCAATTTAGGATGTCAAGGTGTCTTGGAATTCGGCTGAATGCATGCACATACGGTACAAGTTCTGCTTGAAACGATACCCATTCTTTCTGTTGTTGCCGATGTTAAAACTCCCTCGTAAATAACTTCATCGGTACCCCGCCGAACTACGCACACCAAATTCACGAGTCGGAACTCCGCGCACTGTTCCAATGCACGAAATGCTTCACATCAGGTTTTTTCGGACACTTTTAGATCGCATTCGGATTTCCCTGCGCATTTGTATTGCAATTTATCTGGGGGCATGCCAGGTCAATGCGCCTACAGATGATGAAACCTGATTAGTATTGCATCTCGAGCTCGGTTCCATTGAGCTGCATTTCAAAGTAGCTCAATGTAACCGATGCAGACGCGCTACTGTAATATTAATATTTTCCTCGACACATAGCCATTGGGCACTACATTTCTGCGCATATGTGAGATCTGATTTTAGTTCCTGTACCACCTGAATTCTAGTCGTGATCAGGCCTATATATTTAGCACGAATTATCAAATCTACTGTTTGAGACCCCTTAGTTGACCACCCTACCTAGTTGGCCACCTGAGAGCCAGAAGGTCAGGGCTTTATAATTATGACTGGGCAGAATGTACAAACGGAGTACGACCTCCAATGAATGTTTAGACCAAATTTCAGCCGAAAGCAATCCGAAGCGTGGGGACATAAATTTCTTATCAATCTGTCAGGGATGGCCCTTCCGCATCCGGCATCATGCGCGACGCTGATCGCTGAGACGACAGATGTCGTTGTTCGCAGCTCATAGTTGACTTTACCGCAGGTACCCGCAGCTCGCAGCTGCCGTTGCCGGAGGTACTCGCGGCTTGTCGCAGTTCTCGTTGACCCATTAGTGTAGTAAGCTTTTAGTATAAATAGTCGTAGTTGGTTGGTAGTTGGACAGATTTCTACAATCTAAACCTCACCCACTCATCTCCCGTGTGAACAACTTGGATTTTGACGAACTCTAGCGGGGTCCTCTACCTCCGAAATATCGGGACCTCACATTTTTTGAGTGGTACCTTTCCGTTTGGGATTTTCTTTCTACTTCGACGACTCTTGGATTGATCACCCGAGTGCTTTATTTTTAATTTCTGCAGAATGGTTTTTATTGCGCAATACCAACAGACCTCTCCAGAGGCGGCTGTAATTGGTGCGGCTTTGGACGCAGGCATCCAAGTCATCAGTAGAGGGATGGTAAGTTCCATCCACCCACCTTCCCCACATTTCCGTTTGGTTGATTTATATTATTTTTCTTACCTGTTGGGTGCCGTATATTATTTCCCGTTGTTTTTCGTGTTTTCCCGTAAGGGTGGTCAATTCGACTTGTAGACAAGGTAAAGCATCATCAAATGCACTCTTGGGAATATTAATTTCAACCGAGTCGTCAAATTATGGACTCGTTATAATCTGGCAATTAAACATGTCGCTCAATTGAATTACTTGCTTTTCCGATTACCCCTTGTGTTTATTACAGGAAAGATTCCAGGGTTACATGAGATGGTGCTCTGGACACTTGAAAGCCTCATACCTCTTTTTCCTACCCATAATGACAATGTTTTTTCACAAAACATATTCGGGTCGAGCATGGTCCTAGTTTGGACAGGGAAATCTCCAGGAAATCTCAGAAAATACTCCCTAACCAAATCTGTGGACTGGATGTCTTATGCAGTATCTAAAGTGTCCATAGACCTCAACCGGCACTGTCTTTGGGCTTCAGGGGCGCCAAGAATCCAAAAGGGACTATTTATATAACACCAGCTGATTGCCGAATAAGAGGAATCGACCCTCCCCTCATCTTCGATCTGGGTATAATAATCATTGTTCACTTTGAGCACCCTCTGGTTAGGTCAGAAGCGCTGGCTATCTGGTTTTCTAGAAGGCGATCTCACTGATGACGTACATCACTCATCGATAAGAAAATATCATGTCTAACTTGTGTCTAACCGGCTCGAGTTGGGGAAGACGCGACGTGTAGCGAGAACGCAGCCCCGTGCCGGTGCGGCCAGCAGCGGGGCTCTGGAGATGTACAGGTCAAGTACATTATGTACTTGACCGCGGACCGCTAAGTAATACATCCAGGTAATCAACTAGGACATTAAGGCTCCAACCATTTAGTTTTCGTTTGTGGACCCATGCAAAACAAACGGAAACGGTATATAAACAGTTTAAACCCGTTTTAAACAGTTTATAAACGGTATTTTCAGGGCAGTTTACTCGCACCTGTTTGGGGCGGTCAAATCAAGTAAGTTGGCCATCCTGAACATGCATACAAGAGATTGATCATTGGATGTCGACCCCGACGTGTACCAAGCAGTTTGTGAAGGCGGGATAAGGTCTGAATCCAGGCGCGTCGTTTGCCGAGAACGCTGACTGCCATCAAAACGCGTACGAATTTGGAAGGTCCCACCTGTCAGTGAGCGGGTCTGTGCTCTAGGACCATGTGTAGGTTTCGAACACACTAATGGACCAGGCTAGCACAAATTTTTGAATCAGAACCTGACGTCCAAGCGGTGGTAAGTGGTTGATTTTTGACAACTGTTTAAACCGTTTACAAACTGTTTGTAAACTGTTTGCTACCCCGGGCAAACTAAACGGAAATAAAAACGGTTAAAACCGTTTGAAAACATTTACAAACGGAAATGGTTGGAGCCTTATAGGACATACAAAAGCATTGTGGGTGGGATGGTGGGTAGTGAAAAATTTGGACAGCTAGCGAGCAATAAAACTATGAGAAGGAGAGAAAGAAAGATAAGAAAAAGAGGCGAACCTAGCGAGCAGGAAACGGTGAGAAGGAGAGGAGTGAGACTCCTGTCCCTCCCTCAGTCGTTTTACTCGCTGGTTGTCTTAGATGATCGGCCACTCGCGCGGGCGGTACGCTACTTGCGTCGTGGGCCACGCGAGCAAGAAAAAACGGCACCCATCCCATTCAGTGCCCGAGGTATAAGACCCCGGCATGGGAAGAGGTGAGAGGTTCTCACAGCGCCGTCCAACTTTGAGCTCACCTGTTAGACTTGAGTAAACAAATAGTTTAAACCCAATTAACCGTGACGTCGGTTCAAGATTGAACAACTTTTTAATGAATCCCTGCTTGCTTTTAATCCAGTACTATCCCCCGCCCCCCCACTGCGCCGGACAAACCCACTACTCGGACAACCAAACATTTCTTGTCCAATACTGGTCTGTTTCCTGAGATTTTTGGCTCCACATAAGCGGTACTATATTTGACCCCTTACCTGGCCACCTAAGCATTCATGCCTCAATCTCAATCTGTCCACTGACCCTACGCGTGCCCAACTGTGCCAGAATGAAGGCATGCATCCTAAAAAGAGTTCAAGACTACTCCCGCCCAAATATCTGAAGATTTGCCGTTACAGTGAATTTATTTCGGCCGGCAGTTCAACATGGCCAAATAACAGGCTAGTTGGCCACCTAGCCAAATCAAGTTGCGAGGCTTGAATACGGCGCCCGAATCCATCGGAAATGGTACCTAGGGTATATAGTGACCATTTGAACATATAATACTCAATGTGCAACCCATATGAGGTGTATAAATGACTGCTTCTCAGATGGGGGAAAGCCCTGAAACAGGATCCCTAGAGCAATGGCACGTCTACTGGAAGATGGAACCATATTGCGACCCAAATTAAGACTCAAATAGCTTAAAAGGAGGGTCTACGACATATTTAAATTCCTAACTCTGTAGCAATGTCTTCACAGCTCCACAAAAAATTCCTGGTGTTGGCAACACCAGAATTGCGTGGGTGGCGGTAAAGCACTACAATGAGAAGGGAGTTGGGCAGATAAAATTCCAACATACCTTCGGCATTTAGCCATTGGACGTCAAAAAGCCTCATGGGCAATTCCAGAGTGGTAGGCCCCCGGTGTCACACCGTCGGCTAGGGGGAGCGATTCAAAAAAGCAGCGGCGCGTTCATGGGAGCATAGCGGGGAGGATTTTGACTTCTCGGTGGCGGGTATAGTGACAGGTTAATCCCCAGAATCCGGGGAGCAGAACGAGCCTACAAAGTCCCGGAACGGCCAAGAATTGGCAGAGAGCCAGCTGACGCAAGAAAGAAGCCGCGTCGGCGTAAGAAATTGATGTTCACACGTTTCGGGTCTTGATCCGAGATGTCGTAACTTTCGATCAACTCATCACTCCGGCTCTAAATTCGGTTCAGACCTTCGTAATAGGTTGTACTCCCATCCCCCATTATCCCTGGGAGTGACCAGCAAAGTGTCGGCATGCTACACTCCAAATGGCCAACTAGGTGGGGTGGCCAGGTAGGGGGTCTCAGATAGTAGGACTGCCCTTGAGATATCGGGTCCAAAACTCTTACAATCTTGTATCGTTCAAATATATATCACGCCGAAAGTTGGCAGGCCCTTTACTTAGAGTCATGTTGCTCCATAAACACATTTAAAAAGTGCCTTGACATCATAAGAGTGCTCATATAAAACTCAGAGCACTAGCTGTCCTGTAGCGCTCACAATATACCGAAAGATCACAGTATACCTGCCAAATTGATCTCCCAACTGTGAGAAATGGTGGTAAGGAATTTCATGCTGCCTGTCAGCTACTGTGGGGCTGTATTGACTACTCCTTCATGCATACTATAGTCCTTGTTGAGGTGCCCCACCCTATAAACTTTGGTGGTGTTACGACGCCAAGGCGGTTATCTATGAGGCCCACAATCAGAATTTAACGTATTATGTAGAACCCGGACACCTGACCATCTCCGAAAAACCAACGCCGTTTGAACTTTGCCCAATTCATACCCGTTTCTCATGAAGTAAATTCTGAAACTAAGGTGAAAGACAAATTGCTGATGATCTATCTACTCAGAATGTGCCCGGGACCATTACATAAGATGATATGTACCAATCTTTCTTAGATGTCCGAGATCTAGGGGGGGGGGGGGGGGTAGTGTTCCTCGGATCCGGTCCACGGAGCAGGACGCCGCAACCCAGAGTAGAGAGGTTTCCTGTCAATTTCTTTTTTCGGAGCCGGAGCTGTAGATCTCTACGCAAGAAACCACCGGCGAAACCGGACGTCCGCACTTCGAGGAAATAATGAACGCTCGTGAAGAGAAACCATATGTCTGAGATAGAGGCTATTAGGCGAATGATGGGACCGTATTTCCTTTTCAGAATGGCGGCAATCTTGATTCTCTCCGTCATCGATCCCGACTTGACTTAGACAGCCTTTGGCCCTTGGCCCGTCTTGACGCTGAAACTCGTTTCAAGAATCTCGGTCGGTTTGGCGGCTGCCGCCGCAAGACAGTCAACAGCGGTTTCTCTCAGGCTAGCGGTGTTCAGGAATCGGAAAAAAATTCTATACCAAGTTATCACCTCAAAATTAGCGCGTCTTTAACTCTATGGCTTGCTTTTCGAAGCTCGAAGCGCAAAATTCGTGGATGACTCACTTGGCGCTTTTCGGGGGCAAGAGACGCAGTGCGGGAACACAACAGCGGAATGCTGGGTACCAAGGATATTATTGACCCACAAGCACCGCCTTGAACCCTATTTAATGTTGTCCCTTCTTCTGGTTTAAAATTACTTCTCGGCAAGATGTGGCACCCACGCTGGCTCATTATCATTTACACACTCTTCCTGTTTTTCTCGTCATCCGTTGCTCTTTTATTAGACGCTGTTCAGGACTCCCTGCCACCTCTGACCCTGCGGCCACAACAGCCCAACTTCAGCTTTGACCTCACGTCTGCCCTGCCACCTGCGTACATTACTTTGTCGCAAGACTACGATCCGCCCCCGCCATCCTGCAACGCGACGAGCGAGTGCAGCGCCGGAATGACAGTGCTGAGCGTCTACTTCGAGGATTGTGGCGACCCGTTTACCGTGTGTCGCTGTGGCGATGCAACGATGAGCATGGACACAGTGCTCGACCGCCTGGGACGCGTCCCTGTCGGGCTGCGGCGGTACATGGGTGTCATGGTGGTGCTCGCCGGCACGGAACCGCATGCATTCACCCTAACCAACGGCGATATCCACCTGTTCGGCGACTGCGCGATGGACACCTGGGTCCATGAGGTCAGGAAACGACCCTCTATTTGGTTGTCGTGCGCTGACTTTCGCTCAGATGATGCATGCCTACGACTTCGCTGGTAGGACAGTTCTATCGAGTAGCTCAGACTGGGCTGCTGCACTCCGGGCAGACTCTTGCGTACCGGACAACTACTCGCTCACGAACCAGGTCGAGGTGTGTTGCGCTTTCGTCCCGGTACCCGTCTTTAATCAGTCCCTCATAGGACTTTGCGCAAGTTGGGGTGATAAAAACATACATGGTGTTCTACGGCGGGCAGCTGCCCCCAGGATTCACGGCAGACTGCATGGAGAATCAGCTCCAGTTCATGGACGCTGTCGTGCCTCTGTTCAGGCCTGACCTCCTTTTCGGAAACACCTGCGACATCGTCGACGGTGGGCCTGCGGCGCGGTGCGTTTGGCCAGAATACATTAACCCAACCATATTTTTATTATTCGCAGACACACTGCATCTCCAACAATGTTGGACCTCTCGCGGACATTCCGCACAATGTCTCCCGTCGCTACGGGCGCTGGTAGTTGGTCCTCAGCCGCCCCCACTGCGCGCGCCGGTACTGCTGGGTCGAAGATCCCAGGCAGCTTTCTGCTGTCCTGCGTTATTGTTCTCGCAGCCATTGCTTGTATGTAACTTTGAAGCGCTTGGGCGGATCGTACAAACCACACTCCAGGATATACAGACGCTCCCAGAGTCCATGGAACCCGATCTTCCCGATTTAAAAAATTCAATCCTAAACTCAACAGCGACATCTCTACCGGACTGTCTAAATTTTTCCGGATGAATCAATTATTTCTGATCCATTGGCATCATAATGGACAGTATTCCTGGGACCTTCTTCTGGAATACAGGTACTCGTCGCCCTTCACCGCGGAGGAAAACCTGAATAGTATAGGGATATTTATCACGGGTGAGAGGAGCAGCCCCGTAGATCCGTAAATCCCTGCAGCTGGAAACTGACGATATTTCCAGATAATTTGCGGAGGGGATAGTGTGAATTCATAGTCATAATCACTTCTTTGTTATTCTTTTACGGAACCAATGGTTTGACCTTCGACAAGAGTCTTGCTGATCAGTGTGGGACCGTGCGGGAACGTGTTCGAAAAACTCTGCTCGCAAATATTTGAATGGAGTCTCATGACATAGATCTAAATTATTTCCGCAGCGCCATTGCGGAACCTCTCTCCGGTTACGACAGACAGACGGCACAGAAAGGTGCGTTGTGATAAGAATGAAAGTAAATTTGGTGTTCAAGCTGAGTACGAGAAGAGAAATAAAAAATAGATGAGATGGCCGCGAGTATTATCATCAGTATAACGTTCGACTTTCTTGTACCCACGGCGCGGAACCCAATGTGAACCTTGAACTCACCGCTCAAAGCGTGCGCATAAATTTCCTTTTCAAGTTCTTTTTTGTTGCCATCAATTATTGATCCCATCCGATCCCACTCTCGAGCTCGTTGCAATGCCTGTATTCACGCTTTAGCCTTTTGCCATCGACGGCGCCGGCGCTTTCCCAACAGCGTTTCTACTTTTCTCGAAGTATCCGAGCGCTCAAGAATTGCTCCGCTGCCGTCCCGTATCCTCGAGGATGTCTAATTTGGTACAGTTGCTGTGAAATGAATTGAACATGTGCACTTTCGGACCGCAACATGGGAGATATCACACCTTTTCGCACCTTATACAGCGAATGTACGGAATGCGCAGCTGCTGCACTGAGGCTCGAGGCGTCACGGTCTTTAACGCTTCGTCGGAACTTCCTCTTCCCCTCTCGGACCAAAGTCAGTGTCGGGCTTCTGTGCCCGTGATCGGCGAGCTGTAAATCCCCCAAAGGCACTGCCGCGGTGATTAACCACAGTCCGTAGCAGTGCCAGCTGGAAGGGACCCCTTTCATCGTTCCGTCTGCGTAGTTGCTCGCTCGGGGATCGGAGAGATGCGACTTTGGAGCAATTTTATTCTGACGATACTCCCCTTCTCCCTGGCATTCCCTCTCATCTCGCTGGACGTGGACCTTGCCACTCGCGACCCGATCACGGACCCCTCATCTCCTGCTCTCTCTCTGCAGCCCCAACAGCCAGACTTCAGCTCGTTTGACTTGACATCTGCTCTTCCACCCGCGTACCTCACCCAATCGGAGGGGATCGATCTACCACCCAACTGTGCCGCGTATGTCGGCGAAGGGCAGGAATGTGCCTCTGATATGACGGCGTTGAGCGTGCACTTCGAGGACTGTGGCGACGAGTTTATTGTGTGTCGGTGCTCCGACGCGGAGATGAGTATGGATACGGTGCTGGACCGTTTCGGGCGCGTGCCAGTCGGGCTGCGGCGCTATGCAGGGACGGTCGTCGTCTTGCCAGACACTGCGCCACATGCGTACACTGTGACCACCGGCGACACCCATTTCTTCGGAGACTGCGAGATGAACACCTGGGTGCATGAGGTGGGGCCAGCGAATCGCTAGATGTCGAGTTCGTACCGACCAATTTATTTATTTATTCGCAGATGACGCATGCCTTCGATTTTGCTACAGCGACGTGGCAGTCGAGTGCGTCGGGGTGGGCAGCAGCGATCGAAGCAGACTCCTGCGTTCCGGACGTCTACTCCCTGAAGAATGAGATGGAGGTGTGCTCGCTCGTGTATCTTGGATTCGTAGCTGCGATCGCTGACGCGGCCATGCCGTCCAGGACTTCGCCCAAGTCGGCGTGATAATGATTTACATGCAACTCTATGGCGGGAATCTGCCGCCGGGCTTCACCGCGGACTGCATGTCGAACCAGCTCGCGTTCATGTTGACGTTTGAGCTTTACGACCCCGGCCCACTGTTCGGGAACAACTGCGATATTATTGACACCGGGCCACCCGCACGGTATGCCCGCCTCATTTTCCCCGCCTATGAAGAAGCTGAGATTTTGTGTTCTGCAGGCATACGCTCCCCCCTGCAGTATTAGACCCCTCGCGGGTGTTTCAATCGCTATCTCCCGATGATGGTGACTCGTCTGGTCCCACGAGTGTTGACGGCGGCGCAGCTGCCGCTCCGACAAATAGAGCAGGGCCAACGGTTAAGCGCCCGACCGCGCTTCTTTGGGCAGCTATATTGACCTTGAGCGCATGGGTCATGCTTCCGTGAGGACTTTATTGCGCCCGCCTTTACAACAATGCCCTTCTGCAAGAAGATATTCAGTGACAGCGAGTGATGCTGACGCATATCAATGACGATCACACGAGTCTTCACGATTTTGACGAGCTATCTAACGCTGGGACCTTTCATGCTCGCTTGGGTGGATCATAATACACTTGTATCTCTAAGTATGTATTTAGACAAAATATCAAATGTAAGTGTGGATGCAGCGTCTGTGAGAGTAATTGGATGGGCGCCGCCCTTGCTTTTTGCATTTCAGGCAACCTTTAGCGGACATGATATACTATACCACTAGTAAGCTGTCGCTAGTATATCTCTCTGAGACAATATGTCAATGTAACCACAACTTGCATTGTTGAATCTGTCTTATCAACTACGAGATTTCGTCAACCAAGATCGAGCAAGTTCTTTTTTCACGAAATTTCATTTCAGCAAGAACTACAGTGTCGAGAAAACAACTTCCTCAACCCCAGTTGAAAAGATGCCTGCACAAAAAATCTATGGGGACCTTGTTACCCTGCCGAACGATGGTCGCTATAAGTCGGTTTGTTGAATATGAAGAGTCGTGATACCACTCGTTTCATTGTTCTCGTGCGCGCTGTCCGGCCCCAATAATATGCGCCTCATGCATTCCCCCCGTCTACCAGTAGACCTCATCAGGGTCAACGAATACAACTCCCCCGTCAATGAATACAACTCGGCGAGCAGGACACGAAGGTAGAATTCCAGGGAGTGACTCAAAGTGCTCTCGTGCTCGGCGCGCCGAGCCCTCGAGGCAAAACGGGGAGCCGTTCACGACGAACTGGATCTCGCTGACGGCCGCAAACTGCGGAGCATCCATGAGTTCTGCGAATTGTGAAAACGGTGTCCGCTGAGGGGGATCAATCATGCAGTTTGTCTCGACGCCGAGGATCAGGGTCTCGAGCCGGCAGTGGGGAGTGATGCGCGCGAGCAGGCGCTCAAGCTGCGGAGCGATGGTCACCTCAGATGATGTGGCCAATACATTGGAGTGCACCGCCTTGCCGATTCTGAGGTGCTGCAAGCCAGTAATATAGCGAAAATCGAGACCGGATACACAATCTGTGGGTTCCAAGTTCAGCTTGAAAAATACAAAGGTTGGAAATGCTGACTGATTTGTTCGTCGGACTCGCAATTGAGTTGCAGATACCGCAGATGATCACCAAGGTGATGGAGATATTTGGAAATGCTTCGCAGCCAGTTTGGCGACAGAATAGGCCAGAAAGACAATATTAGTCTCTGAGTGTGAAGAGGAAACATGACGTGCTCGACGGGGTATCCGTTACCCCAATGCAGGGTCTTCAATTCGAGAGTTGGAAAGGTCAAATGGGGATCCGGTGAATCATCCCCGACGACTCCATGCAGAGCCAAATTTTGCAAGGCAGGGAGGTTTGACATGAAGGAGACGAAACCCGAATATGATCCAAACTTCCCGGACAAGTCGAGCTCGGTAAGCTCGGGGAGAAGGGGTAGGCCCTCCGGGAAACTGCACCACATGAGGAGTGAGCGGAGGCGGGTGAATTCTGGCAGCATTTGTAAGATGGGCAGATGGATTTGCGAATCCTCCTGGGAGACCCAAATGATCAGCCGACGGACTGAAGAGAACAATGTGGTTGTGGGAGATTGTACAAGGTCGAGGAATCCGGGGATATTCTGGGCGTTAAGAAAGATAGTGACGTGGCTCTTAGCAAAATAGAACCATCCACGGCAGACGAGACCACAGGATGAAAGATCCCGTGGGCTATCGTGTAATTCCTCGATGATGAGCTCGACCAACTCAAGTGGTAGTTGCGTAGATTGGATACGGCCTGTAGCAGGTGCTAATTCCATTTGTGAAACCGCTGGAAACTGAGGCATGAGGCCTGAAGCCTGGGCCTGAGGGGTGACGGAAAGAGGAAGAGCTTTAGGCGCTCACCGGCTTGCTGCCCGTGACCGGCGTGATGTCACATCAATTCCTACTATTTTGTTAATTGAACAGAAAGATCCAAGGCCAGGTGCAAATGAGAGCATAATTCTTTCCAGGAAGATGAGTCAGGGTTATGTTCAGATCCTTCAGACCCCATGGTTGTTGGGAATAAACAAGTATATGTATTGGGGGCTCACTGTTTTATTCTAGTTTTTTTTTTTTTGTTGACCAGTGATATTAGATAGGTTGCGCACGAGCTGCATGCAACTTTTGTGCATTGTGAAAAGCCGCACAGCAAATTTAAAATCTGAGAGGTGTCAATTAAATTTTGTAATATAAGCTTACCTGAGGTGCTGTGGGGAGAGGGAAGATCCTCCGCACTGCCTCTACTTCGTGGCAGACGTGAAAGTATGGGAAAAGTGAGTGATGCGTTCGCGATGCTTGAAAAATGCGGCCTCACATGGGTGCACATCCGAAATAGAATACTGGAATATCAAAGACAAGAACCAAGAACAGTGAAGAAAAACCAGCGGCATTGCGCAATGCACAAAAGCCGCATGCGGCTCGTGCGGCTTTTGCGCAGCCTATCTATTGTTAGCTGCGTTCGACCTGATTCTTTTCTTTCTTGAGACACAGCTCAACTTGTGTGTGTTTAATTTTAGCTCGTTCTGGAATCTCCGCCTGCCCGGAAATCAGATGAGTCAAATCATCAATACGATACACCGCCACTGTCAAAATCTTTGTTACTCCTTTAGGTCGGATTTTCTCCGACCACCTTGGAAACACCGCAGAACACCGCAACTATCAATGTGAAACTCTAACAGTATGCGGAAGGAGTAAGAGGTTTGAAGGAACCAGCGACTTTGCGTTGCCAGCGGCGCCCAAGGCGGCGCTTACCGATTCCAAGCGAGGCATCGACGCGCTCACACATGTGATGAATAAGGTACTGTAACCGAACAAGCGCCCATACCTTGTTCTCTCCCATATCGATTCGAGGGCCATGCCCTTCCCCAAACTCTTCAAACGACGCCGGACGACGAGTGTCGTCGATGACGAGACGAAGGCCCGCAGCCGCGAGCCATCCAGTTACAGCAACCTACACCTATCGGCCCCAGTGCCAGTGCTTCGCCCCAGTTTATCGATGCCCCAGCTGGTAGTGCCTCAAAATTCTTTTCCCGTTCCCGTCAATGGCCAAGAGTCCGTTAATGCATATGGCGGGCCCCCAGGCTTCGTCAATGGAAATCGTCCTGCGGGGTACGATTACCTCCAGATTTCGGTACCGGCGGACTCCAAATTACTCCCACCGACTCCGACGTCTCCGCAAGCCAGCCCTGCACGCTCCGAAGTCTCCGACGAGATGGGACTCGGAGGGATGTGGCACGGTATCAACGAGCGTGGTGCGAATATATCAAACAAAGAAAAAATCATAAACAAAATCAGCGACACTGCGAGTGCGTGGCTTTTTTTTTTTTTTTTTTTTCACTCGTTCTCGGTTTCGCTGATGCGTACTTTCCAGGTGGTGCAGTTAATGTAGGATCTTCTTCTGATGGTGTTGTTGGCCTCGTCAAGAACGTAATGGCCAGCGATGAAGCGAAGGCGATCGGGAATGCGATCCTCGAAGGGGTTCCTGCGATTATGAGCGCTTTGGAAACTTTGACGGAAATCCATCCGTTTCTCAAGGGTTCGTTCTATTATTATTTTTTAAATTGTTCAGCTAATGTGAGCCCGTGCAGCTGCTTATCTCCCATTCAAACTCGTTTATCATCAGTACGCCATTTTACATGCTCTTGAATCACTGACCGAACTTGGTTTAGAGAGCTCGAGCGGCGGGAGAACGACCATAAGCGGACTACCCTCTTCGAGAAGATCAAGGACGTCATGCTCGTTTTGTTGGAGTACGTTTTTTAAATAGTCGACCTGCGTTGAATACTAACAAGAATTCTCAGGCTGAAAGGCATCGGGAAGGATGATAAGCGCACCACTCCCGAGGGCAAACCCATGCTCAGCCGCCTTGGAATGATTTGCAATGACATGAAGAAAGATATCGAGGATTGTTACAACGGTACGCGGTCGAGTTCGAGGCGATTTGCTTCATGGACGACTGTTGATTATATTCCATTCCGCAGTACTCAATGCGCAGGAAAAGCGCTCGGTGGGGATCAAGTTCCTCAAGGCGTCCATGTGGAATAAGGAATTGGCCTCATACGCCACTCGTTTCACGAACAGACGTGCGGACCTCACCTTCGCGCTTAGCATGCGGAGCATGGTTACTATGGAGGAGATGAATTCAAAGTGCGTGCATCCCTTCAAGTTGAAATCCCCGAATATTAACGCTGACTGGATTCTCTTTCAGTATGAAAAAGTGCGCCGATATCCTTTCATTTATTCAGGCTCTTAGTCTTAATTGCTTTGTAGGATGATGGAGATGTTTTCGAACGTGATGTCGCCCCAGGAGCGCGAGATGGGACGTTGGATCAGCCAGAACGGGGGCAAAGACGCCGTCCTAAAGAACGAAAAGAAATGCGCCGAGATGATCAAGTTCGAGGCGACTTTATCCACGGACAGTCCCGCCGGCCACGCAGATAGGGGGAGACTCGTGTCGGACGAGGAAGCGAAGAAGATCGAGGCCAAGGCGATAGCGGCCCTGCGCAAAGAGTACCGCGAGGATATCCAGGGCATCATCCAGGAGAACATGGACGGCTTTTCGAAGCGCTTTGAGATGGGTTTGGACGATCTGGGCAAGGAGCTCGGGAATAAGATCCAGCATCAGGGAGATCGACTCATCAAGTACCTCCGAGGCGGCCCGCATCAGCGGATTAAGGACAAGGTCTGCATTTCGCACCGTATCTTTTACACAGCTCATTCAACTTGTCAGATGGTCTTCCACGTCTGGAAAGATCAGGCAAGTGGTAACCCTTTTTGGCTCCATATATTTTCTGATCGTCCTCAGGGATGGAGAGGGAGTGCGAAGACGCGCCCGCTAGTCCTCGCGCTGCGCGATTACTTTGTCGAGCGGGTCGAGCACAGCAAACTGCCTCCCGTGTCAAAAGAACTGGTCAAAAAGCGTCCAATCTCTTCCGTTCCGAGACAAGAACCAGAAGAAGACGACAACGACGATGATCCCGAGACAGATGTCAGTGTTCCGTTGCCCGACAGCTGGGTGACCGCGTATCTACAGGTCAAGCGCCTGCGCTATCTCCAACGTAGGTCATATCTACCCTCGTCGCATTTCACTCACTCCCTCTTCTATCCAGAGGCGTTGGATCCAGACTCCTCCGGATTCACCACGATATCCGAGATCAATGCGTTTACGCGTGCGCGTCCCGAGGATTGGAGGTAACTCCCCCACTCGCTTCACGAACCACAGTATGATTTATCACCCACCCTTTTTCAGTTTCCCGCGCTGGATTTCATACTGGTGCATCGGCTGGCAAATCTACGCGACAAAGTACTGCGTGGAGATCGAAGAGATGTTTGCGCAGATGATGTTGCTCAAATTCGAGATCGGGATCCGGATGCCCGGGAACAAGCGCTACGTCAACGAGTACATCGAGGGATGTTGGCAGCACGTCACGGCGCTCACGTCCTCGATTGAGCGTTACGACTCCCCGCCTCCGTGGCTCGAGGAGAAATTTGCCAGTTATGCCCAGGAGCAGGAGAGCATCCTGAAGGAACGGTTGGCGAAGATTCAGTACGATATCGATGCAGTGGAGACTGTGTCTTTGCTCCTTCGCGGCGACCGCATCGAAGGGGTACGAGTTCTGGTGTCTGGTCTTTAATTACGCTAATTTCCTCGTCTAGTCGATCTTCATACTTTTAGCGTTGCTCCTTAGGAGGCACGTGGCCAAGATGCACCTCTGTCTGAAGCAGGAGGTCGATTCGCAGGAGCTCTGGGATGACATGGACACAGTTACTTGGGTCGTCGACGCGGTATGGAGGCGATTCGTCGAGCTGAAAGGTGCGTGCGCAGCCGTATATACTCCTTGTCGGCCGTGAACACCCGCGTCGCAGAACAATTCCAACATCAAGGAATTGCCGATTTAAAACAAGTATTCGAGTGGCTGTCTTGCGGACTGGTGGGCTTTATTTTAGCGCGTTTTCATATTCGACATGACCTCGAACTATATTCACAGTTTAAAAATTACTGGGATTGGCAAAATTGGCTCCAGCCGAAATATTTCATGGATAGCGATATGACGGCTTGGAGTTCCGTTGACACCATCCGCGAGTTGGATCCATCTGAGTTGACACAGGACCTCCTGGCGTACACGGGTTCCAAAAAACCAGACCAGCCCTCAGAGGATACAGCTCCGGACCCATCGAGGTCGGTTCTTGCTGAAGATCTTGAAAATGGCATGCTCAAATTGTTTTCTGGTAGTCCTCCTGTCGCAGACGCCGCCACGGCTGAGGCTGCACAGACTGAAAAACCACCAAGGTAATCATTCCCCTATGATCTTTCATGCACTCTAACCAGGTTCGTCTATAGCCCGATTCCGACCGTAGAAGCTCCCTCTACCGATGAAATACCGGCCGCACCTTCAGGGTAACCATCCAGTTAAATTCTCTGACAATTCTACTGACACTCTTTTATTTCATTTAGTCCCGTTTTAGCCGAGCCCTCCGACGCGGAGATGTCCATGTGCGGCGACACATCCTCCATATGAACCCCATGCTGACCTTCTGTCCTTATCTAGCACGGGCACCTGGTATGGCTGGCACTGGACCGACACCCAAAAGCCTTTCCTCGCCATGTCTAGTATCAATTTCAAGTGCGGGGACAGGACGCCGGACTCTGAAACCGAGACGGCGATCTCCGGCGACGGTGTCTCCGTAAACGACTTTACCTTCACGCTCACCGGGACTCTCAACTCGGCCGACCAGCCCGCGGGCAGCTTCGCCCTCACTTTTCAGCGCATTTACGCCGACGACGGAACGTGGATCGATTACACCGGCACGTTCCAGCCTGAGCGAGACATCATGACTGGAACATTCGAGCGCTCAATCGCGAGCGGGTCGTTTTTGTTCAAGAAGGTCCCAGACTCTGCCATCATGTGCGCGCGGCCCCTCGTCGTTTCTCAGCTCAATGCGAAAGAGTTGTGGTCTTTCGCATTGAATGCGGTCGTCAATGATCTCAGACGGAAGAAACCCGGTCTATCGTACTTGTGCGAGCGCATGACCGGCATGGGCCGGATTTTGAACTTGATAAACAGGGACAATCAGGACCTTCTGAACGACACCGAGCAGGCCGAGTATTCGAAACTCCTCACGACCTTTTCCTTCGAGCAGATGCAGGAGCTGAACAAGTTGAATGATTGGTATGATCGTTCGGGCGATCTCCAACCGTGAGCATCCCGCGAGATGACTGTATACGTCGGTTCTAATTTTTTCTCTCTCTTTCTCTATTAGGAGAGGCTATTCGTGCGACGGCTGTGGAACCAGTATGGTCCGATCCAGAGTGGTGTGTCTGGACTGCGTCAGCGACGATGCGCCGACCCGCACCGTCGACTTTTGTTTCAGGCCCGAATGCATCGCGTCGGAAAGCCTGCTCAGCCGACCGGACGTCACGCACCTCCCATCACATACGATGGTGCAGCTCCGCGACCTGTTCCTGCTCAAGATTATTATGATACCAAACAACGAGCCCAATATTCTCTCAGCTACGCGCGCGAGATGTACAAGGATCCGGTGCCGGATCCGAGTCTTCTGGCGTTGCCGGATTCACCTATTGCCGCGGAGGCGAACGTCGCTATTGCCATTGTAGAGAACACCTCTGCACCGACTCCGATTATTGCGCAACAAAAAGCGGCGGCGCTGGTTGGCTTCCTCCGCTGGACACCACCATGTCCCAAACGCCGTGCCGAATCCCGAAGGCGAAAAGTCGCCTGCTACCGCAAGCACAACTCTTTTGTCGGCTGCAGTCACACCTATAGAGGAAATCGTCGTGGAAGACAGACGCTCAATTGTTCCTTCTGTCATGAACGCGTCTATCGCCCTGCTGGTATTGCAATTACTGCTACAGTGAGTAAAACGCCAACTACACCCGACATACTCCTGATGCGGACACTTACTTTCCTTTTCCACAGACGCGTGGGTATGCGATTCGTGCGAGAAGACCATCAACGAGCTTCCTCCGTGGGAGTTTCAAAAGCGCTATCGCGCCGAAATGGGGACGCTGACCGCAGACGATCCGACCGTGCACACTGTTATGCACACTCTCGTCCGTGTCGCACGCGCCAGCGCTCAAGAATCGGCTAAACATGACGCGAATGACGCTTCCACCGACACTACCGATTCAACCAAGGCGGAGGAGACGTCGCCGATGGGACAGTGGGAGCTGCTCGAGAAGCGGATCCAGGAGCTCGTGACTGCGCGGTTCGATGCGGTGAATAGCAACGTCGATAAACGCCTGGACGAGGTTGATAGGCGGCTGGGGGAGGTGGAGGTGCGGTTGACGAGTGGGCTTGGTAATATCGAGCGTTTGTTGGGCGTGATCGCGGCAAGGGAGGTCAAGCCGTAGTCTGAGGCTTCATGATTTTCTTTGGTTAAATACGTATACGTCGATTGAGATGACATATATTCTAGACGATTCTGGACCTAATGAACGGATTTTCTTTGGCTAATACGTCGGTTGATGTGACGGGGAGAGCGGCTAGGTAAACGGCAGAAGGTCGGCTAAGTAGTCGGCTAGAGATCCCGGCACACGATGGTTCACAAGGCTGCTTTTGAGCAGCAAAGTAAGTGGCGTAGGGTGTAGATTCACTAAGGAGCTAACTACGGACAGGCCAGGCATTTATATGATAAGTAATAGGAGTCTCAATGAGACGCCAAGTCTTGATGCGCTCCGCAGGAGCGCCGAGTTAATAGAGTGAATAGTAAAATGAATATATGAGTGTGTGGTGATAAGAAATAGAGAGGCGCGAGAGCGCGCCGTTACAGTTGAGATGTCATTTTCAAGACGATTCTGGATCCAACATAAATCGATTCTTCGGAGGTGGAGTGATTTATCGGTTCCCCGAGAGGATAGAAATACACAATTCAACTATTCACAGAATTTCAAAACGGAAACTGCCCCTCGACTTGCTTGATCCCGTCCGCGGTGAAAGTCGTCCACCGTCCCAATACGCAAGATGCTCTGCTCCGGGAAGGCCGAGCCGACGCGGTACATTAGCGTCCCGCACGTCTTGTAGAAGCAGTTCGTCATGGTGTTCCCCTTGCGGAAGACGGTGCGCGACTAGCCGTAGGAGCTGAGGTTTTCGAGGCCGCGCAGGTGCGTGAGGTGCGTGTCCGCGATGGTGAAGTTGGAGGCGAACATGGATGCGGTGAGTTTTCGGCAGTCGAGGAGTGGTAGACGAACGTCGCGATGAGGCCCGGGCCTTGTGTGGGCTGGGACAATAGATATAAATGAAACAGTATAAAATGAGGGGAAGCGGCTGGAATTACGAATTTCAGCTGCACGGCGTCGCCGAAACATGCACAAAATTTGGGAGTTCGAAATACCGGCACACCGGCGGCAACGCGGCACATTGATCGGAGTTTGAATCCCTTGCTCCAAGTTTTTGACATGGGAGCGTGTGTTAGATGGCGGACTTGGAACGTGCTGGCACTGCAGAGCATAGGAGTCTCACTCAACCACTTGTTGAGTGAGACTTTGAAAACAAAAGTTGTATGTGTGTTTTTACTATTTCTCACCGTGTTCCGCTCCTTTTTATTTCATTTATCCGCCATGCCACCTCGTGGCGTTTACGCTTGCATCCCTTCTTGCGGCACAAGCTCTCGACAAGCTCTCTCCGTTCTCGCGCCTCGGCTCCCTCGCGCCGAGTACCGGTGCCAGCAGCACCGGCCCTCTTGGGTTGGTGCCCGTGCATATTCGTGTGGGTTCTTCTCCTTCTCCGAGTCCTTTGTCATTGCTCTGTTTTTCGATTCCATCTTTCGCTCTTCCTCTCATTCCCTCGTCGACAATCAACACCGCCATTATCCTCTCCACCCTCCTCTGCTCCAATCATGTCACGTACTGCTTCGGCAAGGGCATCATGGGCATCATGCCCAATTATAGGTTCAGTAGCGAGGCGACGGCGGAGATTGTGGAGAATTACGCTGGATGAGTTGTTCTTCTCTTTCTCTCGTCCTGTTCCTTCGTTCCCTGCCCATCCTTGCTTCCTACCTTCTGTCCGAGTCGTACCTTTGATTCCGCCCTGAGTCTTTCATCGCCGCCCTTTTCCTTCTAAGTAATCGTGACATTCCTTCCTTCCGTTCCATTTTACTCTTTCCATATAACTCCCCACCGCTCCTTCCTTTTGTTCCGTTGCCGTACCTTCACTGCCTTCTCCATCGAACCCCAACCGTTTCTTGCTACTGTTCCCCTTCCTTTCTGTCCCTTGCATGCTCTTCCGTTCCTCCTTCCTTCTAGCGCTATTTTTCAAAAGAATTGGTCCTTCATTGCAACCAGCGCTACATTACCATTCCCTTCCCAAACGGGTTACCAAACCTGGACATTCTCTTGCTCATTTTTTTTCTTCTTCGGAACCGTCCCGATAATCTGGGAAAGAAATCAAGAGCATCTGTTGACTTCGGGGTGCCGGGGTCACAGAGAATGCAGACCCGTCATCCACAATTGTTCCATCATTCCAAGCAGATTTCTGATCTTTGAGCAAAGAGTCTTGATACCCTTCCGATCACACAGGGAATTAGAAATCACCTCAGGAAACATGTTAGGTTGAATTCAAAGAAAAGGCGGAGAATTGGTGAAGGGAGCACCATAGAAAATAAAACTTTAACCAACAGAGAAGGGACTGACGGCGTTAGTAACTCACTACTCTGAAATTTCAGAATTGGTCTGAATGAGAAGCCAGAGAGAACGGGAGGAGCAGGAACTGGGATACGAGGCCTGAGCTGGCGTGAAGCTAAGTACCAAAAAAGTAGGTTTGGCTGTTTGATTGCTGCATTGATGACTCACATAGGTCATTTGAGCCGACTACGTGATCCTACGCGAAACTATATAGAAGTGCCCGTTTGTATAGTGTGCTCCATAAACCCCTACCTCATATATATAGGTCTATATAGAAGGTCCGGCTTTTCTTGATGGCGTTGGTTTTCCGTTTGGATCGTCTACTCTATTTCCCGGTGGACGGAGAAACTTTCCGCTGCCACTCATTCTCATTCGTAACTTAATCGAACATGCACTGCGTTCCGGCCCCCCGTAGACAGACCTCTGTCGTCCTTCGGCTACCTGTGGCCACGTCTGTCCAAATCTGGCTACATCCGTCGATGGGGGGGGGTACTCGCGCTTACCAAAAGTAACCGAAATTTACATTTTTGGAGCCGAAATTTGAACTTTTTCATGGATTTAACTACTTGTCATTGTAGTCCTGTATCTCATGAGCATGACACCTTCATCAAAACCTACCAAGCCAGCAGCATTTTTGTCTAGCATTGATCACAAACAATACTGACCCATATAATCAATGTCTCGCAAAATCTGGATACTATGCATCTTGTGATGATCATAAGTGCTTGCATAGCTGTAGAATATTCCTTTAAGATGTTCTCATGACCCCCAGACAGCCGATATCTGCAGAAGACACTCATGAATACTGCCAGTGGATGAATATTTCTGAATACTGCTCTCAGCTGTGGTGAACAACGCAGATGTTTTGGGAAAAGTCCATTGGCTTAAGGCCTCTGCATCAAAGATATCATCCATCTGAAATGGAAGGGGAGTATACACTCTTAGTCAACCTTGTGAGGTGTTTTGTTCTCCGGAAAAGGGTTATTTCCAATGGGGAAACGGTCCAATTCGAAATTCGGTTACTTTTGGTAACCCCGAGGGGATCAACCAACTGCGACACTCTCACTCTCAGACTCGCTAAGAAAAACCACCGAGTTGCGACACTGTCAGCTAAAAATAGCGACAGTGTCGCAAGTCATCCAGTCTATAATGTTCTGTATTAGCCAAAACATACAATTATCAAGCAGTTAGGGCAAGCGGAGCGTGCCCTAACTGCGGGTACAAATATGTCGTGCTGGGTTAGAGTCCGGGTTAGTGGTTGGCGGTTAGAGTTTGGGTTAGAGGTTAGAGGTTAGGTTGGTTAGTGTCTGGGTTCAGGGATATATTTGCCTTGGAGGTTAGGGTTAGAAAATTTGAATCCAGCTGAGTCCCCAGGCAATGAATGTAGAAGAAATGGTCTATAATTAGTCTGCCACCAGCCCATCAGAGTGTCGCAACTTGTCACAGTGTCGCAACTAACAAGAAATCAACTGGGAGTCTGAGAATGAGAGTGTCGCAGTTGACACATCCCCTAACCCCGAGTAGACAGAAAAAGCAGATACAGATCTGTCGTCGTCCGGCTGTGGCTACATCAAGTGGATACGGTGCGGCTACCTATGTCTATGTCCATCTACTGTAGTAATCCGACCAGTTCAGGTGACGGGTGACGGGGCCTTGAAAAATGAACACTTGGGGGCTAGGTGACAGTGACAGTGGGATTTCTGGCCCAAAATGGCTTCAAAAATGCCGAAATTTCTCGGCCGGCATTCGCTGGCTTGCTATTTCTGGGAATTTTCCCATGATTGCCGAGAAATGAACAGTTGAAAAAATGAACACCTTCGGCGAACGGATGGCACCAGGCCCCCGGTCACTACCTTATCGGGCGGTCTGCGATAGAGTAAATCAACGCCCCAAAATGGCCCTATCTCCGGCCATTTTATAGAGTAAAACAGACCGGAAACTAGCAAAGTTCAACTGGAAGAAAGCCCCCTCAACCCTCTTTGAATACTAGACAGCTCGGGGGGCCCCTTTGATCCGCACCACCACCATGGTCGGATTTCCCACGCCATTGGGAAGGGTGTGCGCGACCGCCTGGCGATGAAGGTGATGCCTGTTGATCACCGGAGTCTAGTGGAAACTCACAGACAACGTTCAGCCCCCCGGGACGTTAATAAAACGTCGGACACACCGTCGCCCGCCCCGAATGTGGCAGCAGGTCATAATACCATCACGAATCGATAATGCCGATCAATGGCGGCCGACGCCATAGACATTGCTGAATGCCTTCAACAACGACCACAACGACCTCACTCGACGCTCAGCGCTCACCCTGTGCCACTCCATCCTCGCCGTTACACATGCTCTTTGTTCACTTTTTGGAAGCCGAAAACCCCGGGCATTCCTGGATGTGGCGTAGATCACCGCCCAAAAGCCATGTCATAGCATGGCTTCTGGTCTGGATCTTGGTAGAAAGAAGCCATGCTATGACATCACTAAATCACAAGCCCCACACAGCCTCTGTGGATTGCTTAGTAAGGCGATCACTGAACTAAAATACATCTAAATCTTTAGTGCACGATATCGCTGAGTGCCTTCAACAACAACCACAGCGACCTCGTCAATGTTGAGTGCTGTTTGAACACCTCCCAACCTTGAGCCACGCCCACTCCCCCACTCCGCCGCAAACCAGAATCTTTGTCCTGTGCCGCATGTCCCCGGCGATGGTTTCGAAAGCCGGCCGCCTCGTGGAAACGACGGCTTCACACGAAGTGTCAAGCCAGCTCGCACCACGTTCCTTCTCTTCTCTCACCAATCTCCCACCCCACTACCACGTCCGCCCATCGTTGGCGTTATACGCCACAATGATGGCCCCTTCGCCTTGCTAACAAAGACAGACGCCCCGACGCGGGCCATCGGGTGTGCGACCTTTGTCCGCAAACGCTCGCTTGGATAACTACGATGGTAGGGACCACTTTGTAGGCACAAAGAGCGTACTTATGATTCATTTCCACCTAGCTCAATAACCTCGTGTACCGATACCTCCCTTGTGCGGCGCCCGTCGCTGATGCCCAGGCCCTGTGTGTCACTCAGCAACGGAGGCTCTCGAGGACCAATCCCATTACACTCTTTGTCCTTTTACAGTTATATACGACGGAAGAGGTACGCTGTCCCCCCACCCCCCAGCACTCAGAACTCAGCTTACCCAGCTCAGCACGCCCCTCTCTCTAAACACCTCGATGGCCATCACCCGTGGAACCAGCGCTCGCACCGCGTCCCCCACCCCCTCCGACAACAGTGACATGTACTATGAAGACACAAACAATCGCTATGCTAGCCTTTCGCCTGCACCCAGCCAGACCGCCGACGCTTTTGGGTGGGACGATGCGGCGACGCCGACGCCCGAGGTAGCCCGTGCAGTCACCCCCACCCCCCAGCTGGCCCGCGCATCCTCCCCCGCCTCTGTCGTGGAGATCTCCATGGACGACTTTCCCCCTCTCCCGGCCCCGGCCCCGACCCCCGCCACTGTGGCCAAACCCCGCGCTAAGGGCGGTAAGGCGACCAAAGGAAAAGGGAAGGCAAAAGCAGGTGCGCTAACATTAACTCCACTCCCCCTCCCTCCCATTTCTAAGTCGCTTAATAGTCTCCGCCGAGCCTGAGACCCACACGAACGACAACGACAACCCCTTCCTCGCGGCGGATACCGCACATGCCGTGGCCGCCTCCCTTGGCCTCTCGACGCCGATGGACAGCACGACAACCGGAGCCTCGTCGTCCCGTCGCCCGGCGGCAGGAGCTGGATCCCCGAGCAAACACCTGCGTGCCAACTCTGCGGGACACGCTAGCTCTGCTCCCTATGCCGATGTCCCAGGTAACCGTGGATCCCCACTTGACAACGTCATCATACTCACTGCTTTCCCGTAGCCACGCCCGCTACCCCCCCCCGTCGCGGCACCAACCCATGCCCCCTTCATCGCGCCTGTTGCCACTGCTGCTGCGCTCACCGTCACCTCCTTCGCCGCACCTGCTGCTGCACCCACCGTCGCCCCTGCAGCCGCGCCGATCGTTGCCCCCATCGCCGCGGCCAATGTCGCCCCTGCCGCTGCCGCACCTGTGCGTGCACCCGCACCCGACCCCCTTGTTGCCGTGGCCGCTGATGCCGCGCTTGCTCTGTGGATGACGGCGGATGGCCTTCCCCCTCGCAGGTCATACACTCCGACCCCGGCTGGCGGCTTCCCCGCCATCGTATTCTCGCCGGAGCAACTGCTCCACGGCGTCCCCGCAGAACTCATCCGGATGTACGCCGATGTTGCACACCCCAAGTTCTTTATTGTGGTGAGCGGCGGCAACGGAGCGGTCATGAGGACACACGGCCTCATCTGGGACGCAATCGGCAGTTTCATCAACATTGACCGCGCTGATTTCACCCTCGGGACCCCGCCCACTGCTGCCAACGGTACAAGCTCGTCCCTCTGGCTTGTAGCCGACATCCCCGACCACCTCGCGCAAACCATTGTTGACAACCGCATTATCTCTTCCACAAACATCACACTCTTCCCCCTCCTCTACAACCTACCGGTCATAGGTTTTATGGGCGTCTTCGCCGGCTTCACGCTCCCCAACACCGATGCGGGCGCGAACGTGGCACGCGACCTCATCCGCACCGCGATTGCGGCTAACAATGAAATTGCCCAGTTCGTGCAAACCCACCGGGATGCGCTCGGGCTGCAGGTCTCCGCGGGCGAGGCGTGGACGACTTTCCTCGAGTCCGTCTCGGTGCAAGGCATCGTCCTCCTCGCCAACGACACCAATACCGTCGCGTGGCGTCTCTTTGTCGACCCCCCCACCAATGAACGTGAGTTCTGGGGCCAGCTTCGCCGCCTATTCGGTAAACTCAATGTCATGACGGCACTCTATGGTACGGCGCGGCTCCAGCGGGCCTTCCGCTGCCGTATCTGTCCTTCCATCGACCACCCCACCCCACTGTGCCCACTCCCCGGTCTCCCCGGTTGGCTCGGCCCCACCCCCGCCACCATCGCCGCCCTCGAGGACGCGAGCCGCCAAGCCGTGACCAAGGCGCAGGAACAGATGCGCCTCAACACCTCCGTGGGCGCAGGCAGCTCTCGCTCGGGCCAAGGCCGCAACCAAGGTAATCCTGACCGCAACCCTCGTCGTGACGGGAAGGGGAAGAAGGGTGGGGACTACAAGGGGAAAGGAAAGCGCCGCGAGCGCGATGACTTCCTCTAAACTCCGTCGCGTACATATTAGATGCATTGTAACCTCTTAGAGTTCTTGCTACGATACTATGTTGTTCTCTTTGCGAGTAATACACGAGCTTGCCACTTTTTCGCGAGTCTGACCTATACACACAACAAACCGAGTACTCTGACATATGGGATTAGTGTCGGGATACTGCGAAGCGCTGTGCACACTGCGCGCGCTCGCCGCGTCGCTGCGGCCTATCATTCCATCAAAAAACCTCCAAAACACTATGAATTTACAACCATTACAAATAAATTACAGCGCCATGGACCCTCCTGGAACGCGGGAGGGTTTAGAGGAGCAGGCGCATCCTCCTCGTCAGTGCCCGCTGGCTACGAGACAAAATGATGAAACCAGCGGGAGCCGGGGCAACCGGGGGCCTAGCCCCGGCTATCCTCAACGAGACCCCCCCTGCGGTGGCTCCATTGTTGCTTTAGCTGCTGCAGTGATTGGTGACGAGCGACGACAAAATGTTCACACACGCGTGAATATGCACCATGAAGGCGACAGTGCTGCTGCGGAAACTCCGGGCACACGGCCAAGGGGTACAGATCTGCCATCCCGCTTGCAAGAGACTAGCCACACGAGGGGAAACCCGAGAGCAGCAAGGGATCGAACAAGGGGGAACGCCACTGGCCCCAATACTCCAAGTACGGGAGCAAATTCCCCAACCCAGGGTGGGGCTCCAAACCCCGGAAGGCAACGCCCGCCAAGAGGCTGTCCCCAAGATGAGGACCATGCCCCGGCGTTCTTCAACCAAAAGAGGGCCAAACAGCAGGTGGGGAACCCCTGCATTGGACGTAATACTAGAGCTGAAATTAACCTGAAAGCCATTAACATCAATGGTATCAAAGCTACCTCAATCTCTCAGGACAGTCACAAATGGCATGGGATTCACCGTATGATGCGTGAGCAGAAGATCGGTGTTTTAATAGTCTCTGAAACTCACATGTCTGCTGCTCAAGCCATAGAAGTACAGGACAGTTTCATGGGCAAGCGCCTGGAAATCTTCAACTATGAGTACCCTGAGAACCCCGCTGCAAAGGGCATTGCCATAGTTCTAAACCGAGAAATTACCAACACCAAAGGGGTGAAAATTCACTACCTCATACCAGGTAAAGCTATCCTCGCCGTTATTCCATGGCACGGTAAGCGGACATTGACGGTATTAGGGATTTACGCCCCTACAGAGTCTGATGAAGAGAAGATAAATTTCTGGAACACGATGTGTGACCTCTGGCTTACCACTGACTTACCAGTACCCGACGCGGTTGGTGGAGATTTTAACCTGGTTCCAGACGCGATAGATCGCCTGCCGCACCATACCGATCCCGAAGCAGTAGTCGCAGCATACCTGCGATTTACCCGTTTGATGGAAGTTAAAGACGGATGGAGGCAGATGAACCCAGACATCAAGGCATACACCCATGTTAGTACGCGTGGTACACTGTCCCGCATCGACAGGATATTAGTATCTCCCACATTAATGAAAAACTGCCGCCAGTGGGAGATTGACGACTCAGCTGGGGGCCTTACCGACCACCGGATGGTATCAGTGACAATATCCGCCCCAGGGGCCCCATATATTGGCAGAGGACGGTGGGCCATGCCACAGTTCCTACTGTATGATAAAGAATTTATAAGTTTTGCTATGGATGAAGCCGTCAAATTGGAGGAATCAATACCTGAGACACGCACGGAGCTATCTAATGCTCAAACCAGTTTCAAGAAATTCAAGGATATGGTCCTAGTTTTTGCCAAGATCCGAGCGAAAACAGCAGTAGGTGCATCAGCCAAGAAAAAGAAGGTACTGGTAGACGAACGCGAAGCCCTTCTAAATGGCCGACCCTCAGAACTCGCACCCAAGATGCGGTAGATACCGCTAACCCTGCCGGAATCAACGTAAATCAGTCACCGCATGCAGAAAGCTGCCAACCGACAAGGAAAGTGCCAGAGGAAGTAGCCAAATTAATAGCAGCAGTTGAGAAGAAAATTGACGACCTAGTCGATCGGCAGGGGAGAGACAACGACTCAGACTAGAGTTCGAGGATATACTGAGTTAAACCATATAACCAAGTACGCTGTAAACCTCAGTAAAGATACCAAGCTGAGGGACACAGTGACATACCTCCGCAGAACAGACATCACACCCGAGAGAGGGAGTCGACGCTCCGCTGAGATGGCAGAAATTGCCCGGGACTATCACGATGACCTACAGTCCGATGGAATAAATGTGCCACAAACCGAGTGCGATGAAGCCCGGAAAGAAGCAATCGACTCACTGCCCCAAGTCGGGCCTGGAGTAGATATGGGACCATTGTCTGAGAAACTCACGGAAGATGAGTATTGAAGGCCCTCTTGGAAGTGGCACCTGGAAAAGCAGCGGAATAAATGGGTTTGCCACGGAATTCTGGCGACGACTAGATTCCATTAATAGAGAAAATAAGAAAACTGCAAAAGACGGTACACCTCAGAAGAAGACGTGTGACATTTTAAAGTGCTCACTGGGTATACAATGATATTGAAGAGCATGGCATGGTCGAAGGGACTGAGTTCTCCCTGGGATGGATGTGTCCTCTTTTTAAGAAAAAAGACCCAACAGACATAGCAAATTATCGGCCTATTATCGTACTGAACTCTGACTATAAAATTTTCACTAAAGCATTAGCGAATAAACTAAGTAGGGCCGCTCCGTACCTCATACACAAAGACCAGTCAGGCTTTATGAAAGGCCGGAAGATAACTGACACCATATACCTTGCTATGGAAGTTGTTGAGTACTCGGAGGAAGATCTACAAAACGGGGTAATTGTAGCTCTAGACCAAGAAAAGGCTTACGACAAAACGTTGCACACATACCTCTGGGACACGCTCAGGGGACATGGCATCCCCAATTTCTTCATAAACACAGTACAAGCTTTATACAAGTTTGCCAACACTCACGTCATTGTGAACGGTGAACTAAGCTCGTCATTCCGAGTAAAACGAGGTGTTCGCCAGGGCGACCCGTTGTCATGCCTGCTTTTTAATCTGGCAATTGAACCGTTAGCCTCGATGCTGCGGAGCTCGGGCCTGAAAGGATATCACATACCGGTGTTGCTGAAAAAGCGATAGTCCAGCTGTTTGCAGATGACACCACAGCATACCTGAACGAACAAGACAGCTTCAACGACCTGAAGAAAATACTGGATAAGTGGTGCCTTGCGTCTGGAGCCAGATTCAATGTCACGAAAACGGAGATTATCCCCTTCGGTGCTCCAGAATTTAGAGCACGCCTCATCGAGACAAGAAAGCTCAACACTGAGGATAACCAGATTCCTCTGGATGTCCACATAGCAAAAGAAGGGGAAGCGGTCCGAATCCTAGGAAGCTTCATAGGTAACGGTGTAGACGCCTTCGGAGTCTGGACACCGGTACTAGAAAAAATCGACTCAGACTATGAACGCTGGGCCACTCTCAACCCGACTTTGAACATGAGGAAAAACATAGATCAAATTATTGCTGGTTCCCGCTCGCAATACCTAGCCCAAGTGAACGGTATGCCGGCAGCAGTGATGAAACATATACTTAAAGGGCAAAGAGAGTTTATAAACGACTCTAAATCATCCATGATATCCCGGGAAACGTTGATGGCTCCCCGTGAACTGGGGGGCATCGGACTGCTCGACCTGGAGACCCAGAACGAGGCCCTCCTGATGCTAAAGGCAGCATCTCTCGCCGAAAACGACCCAAGTGTGCGTGCCCATTGGGCATCCCTGGCACTCCACGGTCTGTCACAACATATTGTCAAAGCCTCATCAATAGCAGAAGACGCGAAAACAAACCTGATGGTCCAGACCCTTAAGGTGAACCAGCACGACCCTCCAGCCCTACATAAAACTCTAATAAAATGCTTGAATAAATACAGTGTTAAATTTGCAACAGTACACCCGTCCACGACAATCCAGAGGAGGATGCCGCTGTGGCACCACCCTGGAGAGGATCCCTGTAAAAGGCAGGATAATAATGGTAAGAAGGCAAAGTGCCTGCGAAAAAATCACGCCACGATGGAAGTTGGTGATGGAATGGATGTGGCCCAGCGCCTGAAAAACCCTCTACATAATCAGCGAGCTACGTGCGCTTGCGACGAGTGTGACAACGACCGATCCAAAGGTTGCGTAAATCCCCACGCATGCGCCGCTGCAGCTGCGTCCCGTCTGGGACAGATCCTCCCCAAATGGATTCCGCAACAAAAAGAGACAGGGAGACTATCTCCCGAGACGATCCCCTCCGATCAAGAGGACGTGCCCGGACTCTTCCTGCCCCCGAAGAAGATAGACAGTCTTGCCCAGGGCCTTCGCACAATGACGAGCCGGAAAGACGAGCCGAAGGAACGCAAGGATCCGTGGATACGTAGACGAGCAGCAGCGGCACCAGTCCCAGAAACCGCGAGGATCTATATTGCCGGAGCTGTGCATGCGCCACCACGTAGGGAGACATGCGCGGCAGCGGGCATTTTTGTCGGACACGAAGATAATCAAAACAGAGGAAAGTGCGTACCAAATAATGGAGAACGCTCTCAATACGCCGCTGAGTTTTTTGCCGCGCTAGAGGCAATAAGGAGTGTAAATAAGGACACGGCACTCACAATAATCAGCACACAGGACTACATCCTTGACGCGATGAACAAGAAACTACCCAGATGGGAACACAAGGGCTGGGTTGGAGTACAACATCGTGAAGTACTGCGATGCTTGGCGGCGGAAATCAAAGCACGAAGAGCGCTGACCATCTTCAAGACTGCAGAACCCGGTTCACCCGACAGAAAAATGTGTGGACAGGCCGCTAAACTTGCGAAGAGAGCCGCGAGAGACCGGATAAATGAGGCCTGGGACCTTACGCTGCCCCAAGACACAGCTCTTCCCGGCCTGAGCCTGCAAGGAAATCGTCAGAAGATTTTCTATCGTAGCATACGCGAAGAGAAGGTGAAAACACTGGCCCCGAGGGCATCAACTGCAAAAAAGCTTGCGGAGGTGCACGATGCCATAGAAACGACTTTCGGTAGGAGTGTGTCTGACGCAGACATATGGAGAGCTGCAACTGGGAAGGACTTCCTGCCGAGGACAGCCCAATTCCTATGGAAAGGAATCCACAATGCACATAGAGTGGGAAAATACTGGACTCACATCCCCGAATGTGAAGATCGAGCCATGTGCAAAGATTGTGAGGTGATGGAAGATCTTGACCATATTTTGACGAAATGCAGGAGCCCCGGGCAGGAAGTCATATGGCGAGCAGCCGAAACCCTATGGCTGAGGAAAGAAGATATATGGCCAGCGGTGACATTGGGCACGATACTAGGCTGTGGTCTTGCTGTATTCTGTGATGATAAAGGCAAGATAAAACGTGGTACACAACAGCTATACCGGATCTTGATGTCCGAGTCCGCGTACCTAATCTGGAAACTCCACAACGATCGTGTCATCTCCCGCGACGGTGTACCGACTACAGAGGAGGAGATCATGAACAAGTGGAAATTCGCCATAAACCAAAGACTACAGGTGGATATTACGTTAGCAAACAGGCCAACTCGAGGGAAATGCCCCGCGTTAGCTCAAAAGCTGGTCCTCGAGACCTGGTCCGGCACTCTGGACAACGAAGAAAGCTTACCGGCCGATTGGATACGGGAGCCCAGAGTTTTAGTGGGTAGCCACGCATTCTCACAACCCCAACCCCGGCAAAATAGCCGCGGCGTTGGGTAGCGCTGGAGTCCCACACTACCTTCGGGTGTGCAGAACACATTTCTCTGGGTGGTGGAAACCACTCCCTATGGAACAAATACTCCAAACTTTACAATCCAGATGGGCTAACCAATTGTTAGTTGCTACTGGCCTACGTACCACCAAAAAAAAAAAAAAAAAAAAAAAGTTCAACTGGAATAGAGTAAATCTCGAGGAGCGCGAGATTTCTTTTTGCAAAGCATCCTCATAAGGCCAAAGTGACATTGATTATGTAGACCGAGAATCGAGCCGCAAGACTCAAGAGCCGTTGGAAAATGCGAGTAGTGGGTGCAAACGGTTGAGAAAGGGTCGAGAAGCGAAATTTTGGCCCCCACAGCGAAAAATGGGAATTTTGGCCCCAAATGAAATAGAGTAAATCAGGCGGCTGAACTAGTCTCTCGTAGACAGACGCTCTATATACTCCAGCTCGTACCTCGCTATATAGAGTCTGTTTCTTACCGCGGGGGTCTGATCGTGTAGCTGCGTTATTACGTGATCTCATGTAAGCCGCAGTGGCCGTGGTTCGAGCCCGGGCGCGAACATTATTTATTTTTTCGCCATTTTTTAATCCCTCAATGCTAATCGGGTCATAGAGAACCCCTGTAGTATGCAATAATATCCTACAGCCATATACCCCAATTTTCCATGACTTTGGGGCCAAATCCGGGTATCTGGCATTATTCGGACTTCGGCCGATTGATGAAAGCGTCAATTCTGAAACAAGATTTCAAGGACCTAAATCACAAATCTGAGTTGACAGAAATGTAGCTGCAGCAAGCTAAGCCGATATTATCCAAGAATTTCGACAAATAACGCGTGCCTGAAGCCCCCTTTGCGCGACTCGGATTCTGCTTACATGATATTACATAATAACGCAGCTACACGATCAGACCCCCGCGGTAACAACTAGACTACGGCTGAACTGGAAATTTATAGAGTAAATCAGCCGTTTTCGGGCGCCAAAATCCGACCAGGCTACAAGGTAGTGACCGGGGGCCTATGACACCCCGTGAACAGTTGGTCGAATTACTACAGTACGTCCGTCTACGCCCGTAGATACATCCTTCTCACACTAATACTGCTCATTGGTCGAGTTTCTAGATCAGGTGAGTCTACCTCGTCTACCTCTGGCTACCTCAGTCTACCCTCTGTACACGTTGGTGGACTCATGTAGACAGACGTGACAGACATGGACGTAGTATGTCTACGAGGTGTAGACATACATAGCCAGACTGGCTTGTCTACCCCTCTGTCTACGCAGGTAGCCAGACCCTTGGTCTATCGGTGGAACGCAGTGATGTCAGATAAGATTGCCCACCGCTGCTTTGAACGAACGTCAAATACATTGGTGCCACGCCTTTTGCGGGAGCCGGAGAATTCTTGTCACTTGGTACTTTGTTTCCAACAAACAGATTCCGACGTTCAAGGACCCGCATCCAATCTGTTCCATTGACCCTTTCATCGTGGTACCATGGCGGACCCTGCTTCATTGCTATAAAAGCATTCGCTCTCGAATTGATCTTATGCATTCAGTTCAATCATGACCCCTCTCGGCGAGCATCTGTTCCTCTGGCCCGAGAAACCCTAATTGACGATTTCAATCAGTCGTCGCCGTCCTATTTGCGCTGCTCACCACCAACATGTCCATTGCGACGGCTGTTTCCGGTCCAGGTGAGCGTCGAAACTCTACACTGCTCCGCAATATTCATTCTTTCCATTTCTTAGAAAGTTATGCGACTAACAATACTCTGACCACCCGTGCCACATCTCCGTTGACCCTCACGGGATCTACTAACTGGATCTGGGAGAAGGCGAGCTACCCTCTAAACACATTGCTGGCCCTACGCAAAGATTTCGAGCCTCCCTTCGGAAAGTCTCTCATTGCCGCAGAGATCATCATGACAGCCAGCACCTTTACGCTCTACGTGAACGGAGATATCATCGGACAGAATAGCCCACCCGACCCACCGCAATATGCTAGTCGATACTGAGTCGACCTCCAGCCCAGCCTCAACGTGTTTGCCGCCACTTCCTCGAGCCCGAATACCGCTGCTGCCATAATTGGGGCTATCCGCGTTACCTATCTTTACCACCGACGACTTGATCACCGACACTACATGGCGCACCAACCCATAGGTCGCCGGGTTCGAACAGTCTTCCTTTGACTACAATTCCTGGGCCCCGGCCATTGTCAAAGCCATATACAGCTCCCCGACGTATGGTCCCGCAGCCATCGCCTCCAACCCTCCTGTCATCCCTCTCACCCTCGGGCTTGCATGGATCTGGACAGACGCGATCCCCGCGAGTGGGACTATTCCAGCGGGCTCGCGCGCCTTCCGCCGCACGTTCGCGCCTACGCCTGGCCAGGTCCCAATGTCCGCGAGCATAATTATCACTGCGGACGACACGTACACCTTGTGGGTCAACAACGTGCAGGTTGGCATTGGCGGGAACTTCAAGACCGCGCAGCAGTACACGATCAACTTTGTTTTGGCGCCATCGGAGGTCATTTTTGCCGTGCTCGCGACAAATGGTGCGCCGGGCCCCGCGGGAGTTCTGTTCGCTGCGGAGATCAACATGTTTCCGAGTGGGCGGGCGAGCTGCAGCGCAGGTGCCTGGGTGATCTCAAACGGCAACTGGGTGTCAACCGTCGGTGCGATCCCGACTGGATGGCAGCGGCCTGGGTTTGACGACTCCCAGTGGCCGCTCGTGGTGGCGGAGAATATCTACCCGTCAGGCCCTTGGAGCACCATCACTATTGCGGCTGCGTCCCCTCCCGTCAATGTTTAATTTAACCGACGCTGCTAGCGTAACGTTTATCTTTCTCCGTGTCCAACTTTCGTTTTACACTGCATGTGTAGCTTTTATTCGTTTGCTTTGTGTTCAAAGTAATTGGAGAATGTACTTGCTCTCTCCGCATACGAATCTGGGATTACCGAGTTCCTCGGCGAAAGGGCAGTAAATTTCTTTTATATCCGCGTGAAAAAGCGTGTCAGAATAAAGACAGAGAGAAAATCGCAGTGGGACTTGAGAGTGAAGTGCCGGAATCCATGTTGCACTGGTGAGACCAGGCTCACAGAGACACTGGAGTCTGATTTCGAACACAACTTGCCGAACAGAGTGGGGGATCCCTGGCCTATCGAAAGAGAAGATGATATGACGATGAAAGACAAAAAGGCAGGCGCGCGGATCTTTTTACTGGGTTAGGAACGGATCCCGGAACGAAAAAAAAGCAGAATATTGCAGCAAACAGGTCTTACGCCCGAGAACCAGGAAGCTCGAGAGTAAAGTCTGCCGGTGTGAAGTAGCCTAGTTCCCTAAATACAATTATTCCAAGCCAAGTGCGTCAACGACGGTGCAGGAAGCAAGGTTGGATTATTCGTGTCAAGGGAAGTCGCAGCGAAATGAAAGGAAAATGCAGCCTTACTTTGGAACGGCTTTTACGCCAGTGCCAAGTGGGAAGAGACGCAGTAAATGGGTGGTCGTGACAGAGATAGAAATACACAATTCAACTATTCATAAAATTTCAAAACGGAAACTGCCCCTCGACCTGCTTGATCCCGTCCGCGGGATGCAACCAATCCACCCGGTTTTCCACGAACTGCTCCATCTGCGGCCGCAACTTCGTCTCATGTAGGTGAAAGTCGTCCACCGTCCCAATACGCAAGATGCTCTGCCCCGGGAAGGCCGAGCCGACGCGGTACATGAGCGTCCCGCACGTCTTGCAGAAGCAGTTCGTCATGGTGTTCCCCTTGCGCGAGACGGTGCGTGACTGGCCGTAGGAGGTGAGGTTCTCGCGGCCGCGCAGGTGCGTGAGGTGCGTGTCCGCGATGGTGAAGTTGGACGCGAACATGGACGCGGTGAGTTTACGGCAGTCTGAGCAGTGGCAGACGAACGTCCCGACGAGGCCCGGGCCTTGGGTCGGCTGGGACGATAGATATAAGTGAAACAGAATAAAATGAGGTGAAGCGGCTGGAATTACGAATTTCAGCTGCACGGCGCCGCAGAAACATGTGGCCGTTGCTTCCTCTTCGTTGGACCAGCCGTCATCGGCACCGCCCGCAAGAGGGATGTAGGGTTTGGATTTGTCGTCGTGTGGGGCGGCCATGGTACTGTAAGTAGGGTGATAAAGTAGATTTTGTTGGGCAGAAATCTGGCGAGCGCCGAGCAGGATACTGGAGCTGGAGCTGATGTCGCCTTTTTATATGCGTTTCGTACTAAAAAGTCAGGTGCGTTACGGCGTATCAATCCGTCGTGCTTTATCAGCCTCGTCATTGTCAGTCAGCAATGGATTTCAGGTTGCCGAAAAGTGCGCTAGTTGTGCTACTCGTTGGATTTTAACGTTGAACTGTCCTTCCATCTTCGAACGAGACCGGCAAGTAGCGCTGCTGGTGGGAACTTGAATTGGTGGGAAACGGATGCCAATCCGGGTTGAATCCGGGTGACCAGTGGTTTTCGATTTTCCTGAGTGGATCGATTAGAGGCGACTATCGCGACAACCTCCCTTGGACCGAGGTTGAACAGAGGTTGAACAGAGGTTGAGCTGTGGCAGTTCGGCCATCAGGCCGAGGCTGACCAAGCATATGTCATCCTAATTCGTCTAGATTGCGATAATCTGATACAAATTTCGTTTTCTTTACCAATCCACCATGTCCTCCTCCTCGAACCTCGTCAATGTCACCGATGCTCCTCATTTTCAGTCCTTGCTTTCTGCGGACCTCAACCGGGTCTCTCTCATCAACTTCTGGGCCCCATGGGCGGCTCCATGTACCCAGATGAATGCCGTCGTCGCAGAGCTGGCGAAGAAGCATCCAGGCATCCTGGCGCTGAATGTCGAGGCGGAGGAGCAGGCGGAAATCGCAGAGTCATTCGATATCGAGGCGGTACCCTCATTTGTCGTGCTAAGGGTGTGTCTTCATGTCCGTATGACTCGGATCCAATTTTATACAATAATTTTTGGACGCAGGGACATACCCTTCTTGATCGAATCGCGGGCGCGGATGCACCAGCACTGACTCAAGCCATCGCAAAGCACGCCTCCGGTACCATCCCCACGTATGCGCCCAAGTCGCACACAACCGCCGCCCCTCCGGCGGCGCAGAACGGCGGTGCACCAGAGACGCCGGAGGAGCTCGACGCGCGGCTAAGGCGGCTCATGAACCAGAGCCGGGTCGTGCTGTTCATGAAGGGCAACCCGGAAGAGCCCCGGTGTGGGTTCAGCCGCAAGCTCTCGACGCTGCTGAAGGAGCAGGGCGTGCAGTTCTCTACCTTTGATATTCTGCAGGACGAGGATGTCAGGCAGGGTGCGTCTTGCTTCTTGCGTCTTTCTTCATCCCATCTTTTTTTCTTTCCTCGATTTCTGTGGTTTTGACATTTATTCTTCCTCGCGGTCTGTTGACTGACGGACTTGCTTTAAATTATTTTTGCTTTCCTCTGAATTCATCCAATCCTCCCGGAACCCTTCCACATTCCCTCAAATGTACCCAATCCTTCCAAATCCCTTCTCTTCTCCATTTCCAAATCCATACTATTCGCCGTCCTTTCATTTAACTCCCACCTCTCCTTCCGTTTCCTCCCTTCCTATCGTCTCCTTCCTATTACCTTTATTACGTATCCCGTATCACATTTCTTTATCACTCCAACTTATCACGTATCACGTATCCCTTATCACCTTTCCTTTCTCACTTCAACCCTTCCCTGTCACCTTTCCTTTCCCTTACCTCTATCGCTTCTCACCTCTATCGCTTATCTCCTTTATCACTTCAACGTATCTTCCCTTTCCTCTTTATCTCCTCTACCGCCTACCAACCCAAGCTCACACTCGCCCTCATAATCTGACATGCCACGCAGGTCTCAAAAAACTCAACGACTGGCCGACCTTCCCGCAGCTCATCGTCGCCGGCGAGCTCGTCGGCGGGCTCGACATCGTGCAGGAGATGGTCGAGACGGGCGAGTTTAAGGAGGTTGTGGGGGGTGCGTAGGGCGTGTGTGTAGTGGAGCGGTGGGCACCGGGCTAGAGGCGTAGTAGGATTGAAGGGAGTCTTGCGCGCGCGTAGCCGATGCTGTATTTAGATATGTATGAATCACGGAGGTCATCGATTGGAGGGAGTACATCGTTCGGATTTATACGACTGGATGGTTCGCCCTGGACTAGCGCTGTTCCCGATTGATCCCACCATGGCCAGTTCCCGGGCTACTTCTATCGATTCTCCGTGCTATATGTACAGTATATGCAGTCTATAAACTTCAGGTTTTTCGTTTATCTTTACTTAATAACAAAATTGGGCCATGGGTGAGAGTGAGCGTTGAACTTGGGTTCAATTTCAACTTTACAGTAAGCTAGATCTCGCAAACGCATATCATATCATACAATACCTTTCGCGAGATCTAGAAAGGTTAAACGCATGGATGGAGGAGGTTCAACCTTCAGCCGGTACAAATATTGATCTGGCCCAGTTCTTCGTTGACAGAGGTTTTGACGGAAGCTTGTAATACCTCGGTTGTTGATAAATCGATTCGCCAGCTTCATGTCGCCGAGATTTTGGTGAAAAACAGCGAGTTGAAATCATTTTTTATTTTTATTTTTATTGAGTAAAACCTCGGTGTGTCCTCAGTGCTGGTAGGACTCCGACTGTCTTGGCACTCTAGTAGTGACTCTACTACTGTTTTATTGAGGTCCAAGGTCGTAAGAAAGGCGCGCGGAAAGAGATCGCCTGTCATGCACCGTATGTTTATTACAATTGGATTTCCCCCAAAGCTTTGGAACCCCTCTGTGCAGCTGGATTCCACGTCGCTCGAAAGAGCGCCTTTCGACGGACTCAGCTTGCCAGCTGTTCAAAAAAATTTCACACTTAAATCCAAGTTGGCAGCAGCACTCTCAGAATTCTTCCGCATCACTTTGGGTAGTCTCTCGTAGACAGACGCTTCAACAAAAAGAAAGCTCGTACCTCGCTTGTTGACACTTCGGGTGAGGCTTCCGAATCCGTGCAATTCCTGCGGCCACAAATACCCCTAACGCCGAATTCCCATGACTTTGGAAAGCTACCGCGTTTTCTTCCGTCGCCTGGAGACTTTCTCGGGACGGAGAAACAACACAAAAGCAGTCTCAACTCGCTCGTGGCACATTTGGAAACAGGCCGCAGCAAAATTCACCACGCCTCGGTGTTCCTATCCACTTAGGCATCTGTCTTTCGGCTTGCAGGGGTTGTTGAATCTGTTCAAATGCTCGGTAGCGTCTCCTCGTAGGTTTATATATTTCTTTCCTTTTGGCCTTCCCTTCCACAATTTCGTTCATCTTCCATGAATTCGCATGCGGTTCAGCATCGCTTTCATACCGGCGGCAATGTGGTGGGGCTACACTCTGTGCCCTGCCCACCTTCCGCGCACCACGCTATGAATTGCGTCTTCGCACCGTCGCTCGGGAGGTTGCATGGCTGAAAGGTCAAACACAGTGAGTGGACAATATACGTATTGCGTAGGTACATATCGAACTCTCACCGACTCGAAAAACCCCGTATTCGCAAGGCAGCCGCTTTCCGTCTGCGAGGTATCTACCACTCCATTTGTTTGACATGTGCAGATGAACCGTTGTTGGCTTTGGCCCTGCGCAGCTTGGATCGAGGCGTTGAGAACGGCGACGAACACGAATGTCTTGAGCTGCATTGTGAGTTTTCGGTGGGGGAGGGAAGGATGGGTTACAATCCGGTGCAGCACCCGCCCAGTTTATAGCCCCGTAGGCATTCCGAGTACTCCGGGGGTGTGGCCCGGGGTACTATCGGTGGCTGTGATATTCCCGAACTCCGTTTTTGCGGGGTACATTCCTTAGATGCCTATAGAGTAAACGGGGACAGGCCGGCAACCTCAGTTGGAGATAGATTCTGTACCTTTTGGCTGCCCGTGGGGAGAGTCTCTAACGCTACTTCAGCTGGAACGACGCCTCAGTGCTTGTCCGGTCATGTCATGTTTCGTTTCAACTTCCGCTTGTTCGTTTCAACCCCGGGTAAGTCAAGTATGTACCACTCGACGGGTGCTCACTGTGTTATGCAGACCCGAGCTCCACTGTACGTACTTGGGGCATCTCCATGGACGTTGCACGAGATTTATAATTACTCACATAAATTGGAATCTCTTTATGCATCCATTTTGAACCGGGCTGTGGATGGGCAAATCGAATATTGTTAGATAGAAAACCACCCCGGACCTACTTCAGACTTCGTTACATGGTTCTCCCTCCCCACAGAAATCCAACGTAACGTAAGATCAACTCTGAGACTTGTTTCAGCAGCTGTTACTTTCAGCCACGGAGTGATGCGGGTAAGTTACTAAGAGATCAACGGGATGTATATCATTTAGCAGACCTCTGCCGGCGACCGAGAAATGTAGGGACTAAGACCGAGTTACCTTGCTTGTCAAGGTCTCTCCACGAAAATCGGTCATTTTCATTTGGCAAAAACAGAATAATCCTGTGAGTTCGGATCAAAGGCACTGGAGCAGGGAACGTGGTTGAGAAAAAAATTCAAATTGAGGTGATGGTACTGGAACTGGAACTGGAACTGGAATTCTATTTCACGCCGTACCTGGCCATAATAGCTACGCGGCGGTACCACTAGTAAACTAGTACGTGGTATGAGAGCTACGGTGGTGGTTTATTTACGATTCATTTTGTAAGTAGGTACATGTACATACGAAATCAGGGCCTCTGCTCGAGATACGAGTAATACGAGTAATTTTCCCTAAGGCTTAGAAGCACCTCTATGATGTTCCAGATGTTGCAAAAATGATTTCCAAGAAAAATCCTGGTCTCTTTGACTCCGTCTTTGGTTTCCGAAACTTATTTTCTTCAGATCTTAGAATGCCTTCAAGTTTGATAGGTCATGCCCATATAATATACCATCATAGCAGGCCCATCCTCGAAGGAATAGGGCCATCTGGGCGGAAGATGCCCAGAACTGAGAACAGGGCCGTTCACAGTTGCCCTTTTTCCCGCCCTTTTCATACCCTTTGTCGCCCTTTTTGCCATTCTCTTCGTTTTTTTTTTTGCCCGTTTTTCCCCCCCTTTTTCAATGAGAAGTAAAAAAAGGGTAGAAGACTAACAAAAACGGGGTCCTACTTGCAATTCTGCGGGAAATGGAAAAAAAGGGCGCAAAAAAGGGCTACTGTGAAACCCCGGGCTGGAGCTCCCTTTTTCACGCCTTTTTTTGCTCCCTTTCTCCATTGCATGCAGCCTGGGTGCTCATATCGTTCCTAAAATGTCACATACCTCCTCAAATGTTCAAAAAGGACTGGGGTGAATTTTTCTGGATTTTATAGCACATTATCTGCCAGGCATGAAAAAGGGTGCAAAAAGGGCAGCAAAAAGGGAGCAAAAAGGAAAGCAAAAAGGGCGTGAAAAAAGGGCGACTGTGAACAACTCTAACACAACCTCGGCGGTAGTGCACAGCCACCACGTCAATTCGGCACGCCGTTGCCTTCCTCCATGTCCCCGATGCCTCGCTGTGGTTTCTGTTATGCCGTACTATGGTGTTCACAGAGAAATAATTTCGTTCGCAAGCCTAACCCCAATCTCCTGCACCTCCGGCCTTGATTGGACCCATCGCAGAACCCCTGGCGGCAAAGTTACGGAATAGGCCGAGAGACGGGGGACTACACCCACGAGCTCGAAGGTCACCGTGTCGTGCGCCTTGACGTTCCGGGCCTCGATGTATTCCTTGAGCAAGGCTAGATGCGGTTCCAGCTGCTCCCGGTCCCGGAGGATAACGCTGTACCTGTGCGGAACGTACGAACTTCCGGATCGCTGTTGTTCGACATTGACTCGTACTCTGTAGGGATCTGTTCCGAGTTGGTAACTTTCAATCCCGTGGAATCGTCCTTACCTGGGGACAGGCCGTACACCATGTTGGTGGGTACCGAGAGGTGAACGTCTGGTCCGCCTTAAAGCAAGAAGTTGTCCGGTTGCTACGCCACCGTCGTTGGACTCGATATTGATATGCCGATCAGAATTAATTGGGAGCACTGCTAGCTGTGATTAATCTACGGCCCGGAATCGGGGGTTTGGATTAATGACTATGTTGATCTGTCCCCATTGCAATTGTCAATGATCTGGTGCGGACTACAAGGCTCCCCGGACGGCCTCCCTGACTGGCAGTGAAACTCTCATTGACCTCGAAGCTCCGAGGCATTCGCTGTGACTGCCATCTCCGCCAAATTTGAAATGACAACTGCATAGTTCCCCGTGATACGGCCGTTCGTCTGCATAGTTCCCCGTCTTCAATCCGTCTATTCGTTCTCATGTATCTAAGAGCGGTGTTTAACGTTGACAGGACTCTCGGGCAGACCGGTGGAAACCCTATCTCAGATGATAAAGCCGTCGCTGGCCATACTCAATATAAAATGCAGGCGCTTAGGACTGCTGCTCTTATCGGTTGGTCCGCTCTCACCCTCCTCCTAAACCCACTCTTAATATTCACGCAGCTGGCCTCATCGCACTTACTCTATCCCTTTCCAGTGCACTGCTTCAACGCAGAAGGCCTAGATAAAACTCGCCATACGTGAATTGGGCTCATCACTGGTGCAACATGTTCCTCCGCGCTCTCCCTCTCACTGCCGTGTTTGCTCTTTCAGGTATGCACTATGATCCTCTTCCTGCTACATCATTGAGTCCTCTCGCTCACGGCACGTAGCTTTCGCTCAATTCAAGGAAGTATGTACCAGCGGTCTCTGCATCAAGCAGGCTTTTGTAAGTGATCAGATCCATTTATTTGATGCGTGAATGATTTTCGTGCTACCACATTGCATAGGATCCGAAGACGAAAACAAACTTCGGCTTCGTCCTACCAACGGATGGTTCTTTCTCTGAGGACTTCATCGCACAAGTCTCCGTACCCTTACCCTACGGGTTTGCTGGTTTCGGCATCGGAAACACTACCACCAGCGCGATACCGTCGTGAGTCGATGTTGCTGTGATCGACAGTCGCACTAAAGAGCTGATAATCGATTCAGATTCAGCTTGCTCTTTTTTATGGGGAAATTCGCGTGAGTTATGCTGATAGGCCACGTGTTTCCTTGTTGTAATTGATGGCACGGTGCATTTTAGCAAGAGAACTATAGGATCGCTGGACAGTATGATTATACAGCAAGCCTCAATGACGTTTATTTTCTCCTTATTTCAATGTGATGCACGATGTCTCAAATTCCTCAGGGACGACAACTCGAAGCTCGTCCCTGTTGACGGCGGCCTCATCACCATCTCCCCGCTCTCAACATGGAACACAACCGTAGGCACCTTCATTTTCCGCTGCAAAAATTGCGTCTTCTCTGAGGTTGCGGAGACCGAGCCGTTCCAGCTCATAGTCTTCAACTCGTATAAGCAACCCGACTTTGCCACTCTCGACGCGACGAATGCTATGGTCAAGACGGGTGGAGCGAAGATTAGCGGGTTTGCTATCAACGAACTAGCGGCACTTACGAGTCCGGATTACGGGGCTTTTTTAGCTGCAGCGGGGTTTGTGTGAGAGTAGTGGAGAAGAGATAGTTTACTGGTCATTTTCCGTTCAGCTTCCGATTCCCTTCACTGTAACAGACACGTACGAGAACACTGTATATATATTTGCCGTGTACTAGTAGCCTATCTAGCTACTAGTATTGCTTACATTCGTGTGGGAATGACTCAGCTGTGTTAAGCTTGACCTGGTTTGAAAGGGTGTGTCTCGGCATTCGAGTTTACTCGCAATTTTCCGAGATATATCAAGAAGTGCTAGCTCAGGCAAGGCGAGCCTGCGAACCGGCCTGAGTGAAAGGCAATAGTAGTGGGCTTAGTTAGGATTTGTGTCACGGTCGCGTGTAGATTAGATACATCTAATCTACACAGCCACTTTCTTCTCTGCTCTCGCCACATCCTCAGAAAGTTTTTCACGACTTTCTATCGCTCTCGAGCCCTTTCTTTTTGCCCTCACCACACTCAACCATGGCTCCTGTATCCCGCACTGGCCTCGCACTGCCTCTTCCCGTGAATTTCGACTTCGTAGGCCACAAAACGCGCGGTGCCGACGTTCCTCCTCCCGACACTCACGATCTGGCCGATATAAACGCGGAAAACGTGCAGAGGGAAGCTGGGAACAAGGCCAGCATCAGGCTCACGCTCGCATACGAAGCGGCTCTCGCGTCCACGGCCGGAGTCACCACTGAAGACGTCGGGTATCCACTTCTTCCCTTTTACGCGTACTCTGACGCGCAGAAACACCTTCTCGGTGGCGACAAAGACGTCGTCACGGCCTGCGGCCCGCTCCCGTTTTTTATGACCCTTTTCGTCGCGAATGAGCGCAGCAGGCAAAAGAGACAGACAAGGCTAAGCTCGACGCAGAACGCGTCTTACGCGAGGCAGAGAAGAATAAGGCTCTTCGCCCAGTCTTTGGTACGCTTGTTATGCCCAACCCTCACGTCATGTCTGCGACTCTGTCCACCCCGGTCTCGGTCCGGTAGTGCACAGCCACCACGTCAATTCGACAATCCTGCTCGCCGCCTTCCACCATAAGATGCCTCGCTGTGGTTTCTGTTATTCCGCACAATGGTGCTCACAGAGAATGATTTCGTTCGCAAGCCTAGCCCCAATCTCCTGCACCTCTGGCCTTGATTGGACCCATCGCAGAACCCCTGGCGGTAAAGTGGCGCAATAGCCCGAGAGGCGAGGGAGGCTGAGCACACTCATGAGCTCGAAAGTCGCAGTGTCGTGCGCCTTGACGCCCCGGGCCTCGACGTATTCCTTGAGCAAGGCTAGGTGCGCTTCCAGCTGCTCCTGGTCCCGGATGATAATGCTGTACGTGTACGGAATGTACGAGGATCCGGATTCCTGTGGTTCGACATTGACTCGTACTCTGTAGGGATCTGTTCCGAGTTGGTAACTTTCAATCCCGTGGAATCGTTCTTACCTGGGGACAGGCCGTATACCATGTTGGTGGGTACCGAGAGGTGAACGTCTGGTCCGCCTTAAAGCAAGAAGTTGTCCGGTTGCTACGCCACGGTCGTTGGACTCGATACTGATATGCCGATCAGAATTAATTGAGAGCACTGCTAGCTGTGATCAATCTATTGGTCCGGAATCGGGGATTTGGACTAATGATTATGTTGATCTGCCCCCGTTGCAATTGCCAAGGATGTGGTGGGGACTACCAGGCTACCCGGACGGCCTCCGACTCTGACTGGCAGTGAAACCCTCATTGACCTTGAAGCTCCGAGGCATTCGCTGTAACGGCCATCTTCGCCAAATGACAACTGCATAGCTCCCCGTGATGCACCTGTTCGTCTGCATAGTTCCCCGTCTTCACTCCGTCTATTCGTTCTCATGTTTCCAAGAGCGGTGTTTAGCGTTAACAGAACTCTCGGCCAGACCGGTGCAAACACTGTGTCAGATAATAAAGCCGTCGCTGGCCCTACTCAATATAAAATTGAGAGGCTTAGGACTACTGCTCTTATCGGCTGGTCCGCTCTCACCCTCCTCTTAAATCCACTCTCAATATGCGTGTAGCTGGTCTCATCGCACTTACCCTATCCCTTTCCGCATTGGCTGCGCCTGTGCAGGATGTGGGTGACAAGGTTCATGTGAGTCGGAGAACATCATTGGTTTAATTTCACACGGACCACTGACCTGGCCGACTGCAGAATCGGCGTGTCTCTCTTGCACCCGGTAAAACTATCTCTACAACTGCAAAAATGGTGGTCAAGTCGACCACCACCCGCCCAGTGATAAAACCAACGAGCAGTCCCCCTAAGACAGCGTTGCCCAAGACAACTTCCACCCGAAGGCTACCTTGCTCAAGACAACTTCTAAACTCCGTTCGACCATTTCGAAACCACTTCCGACAATATCCAAGCCACCTGCCATGTCCTCCAAACCCCCGGCAATGCCTTCGCCAAGGCCGCATACAACATCATCTCCCACCGTAAGACCTTCTCATGTTTCCACGCCGGTGGTGAACAAGTCAACGAACACGAGCTCGGTCTTCAAATCGACTACTACCACTGCTTCAAAGACGACCGTGCTCGCGACGACATCCAAACCCCCGCCTAGGACCTCCAAATCACTTCCCACCGCCGCAAGACCGTCACCATCGGCATCAGGTTCACCAGTTTCTGGTGCGGTTCCATCGTTTTACATTCCGTGGGCAATATCTTATACCTCTCATTCAGCGCATACCTCCAGCCAGTCGAAGACTTTTCCAACCTCAAGTTCTGCCCGAGCGGTCCCTTGTAAGTGGCCCCATCCTAATCCGAAGCTCGATTATTTGTATCTTATTTTTCCTCTTTTTTTCTTTGTGTGTAGCCTCATCCGGAAGTGGTACTGGTGGCTCTAGCGGACTTCTGGTACCATCACACCCACCTTCCACGGCCCCATCGGCGTCGAAGTTACCCTTTTCTGTGTCGCGCTCAGCATCGCATGCAAGCCTATCGATCACTGGCGGTATCTCGGCATCTGCATCCTCGGCAAGTCTACCCAGATCTGTCCCAGTCTCAGCCACAAGTGCTTCAGCATCTCCCTCACCTTCTGCTCCGCCCTCGGGATGCTCTCGTACGTTCACTCACGGCCTTCATTGCGAAGAAGCTGAACAACCAACCAGCTATGCCTAACTCCACCATTGCGCATGTGCCTGACGAGATCCCTGATCAATACATCGTTACCTTTGACACAAGCGCAGATCTAGGAGCACATCTGACTCAGCTCCAGGATTTCATCAATGCGAATAAAAATTGCACGACCCTGAATAACACCGTAGACACCAAAGATGACTATTCTTTCATCAAGTTCTACGCGGGAACGTTCGACGGGCGAGTGATGGGATTTATCTCAAAGGCCCAGGGAGTGCAATCAATCGAGCGGTCGCGATTGGTAACAGACCAGAGTCCAGACGGGTCTCGCCCTCCGGTGACTTCCTCTCGCAGCAGTCTTGAGCGACGCAGATCTGGGGCCCCGTGGTAAAATAAATTCTGATATTCATTTCAAACTGTTTATAATTGTCGCCTACTTTCAGGAATCTCGAACGAATAAGCCATGGTGGTAATCCCCTGTCATCGGGTCCTAGTCCTGGTCCAAAATCAGCTACCTCCCAAGACTGGACATATTTTGCCGGGGATCGGGCCGACGGCGAGGGTGTTGCAGTGGGTGTCATTGCACCTCATGCTTTTTGCACATCACCGATCCGTTCAATTAGATATACATTGTTGATACAGGAATAAAGGCAACACATCCAGAGATCGCCCAGAATGTCAAGTCAGTCGGTGACGATTTTCTTGTCCACAGTGTCCCTGGCGTGAGTCGACGTTCAACTCCTCTCCATATGTTGCTCACCATCTATTCGAGTCCATGGATGATACCAATGGCCATGGGGTGCGCAACTTCATCAATTTAATCTTTCAAGAGTAATTTATTTTCCAGACTGCGGTTGCATCTGTGGCTGCAGGGGCGACCGTTGGAGTAGCCAACAAGGCCACGTTGTTCCCTATGAGGGTAAATCATTCCTGCAGAGCTAAGATATGAAGTTGATACATCTATTCAGGTGCTGACAGAATATACAGACCTGGACAGCACTGCGCAATCGATTTTGAAATCCAAATTGACATTCCAGTCGGTGTCTGAAGGAATCATCAATGTTGTCGAGCATTACGAGCAAGTCTGGAATGGGGGACGAACATCTGGCGTTATGAAGCCCGCGATTATCAACCTCAGTATCTCGATGTGGAAGGATGGCTTTTTCAGGACCGCTGTTGAGGCTGTAGGCGAATTCCAGCTATCGCGGTATTGGTGAATTGTGCTGAATCATTTGAGCAGGCCATAAAGGCAGGTATTCATGTTGTCATTGGTACGCGGCCAGTTAGACACTGCGCACAATGCTCAGTTCAATAGCTGCGGGAAATTCCAATGTGGATTGGGTAAGCTATGTGCTTTGGTCCATTAGTGGGATTCAAATCTGACCCCATGACAGTGTAAATATTACCTTCCCTCAGATATAGGCCACATCGTAGTCGGAGCAACAGATATTGACGATAACAAAGCCGACTTCTCGAATTTCGGACCTGTACGTACTGTAGGCCGCTTCGATGTCCGGGACCATAGACTTACAGTGGTCCATAGTGTGTTGATGTCTACGCACCGGGTGCATCGATTGTAGTGGCGAGTCACACTGGAGTACGTTTCTCTTCATGAATTGGGTGTCAGATCACGTTAATTGTGTTCGACAAGGGGTTAACGCTGAAATCTGGTACCTCATTTTCGACGCCGCTTGTGGCGGGGATGATCGCTGCGATAATCTGTAGGCTCCAAGAAATTCTTCAATGGTAGAGGCTGACAGTTCCTGTTGTCAGCGTCAACTGGAAACATGAGCCCAGCAGACATGAAGAAACGGATCATCGCAGATGCTACAGGAAAGGTCGTGAATTTCGCTACCTTCGCGAACTCGCATAATCGTCTGGCCTTGATGGATCCCTCGACCACGAACTTCATTGATCTCAAAAAGAAGGCATCGTAGATAGTACGTTTGCGGGCATGTCTGTAGACGAGAATGACATGTTTAGGAATCGGAATCCATAGAAGCGCCTTTGTGCTTTGTCAGTATCGGACCACAGTTCATACAACACATGGAGTTGTTGCCGCTCCGATTCAGGCTGGAACCCAGGAAGTGGCATATCAGTGGGCAACTAGCACATGTATAAAGATGAAAATGACATACCCCTCGATAGCAGAGATGAGAGAGAGTGCTGGGTTCAATTTCAACTTTAAGTTAGATCTCGCTGGAAAACGCATACATCTCGCTAGAAATTCATAAAGGACAGCTAGTACTAGTACGAATATGACCTAGTCTCGCGTAGACAGGAGTTTCAGCGCTTGTTCAATCTTGAAAATCTCATGTCCTCAGTCTTGTCGCCGCAATTTTGCTCGAAATCTTGCTCAAAAGTAAAAAAAAATATATATATATATTCGAATGAGCGAGTAAACTTCGGTGGGTGCTGGTAGGACTGCCCGGGTTGTAACACCGTATAATTCACAAATAGAACGTTAGTTCTTTTGTGCTTAGGGTAGCAAAAATGTCGCCACCAAACAAAAAACGTGACCATATTTGATCATATAGACTGACTCATTGATCGGTTTCGGGTAGTGTGGGGTGCCGGTCTGACAACTGTTGCTTCTCTTTGCTTGGAATCTCAGGCATTGGCTCTTAAACGGAGGATCGGTCTTGAGGATTATTCTATCTAACAACCCCCCTTGTTAGCAACAACCGGGTTGCTGGACAAGTTTTTCTGTTTAGCAATCCTCCCAAAAAACATTTGTTCTATTTAAAAACCAGTAGGCTATGAGGGTCAAAATGCACATTTATTCCGGCGTAAATATTTTTTCCAAATTTCGGTCTGCCGCCACTTTTTTTAGTGTTCGAGGCTTGTGCCACCACTTTAGGCCCTTTTGCAACATCAAAAATAGTGGCGCTGAAACTCGACCTGCCGCCACTATTTTTTCAAAGTGCGCCACTTTTTTTTTGTTTCAACTACTTTGGTGAAGCAAAGTTATCTCAGACTATATTGCACTCTTTTGTTCAAATTTGATGTGTGTGTCGCAATCTCTAAGTATATTCTATAGCACCGAACTGTTAAGTGGGTGCGATAATGAGATGATCGAATTAGTAAGCGATTCGACCATCTCATTATCGCATCCACTTATTCCCTCGTCTGTCTTCGTCCATGCAAGGCCCCAATATACCTTCAGGCGCCTTGGCAACCTCACAATCATCAAGTATTCAGCGGCTCCAAAATGGCACTTTGCTAGACTCCTCCGACTTGGGCCCTGGGAGACCTTTTACCAGCCAAAGTTGCGGATCTTCGGGTAGTGACTTCACTGGTCTGCTGTGTCCACTGTATAGATGACACAAGATATGCAAGAGCTCAGTACCTGTGTTATGGCCATCACCCACCTGATAGACAATTGTCATCCGTAACCGCATGTGCTACAAACAAAAGAATCGTGGTATAGATAACTTCTTGCTTCACCAAAGTGGTGTTGAAAAAAAAAAAAAGCAAACAAAAAGTGGCGCACTTTCAAAAAAATAGTGGCGGCAGGTCGAGTTTTGGTGCCACTATTTTTGACGTTGCAAGAAGGGCCTAAAAGTGGCGACACAAGCCTCGAACCCTAAAAAAAGTGGCGGCAGACCGAAATTTGGAAAAAATATTTGCGCCGGAATAAATGTGCATTTTGACCCTCATAGTAGGCAAACCAAACCAGCAAACCACAGTTTGCAATGTCTTTTTGGTTCGTCCTGACTTGGATTCTCTGTGGGGTGTGCGAGATGTGTCCTGGCCCGGTGTGCACATCGGTGGTGCACCGGCCGTGCACCGCGAAAATATCCCGTTATTCTTGGGTTATTCACGCGTGAGCCTCGCAAAAATTGTGCGCCATGTATGGCGAGCGCATCGGGGGCGCGTGCGGTGTATCGGCCGCACACGCGTCCGAGTCTGCGCGATTGTTGTGACCACATCAACAATTGGCTACGGCCTTTGGACTGTTGTGGCGAGCACCAATGAGGCATGGTGTGCCTAATTTGCGCAACAACAAAATGTCGCTGCTTGCATGGGGTTCTTAAATGGACTCATCCCCAAATTTGACACGAGCTGGTTCGATTTTGCAAACTGAGTTAAAAATAGGAGGGTTGTTAATTAGAAACTTTCTATTCAGCAACCCGGTTGTTTCTAACAAGGGGGTTATTAAATAGAATAATCCCAGTCTAGACGACAACTCAAATATTATGAAGCTCAGAAAAAAAACGACCCAGACGACGATCCAATGGGAAAAGGTAAAGCAGCCAAGGGGGTTCGGGCCGGACAAGCCGAGACCTAGGGCAGGGAGGGTGGGTCGGCCGTCAGGCCAGGAAAAAAAATAATGGGTTTTTATAATTATGTTCGGATGATGTCCCAGGGCCTTCTGGTGGTGAAATATGACCATGTTTGAGATGTCTGAAGTTAAGGTGGGTGTATTATTGGTCTACAATCCCATTGGGAAGCAGTACATTCAGTGGTATATGTGAAGTTAGAATATTATATAGGATTTATTAGTAAGTTAGAGTGAAATTAAGCATATGTGCATTTACTGAAGTACAACGCCACCACTCTCGGCTCTCGGCTTCCCACTGGCAGTTCGAAGTTGCGAAGTTGGGGATGGGTAGCAAAAAATATTCTGAGGGAGCTATTCATTGCCATAGTGGGGGGAATTAACTGATTTGGCATGATCTGTGGTTGTTCGATGTTATTTCCTGCTTTTTTTTTTTCAACCGCTTGACATTTTCCGGAGAGTCCCACGTGAGAGATTGCCTTATTTGGACGTCACGTGGTAGGGAGGGTCAGAGGGAAGGGTCGGTTTGAAAAAATACGGCCCCAGGTATTTTTTTATTTTTTCCGTACCCCCTTGAAAGCAGCCGAAAACTAGTTCTTAGTGAATACTTCCTCTACTCTCCTGTAAACGCCTTCCTTCTAAATACCAATTCTTCGTTGATTCTTCGTCTATTTGTGACCCGCCGCTTGCCGGCTTCTTACCCTCATCGGTAAAGGTATGCAAATAGATCACGTGCCCGTCCGCTCAAGCCGCAACAAAGATCGCGACGCCGCCGCGTTTCACCGTTTACATCTTTGGCGTTGTACAGGACTCCTGGAATTCTATAATCCCAAATCTAGGCGACAACGACATGTCTAATGAGAGCGTTTCAATACCGAGCAGGCCGCACAGCACCGATTCCAGGGCATCGACGAGTCTCGGAAGGCAGCCTCCGAGTCAGGCTCCCCGGGCCACTGGTTCGCTCAGGCTGGCACGGAACGATTCCAACACGTCGGCGCTGTCGGAAGTCAGAGTTACCAGGAATGCCTCCGACGCATTGTCGCCGAAAGTAGTCGACATTCGCAGCCTCTTCAAGTTTGGAGTGGGCGACACAAGCCCCAGGCTGGAAGCCATTCGGGAGTTAATGCAGAAAGAGACTCTTTGTCTGGACTATTAGTAGGACATTTCTTTCTTTTTCCCCTTCAAAGACTCTAACACATGGCTCAGTGTTATTCCCTATGAAGATGCCCACCAGTCGGAGTGTGTGACGGCCAGCGACAGGCGGCTAGAATACATCTCCGGGTGCGTTATTGTCCAGTCTTTGGGATCGACATTATCCCAGCTCATTCACAGCTTTACTCAGGTTTTCTGGCTTTTCTGGCCAAGCGATTGTGTCGAAGAATTCGGCACACCTTGTCACGGATTCTCGCTTCTGGCCGCAAGCACAAGAGCAGCTGGATGACAACTGGACCCTTGTACGGGCGGGCGGAGCCAAGGGACCCAAGGATTGGATTGAATGGCTTGTTGTGGGTACGATATACCACACAGAATCTCCGGTGACAATGGAGCCGTTCGCTAGGACAAGGTCCGAGGATCGCGGATAGGAATCGATGCGCGGATGATCTCACACGAGAAGGCGACGCTGCTCAATAGCAGGCTGGGCACGCGGGGCTCGATGTTGTTTTCCCCGCCTCAGAATCTGGTCGATCTGGTATGGATAGACAAGCCGGCTGAGTCAAGAGAGCCTATTTTGAAAAAGCTGCGCGTGTATACTGGTGTGTCGCCAATTGGGGTCTCTGCATAATCCTATTCAGCCCTGGTTAGGTGGGGAAGCGCGCTCGAAACTCCAGTGGTTGCGAGAGTGGATAAGTGCGCAGCCACCATCTGTTCCTGGTTCGAAGAGGTCTCCAACCGAGGCGCACGTGCAAGTAGCGGCTTTGATTACCTCGCTTTCTTCGATCGGTTCGACCCTTTTGCTGGGTATCATTATGATTTTCACTTTATTTTGTCACCAGCGTACCTGCTGAACCTCAGCGGTTCGGATTTCCCGTTCAATATGCTGTTCAAGGCGTATCTTTTTGTTTCGCAGCAGTCTGCGGTCTTATTCGTTGATGTTTCCGACGATACAGGCACTGCATTGTACTTGTACCTCCAATTGCTCGGAGTCGAGCGAAGAGATTATAACGATGTCTGGCAGTTCCTACGACAAACGGAATGGGGCGTAGGCAAGGTATGTTATTTCCTCTGTGATTCTCTGAAAACCTAGTGACCGACTTGCTGCAGGTGCTCATCACGCCACAAACCCCGTACATCATCTCCCTCTTGGTCACTCACTTCCGATATACGGTTGCACCATCCTTCATCGAGGAAAGGATGGCATTCAAGAACATAACTGAGACTGAGGGTCTGCGACAGGCATACCTGCGGGATGGCGTCTGCTTCGTACGTTTCTACATCAATTCTGCAGCGGGTGCTAATGACATTGACTAGGTGCGTTTTCTGGCGTGGCTGGAGACCAAACTGGATGCAGGCTACGACATCACGGAGTTCGAGGCCGGTTTCCGGCTCGCCGAGTTCCAGCGGAGTGATATGTATTTTATGAAGCCTGCACATGCGGGAGTATCCGCGACCGGTCCCAATGGTGCACTGACCCACTACAGCCCGGACAGAGGGCGGGCACGGATGATAGAGCGGGAAACTCCGTACCTCATGTGCGTATCGCTACTGAGGACTCCGGCTCCTTAGTGCCTGACGCGCCTTGTTTTGCTAGCCACTCGGGAGCGCACTACCGCGACGGAACTTGTGACACGACGCGAACTCTGCATTTCGGGCGCCCCACACCTGAGCAGATTGAAGCTTTCACGCGTGTGCTGCGGGGCCATGTGTGTTTCTTTTCTTTCTTGTATATTTTAAAACTAGCATTTGTTACGGTAGATCGCAGTTGACAAAGCGGTGGTCATAGAAGGCATGTCCTGTGCTCATATTGACGTTTTGGCACGCAAAGCTTTTTTTCGGGACGGGAAGAACTATAGGGTATGATATTCACGAGTTCTTCGACGTGGCGGTGATGTGGCTCCTGTTTAGGATGACACCAGACACGAATTCCGGACATCGTTGTTCGAGGGACGGCCGGGTTTATCAAATTCCATTCTTCCAGGATACTACATTGCCAACGAATCTGGCTTTTGTACGGCGCTGGTTTTTCGTACACGCCTTTTTGACCCTTACCTTCGTCTTGCCTCCTAGATAGCGAAGGGCAATGGGGAGTTTGTCTCAAATCTGCGCTGATGGTGCGCAGTGCCCGGGTACGTCGAGCACAATACGTCGAATGGCCCTCCTGAGATTGACGATACATTCTATGCGTTCTCTGCATCGTCAGAATGGGACCGAATCCGACGATCCTGAGGGAATCACTCGGTTGAGCTTCAGGCGCCTTGCGTGTGTGCCGATCCAGACACGCATGGTCCAGGAAAATATGCTCACCAAGGAGGAACAGCGGTGGCTCAAGGTCTGCCTTTAGCGTTTCTTCTTCCAGTGCAAGTACCGTGACCATTTAAACAGGAACACAATCAGGGCTGCTTCAACACGTTGGCGCATTTGCTCAAGGAGGACAAGCGCGCCTTAAAATGGCTCAAGCGCCAGGCTGACGGCATCGGTATTGCAACTGGCCGTGGTGGGATATCCATCGAGTGGGTGTGATCGCGAAGTTCGAACTCATATTCATAAGGCTCTGGTGTATGTTGTGAAAGAATAAGCCGTTAGAATCTTATACATAATGATCGACTCCTGGTCTCAACTTTGGACCCAAGTCTACACTTACGGAAGCCCAGCTAATGAGATTCGAACGGAATACTAATGTGTATTTTGTTTTTATTCCATCCCTCCCCAGCTTCTTCACCAGAATTCAATTGCAGCTGGTTTCTCAGACTTTAGAGCTCAGTACATATAATGCCAAAAATTTGACCGTCAACAAATCGGTTGGCTGCGTACACATGACAGTGTATCGGATTTTGTACAGGCATCAGGGAATTTTTGCGCTCGAGACAGGATCTCGGTCAGCACTCATCCATTTTCCAATATTCTTTAATATCCTAGAATAAATTCCTGTTGATTTAATTTGAGCCACTTCTGAAGGCGATTGGACAAGAATTGAGGTAAAGCGAATGCATTTTTCATTTTAGAAGACTGGGCCCAATAAGGAAACTCATAATGATTGGCGATTGAATCCGCGTCCGATGCTCAACCGTCTTCCCGCGAACATCACGAATCACTTCTAGTCTGCACCCCGCCCATGTCTCGCTCGAAGGACACCGTCTCCTATGCCGAGTGCGGTCAAACACCTTCCCGTCGCGGTGACACGTCACTGGATGCTAGGGTCAAGCACTCAGAGAAGAATGTGGCAAATAACAATGCCCAGGACAGTCTGTCCGACTCGGATGATTTTTATCTGCATATGGTTTTTCCACAACCCCGAGGCGGAGAGCATGATGATCCAGGGGTCCAGACAGTTCCGAACCTAGAAAAGCAAGGTATCCGGACTCGCTCCGGCGTTGGGGAAACAGCACCGCGCAATCCCCTTCCGCGTACCCGATTCGGTCTGAACGTCGGCGGACCAGGCGCTCAGAGAAGTAAGTCGCTGGGTAAAATTTAACCGCTGTACTCAAAAAAAAAAAAAAAAAAGCGCCGAGCGACTACAGACAAAAGTACGCTGATGACCCGCCGCATACGGAACTGGACCCTGAAGCCCGTGTCTGGCTCGTCTACAATGACGAGAGTGCCATTTTCGACAACGATATGATGATCGAGTCCGGCGACAACTTAGATATTCTTCTAGTTTTCGTATGTTGACTTTTGATGCTCGAGTTGACTTGTGGCACTGACCCTTGGGCTGGGCAGGCCGGCCTCTTCTCCGGTGTACTTACCACTTTTGTGGCACAGACATCGCAAGCACTTTCCCCAGACCATACAGCTATATCGAATTCGATCCTTCTAGAAATTGTCGCCCTTCAGCGCGCACAAGCCAACGGGACTTCCTTCGATTCCATCCCTGCCGCTGACACGTCGTTCACTGCGGCCCGTACCGACATCTGGGTGAACAGTCTCTGGTTTACAAGCCTGGCCCTCAGTCTGACCACCGCTCTCCTCGCCGTGCTTGCAAAACAGTGGCTACGCCAGTATTCTGCGTTCATCGCCGGATCCACTCGTACGCGTGCCTTGATCCGCCAATTCCGCTATGCATGCTTCGACAAGTGGGGTGTGCGACTCATAATTGGTTTCCTCCCTACTGTTCTACATCTATCTCTCTTCCTGTTCATGGCCGGTCTCGTGGTTTTCTTATCTGCCCTGAACCGTGTCCTGGCAAACGTTGTCGCGTGCATCGGGGGTTTCCTCTTCGGCGCCTACATGATCACGAATGTGCTCCCAATTTTCGCCATTGGATGTCCATACCGCACCCCATGTCTTCCCTTATTTACCCGCTATACGACCCCGGGTCCGCGCTCATCAGGCTCTTCGTCAAAATCACCGTATTCGTCATGATAATCCCCTTTATATTCGTCCGCAATGCCCTAGGATGCGTCGGACTCCTGGGAAAGAAGAAAAACTGGTTGCCCTCAGTCGTTTTTCACCTCCCATCGCGTATGGGCAAGTCCCTGCGAGAAGCTGAGCGCGCACATGTCGAGCACGAGGAAAAGGTGTGGACACACGCAGCGCTCTCTTGGCTCGCATCCACCACGTCCGATCCTTCTGCAAAGGTCATCCTGGTCGAGGCTCTGGGTCCGACGGATGCCCCGCTGGATGGCGACCCACTTCTTCCTGTTTTCACACAGCAGTGGAGCAACACGGGTTTGCGTCTCATCGCTGGTGAACCAGGAAATCTTAGCGACGAGATGTCACTGGGACGGCTAATACGCTCCACCGTATCCCAAGCCGTTGCTAACCATTCATTTGAGCACGAGCCTATCACTACTATGCTGAACAATCTACCAAACATCCCAATTCGCGTCAACGACCATACCATGATACTGGCCGTTACCGCATGCGGTCGCACTTGCCGATTCAGTTGGGGAGAGGACCAACAAGAAGTTCTTCCACCGTATGACGCTTTTGGCTTTGTTCTCGAATACTACACTGCGTTCGCCCATGTCGTTGTACCGACGTGGATGTGGTGGTCAATTTTTGCTCAGGCTGTAATGGGGCCAGAAGACCTATACAAGCGCAGTGTAGGCGAGGCGAAGTGGTTATTCCGCATCTCCGCCACGGACGAGCAGAATGCCGGGCGCTACAAGATGGGGACGTGGCTCAGCCAGGTTTCTGTGCCTGCCGATCTGCAAGACGCCATGGAGATTTATCTGCGGAGCGGAGATCGGACATACCCATACTCTCGCCCATACATCCCAGTATCATTGGCTATGTTTCTTGCAGTATTCTTTCCGAGTGTTCAAAATCATCTCGGAAGACCTCCCCCGCCACGTTTCATGACACCTCATTCTTTATCTTCCTCGTCGGACGCCCACTCTCCGGTGTCTCCTCCCTCAGCATCACGATCCTCCTCTCCGCAGAACGACGCTGCGGATGAACCTCCCTCGCGCCACCCTGCCTCATCTCATTCCTCAACAGCGTTGCCAGACACTGTATCTCACTCCTCGCGTCCACCGGAGCCTCAGTTACCTACGCATTCTCTTCCCTCAATCCGATCCCCCTCTTTGCTCCGCCCCTCTGCGGAAAAACCTCCCTCGCGGCCCAGCACCTCATCTCATTCTGTACCAGCATTGCCCGAGCTCGTAGCTCATTCTTCGCATCCACGGCATCCCGATTCACCTGATCTAACCCAAGATTCAACCGGATCTCTGTCACCTTCCATGTCGCCATCCCACGCAGGCAGGGAAGCAGATTGAAATGCGATCGCTGCCAAAGATGTACGCTGTTGATTTCTAATCCACTCTGTTGAAATAGTGTAGCGTCGAAAAGAGCTAATCAACGTGCGTTAAACAACAGTAGATGTCGATCCGAGGTTGGAAGTAAGTTGAATGATAGATACGCCGATGCGTCGTCGTGATGATGCTGGGCAAGCTGGCTATAGAGTCGAGAGAGCAACTGCTCGCCACCGGCTACTAATGTGCGTCAAGATAGCTGCTATGCCGAGCCTGCCACGATCCAAAGGATCGTCATGGAGCGAGGGCCGTCACTGCGTTCCGACCCCTCCTAGACTCAGTTTGGGGGGTCTGTGTAGGGTCTGTGTAGGATCTGTCTAGGTGTGTCTAGGGTGTGTCTAGCATAATTCTAGCTGAGCTCGGCTGCTAGACAGATTCACAATTATGCTAGACACACCCTGGACACACCTAGACAGACCCTAGACAGACCCCCCGAACTGAGTCTAGGAGGGGTCGGAACACAGTGCGTGTGATCTTAGGAGGAATCCTTCTCAGCGGAGAGATGATTGCGCTATTCCGAGTCCAGTAGTAGGCCAACAGGGATGCACGCTTTGTTTCAGGCAGGCCTGGAGTTGTGTTCTCTCACTTATTCTCGAGACGCGCCAAAGTGCCTGGTATTTGAGAGATCGCGGATTTGACGAAGATGAAGTCAGAATCTAGTAGTAGAAGCACTTCATTGGAAATTTGGAATTCAAGAGCGCGTGATGGCGGGTTCCAGAGGTAAGCTACGGTCACCCCGGGCAACTTCAAGACCCAGCCTGAGAGGCGCGGTTCGATAAATTGACCCTGACACTGCATGAAGAGCATTGGAACTCGCTCATTCCGGTGAAAACAGTTAGGCACCGTGGGAGACATGCAAGAGCCCGCCAAGCAGCGTCACAGTCTTGCAGGAAACAGCCAGTGGCGGTGTCGCGATCTTTGCTGATCTTTGTCGCACCGGCGGCCTGCACGTGCTCCTTCCTTTCTCTCACCAATAAATTGCCAATAACTTGAATAAAGCGTTCAGCGCAGTCTTACCAGCAATATCGACTTCTCACTGGTTGAAGTTAGATCTTCTGCCAGCTACTATTTTCTCAACGATTTTTCCTGCACAGTTTCCCCCGCATTCAAGTAGGAGAAGAAGATCGACTGGCAGTCCACTTCGTGCAACCATTTCTGGCAAGAACTACATAATTATAAGACCATCGGCAACCTCTTTCTGGGCCAGATATGCACCGTTTATGGGCAGCGTGTAGGAATTTGGATGGAGTTTATAGGAAGGAATTATCCAAGATTGCCGACATGCGAGCGCAGCATAGTACGTTGTTCGTACGTGGGCATTTCCGCCATTTTATGGGGATTTGCTGATATACACGCCTTAGCACTGGTCCCAGAATCGCCACCGTAGCTCGGAATACCGGTCTGAGCTAGATAGGAAGAGCTGGGATGAATGGGAGTCACGGACAGACTTTCGGCCGTCCTTGCCATCCAGCAGGCTTCCGGGCATTCCTGAGATCACTGTATCTGCTACCCGGTCCACTTTACGCACCTCCCGGGACGCTCTTAGGCCGTCACATATCAGCCTGCAGCGTATCTTTCCACCTACCTCTTTGATGACGCGTAGTCTGGCTGCGGGGAAGGAGAAACAGCATTTGCCTGAGCAGGACCACATCCCGACGAGGGAAGGGCTACCCATGGGTACGTTCTTCCTCTTTCACATACTCCCGTATTAAGCTGTTACCGTGACGCAGACTCCTCACCTCCGTCTTCCAATCCCACTTCCACCCGCCCCTGCCGGCGCATTGAGCACCCCCGCGCGGCTGGGAGTGTATCAAGCATTGTATGTCTTGCTCTCCGTCGCAATCTCCAGCACGACTCTCCGCCGCGCGGCTTCCCATTTTTGTGCTTCGCCCCTGTCTTTCCCCGCTGCCGTTCCTTCACCTCCAGTGCGGTTGTCACTGGCGATGGCGATGCTGCTCCACGCCGACCGAGAGGGCGTCCTCAGCGCGATGCTGCTTCACCAGCGCTCCCTGGTATCGATCTCCAGCAGGGAGAGCAGGAAGATGTCGCGCCACGAGCGAGAGGGCGCCCACGGCGCGATGCTTCACTTGCTGCTCCACCATCGTCGCTCGGCACTGCTGCCCCACTGGAAGATAGTGACGCTGCTCCCCGCCGACCGAGAGGGCGCCCGCGGCGCGATGCTTCGCTCGCTGCTCCACCGTCGTCACTCCTGGGCGCTGATGCTCCGCCGGAAGAAAACGGTGATAGTGATGCTACCTCCCGCCAGCCGAGAGGGCGGCCGCGGCGCGATGCTTCGCTTGCCGTCACACCATCGTCGCTCCCTGGCGCTGCTCTTCCGGAAGGAATGGATGGCGGGGCTACTCCCCGCCGACCGAGAGGGCGCCCACCCCGTGGTGCTTCGCTCGCTTCTGCTTCCGCTTTGGCCGGCTTTACCGTTCGCCCCAAATCTTGGAACCTGTACAGACATTACAAGGAGGCGTCGCCTTCGGAATCAGAGACTGAGAGTGATTCAGACACCGACAGCTCTTCCACGTCCACGAGTGACAAAGAGGAGGCTGCGTTGGCGTCCGACGGCGACTCGTATCCGGAGACTGGCGGCGATTCGGAGGCCGACAGCGATTCCGCGTTCATGAGCGACACGGAAGGAGAGGGTGCGTCCACGTCCGACAGCGACTCCACCGAGCTCTTTTCCAATGATGAAACGGATCCGGATTCAGAGACTTCCGATAGCGACTCCGCAGACGACTCTCCTCTCGAATATGGAACCGACTCCGATTCAGAGCCGTCCAAACTCGACTATGCTGAATACAGGCATAGGATGCGCCAGTCCGCGATACGTCCACGTTAAAGCGAAAGTGCCCTTGGAGTCACGGTCATTGCGTTATTATTCTGTCGAGGGATTTAGGTTAATATTTAACCATTATCTGTCTTTCCCATGGTGTATGATATCTGGCATTTGAACTCAGCCCATAGGACCATTGTGGCTAGCCATCGAACAAACAATCGGAAACTTAGAGATCTCAAGCAAAACGGCCATCAGCCCATTCGCATCTCGGCTTGATCTTCTCTCTGACTCCCATCGAGTCGGCTATGATTTTTGTCTTTAGCTCGTTCTCTGGTCTATCATGGATCTAGGGCTTGAGGCCCTCCTTCGCAGCAATGTTCCACCTACCGATATGGGAGATTCAGCATTTGTTCGAATAGCCACCTAATGGACCACATTGCCGGTTTGATAAGTCTCATTTCTCTAGGCAAGCAGCCCTGCGTTGCTGACTGATTTCAACAAGGTTCTTTCAACCGTACGATGCCTACCACCCGAAATACTCGGGGACATATTTATCCACTGTCGCAATAACAGCTAAATCCGAAACCTACGCACACTCGATTCTTGACCCGGGGTAGGCCCCAATGATTCTGGGTCATGTATCACAGCGGCGTGCCGTCACTCTTTGCACCCCCGTCGCGCTTTGGGAGACCGTGGCCCTCATCGGGAGCTCCATCGTTGGTATTACGAGCCGCACAATACCGCTCACTTGGACAATGTGTGAACGATCTCACAGTCCGTCTCTCACTATAACAGTCACCAACCGTCTTAACCTCCCTACAGCTCTCAGCCAGAATGCGCCGTTCTTGCGCTTTCGTAGGATCCATGGAGAACCATCTGAGGCTTCCTCAACGGAGCCTGTGGAAAGTTGATTCAACAAATAAGCGAAGTACGTAGTCCCAGCTGGTGTTGTGACCGCAGAAGATGGAAAGTCTCCTGGTGATGTGGAGGCTTTGGGCGTCTCTGCGGAGAGGTTGACAGTAGGTGTGTACTCACGAGATGCCAAGGAAGTGTTCGGCGACGAGCGGCATATCAAAAAAAAAAGCCGGGTCAAGAATAACTGAGTCGGTGGTTGGCTGACAAGACTCTCCAAGGCCGCGGCGGAATTAAAATAGTGGAAATGCTGACGAATCCATCGACGGGAACGGTTTGTAGGTGACGTCAAGTGGAGTGCCGACGTAAGAGCAGGACGAATATATGGACCACTGCTGGACAGTCGCCAACCTTCAAAGCGATCCTGCATCCCCAATGTCAGACTACAGCACTGTCCATCTGAACGACCCAGAAGACAATCACTCCCACATTCAGCCAGACTCCGTCAAATCGGCGGGGAATGCCCGGAAAGCGGAGGGATCGGAATTCGGCCAGCCACGCTTCGATGCAGCCACTGAATCTCAGAAACCACCGCCTTATCCTACTTCCGCCCCCCCACACCGCGACCAGTATGCCCATTATATATTCCGCGGTCGTGTCTGACATTGTAAGTAGTGGCTTCGACGCTCGAGCATTTCTCTGGATGTTTCTGGGATGGCCAGCTTTCGTCATCAGTGGTCAAATCATCATCCAAGTCTTGGCGTGGTATTTCTTTGCGCTCGTTCAAACTCGAGGAACCATTGCTCTACCTTACTCAACCGCGTCTTTGGCGAAGGCAAACCCCCATGTCCTCACCTTGGTCTCCACACTCATCTCAACAGCCCTCGGGGCCTTTTCAATATTGTGAGTTCGAACTTATGATTAGATACAGGGAAGCTCTGATCAAACCTGCAGCCTTTTCTCATCCGCTGTCCGTCACTCAATTGCTCACAACCTCCAGGAGCCGATGCTACTAGCCAATTTCGTTTTCGCCATCGGTATCTCCTCGGGGTCTCCGGTGCTACATCCCAGAAAGTGGCGGTGGAGCGCCGTGGCCATCGTCGTGGCGATCCTGGTGGCTGTTCAAACATCGGCGTTAGTTCCTCATTTTTCACCATCAGCTCCCCGCAATGACCCACACTCAGGTGGAACACATTCGTGACCCCCGTCGAAATTGTGATACATACGGCCGTGAGCGGCACCGAGCTTGACCTCACGAGTCCTGCCTTGCACCAGATGTACAGCAACAACCCGGAGAGATTCGAGGAGTGCATCATTAACAGCAGTACGCCGGAAACAGATTCCCTCCTGAATCTTCTCATATTCGGTCGGGAGGTATCCGGTCGGCGTTCATTGTCAGCGGTACTGATAGCGGATATGCCCTGTCGAAGCACAAGACGGGAATCCCTGCTTTATTTAACTTGATGGATCAAACTTTCAATGTCTCTACAGGTCTGAATATTACCATCCGATAGAGACTGCGCTAAATGGTTGATAGCTGGTATTCTCCCTGCGACCCTGCGTGACGTGAATGCGAGCACCTGGTTTGAGAATATGACCACGATTCCTTCCACTCTCCGAGGGTTAGATCACCTCCCTCGTGGCTTTTCATCGAACTACAGCATGACGCAGCAAGGTGAGTGTTGTGAATACTATTGAAGAGAACACCAATGACCTACCACCCATCAGGATTCTCAGCAGACGTAACTTGTGAATTCAACAACTTGACAACGAGACCACGCCATCGCTTGACTTCCGATCGGATACTGTGAAGGACTGGAATAAGTTGAATTTCACTGGGAGAACCCCAGTGATGTATTCGGAGATCAGTTCCGATTGTCCCCCTGTTAAATTCCATCGTAGGACCTTCCTTCCGTTCCTTGGGTCCTGCTGACCGACCTCTTACAGTCAATGTCACTTACGCGTTCACGTCCGAATCGTTTCCGAACTATGTTTTGATGCTTCCATGCGGAACTACAGCCAACTACAGTATGTCCTTTTTCGTCTTGAAAACCCTGCGGTTACCTTATTCCCAGCGCTCATTTTCGAGTGGTCGGGTGATATTCTAACCCTAACCACCCTAACCAACCTGACCAAAACCCTAAGGTGTATATGCTCAAACTCCAATTATTTGTAGTGTTTCCCCCAAGATCACTAAGGTGAACGTTGACTACTCAGATCCCCACTCTCCCTCTGGGACTATTACCTCCACGGTCCGAGATGACCCAGCGGTCTGGGATCTGGACGGTCCCACTGGTGTCGCCGCTGTTTCCGCGATGGTAAACATGGTCTTCAATGGTCAGACATCATACAACAACATCGTTGGGTCTCAAATAAAGTCGTTGGTAACCGATGTCAATGATTCTAATACAACGATGACCTCGCTCACATCGACGGTCTGTGATTTCCCTTTGTGGTCGCTCACTGTCTCATATGACCTAGGAGGCATATATCCAGGGCGTCGCCGAATACAGCGGATCCGTGAGCTAATTGCATTCACTTGCCATCAATCAGACTTGGACCTCCATACCAGATCTTTCGGGCCTGTCTCTCTGGCAAAAACGCAACCTTCGTGGATGGTGTGCCCGCCAACATGACTGTCCCAACGAACGGAACAATATTTACTGACACTCTGGGATGGATGCGCCATGGCCCAACCTCGGTATGGGTCCTCGTTCCCGGGGCGCTCATTGCCCTCGCCACTGTCGTCATTGTTATAAGGACCGTGGCGCACCATGCCCGCGAGCCTATACGGGAGCCCTTCGATCCGGCAGCCCCGATGCACTTGATGGCTGCTGTGGCTGCCGGAGAGCTAGGCGATGTCTTCACAGGGACGAGGAGGAAGGATCTTAGGGCGGCGGAGAACACCAACATCCTCCTTCACTCTTCTGCTGGACATGGACCCGCGCTAGTCCCGGCCCGCAACACTAGTAGTACATGACAAAACGTGCCTACTCTACGCCCCGGCACCCGGACCCATTTCCAAACCAAATATTCCAATTAAGTAATGCACTGTAAATATGCCAAATCTAATTTTCTTTGAGTGCTAAGTTCGGCAGTTCGCGAACGGTCCATGATCGGTGAGGTCGAAAATGGAATAGCGGAGGATCCAGTTTCCGATTCGAGGTAGAGCGGGCAAACCCCGGATACAGAATAGGAAACCGAATGGCCTTTGAATGGACATATTGCGACAGCCGGCATGAGAGTAGGAAGAAAAGAAGGATACAACAGGTGTAATCCGATACGAGGCATCGGCTTGATACATGAGGTATTTTGGACTGGGGTACTGGATCAAAGGCAACGCCTGGCTAATATTTGGCTAATACTCAGCGGAAACAGCGCATATTCTCAGGATACTGGCCGGACAATATTTTGACCAATATTCCGCCAGTATTTGGCCCAAACACCCTGTTTCGGCCGAAGAAGTACCAGCCATGGAAAACCAATCTCCGCGATAAGTTCGGAAAGTGAAGCAAGAATCGTTTCATCGTGATACGATGCACAACTGAAGCACTGAAGAATGGGGAAGGAGAAGAGACCGGTCCGAACCGGTCCTGTCATGAACATGATCACATGAGTCATGTTCGATTTTAACCTCGACCAGAACATCCAACCAGAAGCAAGACGTCTGATATGGAACCAATGGGGATTTAAGGGCGTCTAGAGAGTCATCATGTCTTGGAAAGATGTTGACTCCCATCTCCTTCCTCGCTTTCACTCTACTGTGTGTTCATCAAGTATTGGGATGGACCACCTTCGTCGTGCCCCATAATTCGTCTGGAGGAGATGATATGCCAACCCTGACGGCGGCATTTGTGTCCTCGAATGGGACAACACGGAATTTGGCAGTTAATTCGACGATTATTTTCAAGAAAGGCATCACCTATAACTTCTTTTCCGCCATACGACTTCCGGTCTTGCATAATGTTGAGATCAGGATTGAAGGAAATATGAGCTATTTGGAGGATATTGCGGCTCTACAAGGTCGGTTGCCCTGGTATATTTTAAGATTGGGGAGTTTTGATCGTATTTATTTTGGAGAATAGCTGTCGTTGCTGCAAAGGTATGGATAAGATTTGTGGTTGAGCGTCGGGACTGAGTGGGATTTGATGCTCAAAGGAATATCCTGGAGCAATGTAAGCCACCTATTTCATGACCGCCATCTCGTTGATATTCTGTTAGGATGACTTTTACTGGGGGAACCAACGTCACTCTCAGAGGAACTACTGATCCCGAGTGGGGTTGGATCGATGGACATGGACAAGCGGTACGTTTATTTGCTTCTTTTCTCGCTTTCTGCATCATCCAATGATCTACACCTCATCAAGTGGTGGGATGCAATGGAACAAACCCATCGCCCTCACGGGATATGGTTTAACAATATCAACGGAGGAATCATCCGAGATATGAAAATTTATAAGGTCTATAGCCTCAGTTGAAATGGGTTTCAGCCTCTATTCTGACTGCGAGTACAGCCAGTTGGGTGGAACTACGAGACCACTGGATCATCTGATGTGCATGTCTTTGGAAATACAATCCTCGCGAAGTCGGATACCAATGTAAGTGGAGAACTCATTCATCAATATGAAGATTTATCACGCTCCAGTCTTTTCCATTCAATACGCAAGTTTTCTTCCTTCTTATTCCCCTTGCCATTGCCTAGTGATTTGATGCATCCCTTCGCAGCGATGGTATATTTCTTTGTTCCCTTCCCACTCCAACTCAGACCGATTCCTTCTCCAGGTTTTGGTGCCCAAGGAATAAATCAGCTCTTCGAAAATAACTACGTTGTCAACGGGGACGATTGCATTACAATAAAAAATGGATCTGCGAACATCACGTTTCGGTAGGTGATTCTCTTTCTCTGATATCTGTGTGCTGCTCACCACCGGATCGACAGCGAAGCTTACTGTGAAGGCTCGCATGGGCTCTCTGTCACCATCGGTTCCACTTCCAACGACTCCTTTGCAACGGGAGAGAACTTCTTGTATGTCTCATATCGCAGCACGGAACCTGCGCTGACGAACATCTGGTAGATTTGAGAATGTTCTGATGGCTAGTTTCCCGACCTACCTACCAATATTACCCATTGAGCTGTATATAGAAATCAGGCCTCTACGGCGCCAGGTTCAAGAGCTGGACAGGTGGACCTGGATTAACTCGCAAGTAAGCTAAGCCTTCACTGTTCCGAGGCCGTATCAGTCCTGATCGACCTGCAACTTGCAAGTGTGACCTACAGAAATATTCGATTTGTGGACACTCTTTTCCCAATATATGTCACTCAAAAGTACGCATATTGATTTATCTTCAATTCTGTTTGCATACTGGAATTTCTATAGCTATTTTGACCAAGAGGTACGGCTGTGACACTGTCCCCAAGTCGTTCACTAGGTCACCATTTTTATAGACTTCGACTCGACCAGTCATACCCGCAAACCCTGACCCCAACAATGCTACCCACATCGAAGATTTCACATTCGAAAACTTCTCTGGCACCATAAGAGACATCGGCCCCGAAGAAGGATCTTGCATTTCTGACCCTTGTTGGTTTTTCGTTGCGAATGCGACGGGAAGAGAGGTTGTCATATTGGATTTATATCCCAGTACAGGTGAGGTGTTGAACTCTCCGATTTCTGTCTGGGTTCTTACGATAGCGTGGCACAGCTACAAATGTGAGGACGAAGAATATTGTTGCTAAAACAGAGAGTGGCGGTAGGGTGGACGTGATGTGTAGCACTGTGGATGTGGGTTGCTTGCGATAAGTCTTCGCTGAACAAAGCTGAATCAGTCCAGGTCACGAATGACGTTGGGTTCATATGTCAAGATGGAGCATTTATTCGCACCAAGGCGGGGATCTGACAACATATAGGGCAAACAATGCGATGATATCATTAAAAATACCAGCAACACGAATATATTGGTCGAACGAGATGGGCGCGAGAGCTAAGGAGGAATTTCTTAGTGTCATCGCTCCATTGACATAAACCCGCTTCTATCAATGCACTGTAACCATGCCAAATCTATTTTCTTTGTATTGTATGAAACCCGTGCTAGCTCACAGCCGCCGGAACTTGGAAGCTGGGTATCCTCAATTGGACCGCCGCGGGTTATACATTTCCTTCCTTCCTTCCTGGGAACTTTACCAAGTATAGCTTTTGATTTAGTCGGTCGTCTCGGTCAAGAAAAAAAGAAACAAATGAAACAAACAAGATCATGCACGCTGGAACTACTGTAATCACAGGGGTGAGGCCTGCTGGCTCAATGTCTGACAAAAATAGTGCTGCAACCAGGAGCGAAAAATCGGCGCTGGGAATCTGACATCAGTGCATATTCTTCGAACCCGAGGGCATTTTGGTGAAAAAAAAACTGTAAGCGGAGATGCCAGACCCCACGGGAACACATAGGAAGCACAAGCTTGAAATATTGAGGACAAGAAGAGCCTAGAGTTCTAGGAATGGGGTATTGGTCTGAGTGACCTCAACGCAAATTGTGGCTAGTAAACCTTGTGCCAGAGGTGAGGAGGGATCTGAATCCAGGTGGAGAAAAATGGACCTTGTTTCATCCGGATGTTGAATTTACTGTCAGCAGCCGATTGAAGGTCGGTTGAACTTTGGGTTGAAAACACTTTTTTTTTTTTGAACAGGTCACATGTCCTGATCATACAAATGTCTCGCTCAAATATTAATATTTCCCAGTCGACTTTACCGTCCGACTTCAGCGACACCGCCGTCGAAGGCTTGCGCCTATATCAGCCAATGTAGGGCTAGCTAAATTCAATGCTGGGTTTCAGTCGCGTTCCTCATCCCCGGAAAAGCATTCTGAGGACCTAATAGCAAGTGCGCTATATGATACAGAAAGGCCCTGATTTTTTTCAGATTTATGGGGTGATCTGCAAGGCGAGAAATTATATAACTTCCAACTTTGATGCACCGGGAAGGCTTTCTCAATATCTTCCTCTCCCCGTATCCCTTAGTTATTGTAAATAGTTATAGCCTACTAATACATGCAAATATCCAAGAGAATTCTAGGGTAACAGAGGAAGAAATGAAAGAGAAAAATGCGAAATCCAGACCATTTACAGCGATTGCCTGATTTGGTGCGTGGAAATGCTGAATCATCTACGTGATTATCAGATGCTGATTATCATCTCTCTTTCTTCTCACCATGACCAGCCGCAGAGTGCTCCTCGTATTAGGCCTCCAGGTCGGCCTCATCTCGGATCCACCCCAAGGCATCCCCGCCGCGCGCACCGTCCGCGACAACATCGCCCTCGTCCTCGAGCACGCGCGGCGTCCCAGCCCGGAGCAGGCACCGCGCATAATCCACTTCCGCAACTGCGGCGAGCCAGGCGACCCCGACGAAGAGGGCACCCCGAGCTGGGAGCTCCTCCACGCGCCACTTCCGGGGGAGCTCGTCCTCGACAAGCGGAAGAGCAACGCGTTCGCGGGCACGCCCCTCGCCGAGCTCGTCGCGCCGGACGCGGAGATCGTCGTCGTGGGCCTCATGTCCGAGTATTCCATCAAGTCGAGTACGTCGTGTGTTCTCGTGTCGCCGGGGGCAAGCGCTGACTGCGGGCGGACGTGCCGTGACTAGCGTGCAGGGCGGCGCTTCTGCGGGGGAACACAGTGCTGCTGATGCGCGGCGCACACGGCACGTACGACCACCAGGAGCTCATCGACGGCGGGCGGTTGACGACGGCAGAAAAGATCAGCGCGCAGATCGAGGAGGAGCTGGATAAGGCGGGGGCGATGATCCTCGACATGAAGTATCTCCCCGGGCTGTTTGAGGGCCGGTAGCCGGCATGCCGCGATTGCAGCTTCGAGCGCTTCCGGTTTATAATTCTTGTCAAGGCTCCGGTTGCTCCGATGGACACCCCAGAAATATACGCCCTGGTGTGGATGCGCACTGCGCACTGCCTTGGCACAAGAGGTCAACTGCTGGTTTTTGGAGAGGGATTGTAGGATTTTATGGGAACGCTAGCTGGCACTGGACCCAGCGGTCAACCGGAGGGCTTGGGATTGGGAGGGCTACAATTTACTGTGAGGGCCAGCTTTTACCTTTACTTGGGACCTGGGATTATTTGGAGTGCCGCGCTTTACATGAGACTATTTCTTGGGGATTGAGATTCAGATCCATCACGGACTGACAAGGATTTTATCAGTATCTACGGCCGGTCGGGGCTGGAAGTTACTAACGACGTGATTAACTTACAGCTGTTTGCAAAACTAATGACACTCGCTAAAAATAGTTAAAAGAAAGCATTTTTGATGTGTCGGATTGCCAAGCTTGTTTCTCATCCAATTCTGAGCAGATTTTCTCGAGAGTGGGCGCGTTCGAAAGCGGGTAAGCGGGGCTTTCATACGGTACCCTACTCACAAGGTAAATTATGTAATTCAGATGTTCCAAAATTCCGGCTGGCTGGTTTGAACCAGACGCGGCAAAGGCCCTTCCTCCATCACCCCTGAGCTGAATTTGATGGATCTGGGTGATTCTGAAAGCTTGCATTAAGGCAAACAATATTCCACTGCTCTAGAATGAAACACACATGATGCACACCTCCAAGAATGGATTTACTGAGTGACACTGAATATTCATTCCTAGCAGGTTGCCTTGGGAATAAACCAAAGTATAATATATCATAGAGCTTTGCATTAATCACAGCCTTCAGAATCCTTTGAATTCATGCAAATCGGTTGTCTGGCAATGGAGAAAGGGCCGTTGTCGCGTCTGGTTCAAACCAGCCAGCCGGAATTTTGGAACATCTGAATTACATAATTTACCTCGTGAGTATGGTACCGTATAAAAGCCCCGCTTACCCGCTTTCAAACGCGCCTACTCTCAAGAAAATCTGCTCAGAATTGGATGAGAAACGAGCTCGGCAATCCGTCGCATCAAAAATGCTTTCTTTTAACTATTTTTAGCGAGTGTCATTAGTTTTGCAAACAGCTGTAACTTTGCTTTGTTCAAACGAGGACGATCGACAGGTACCCCACACGAACGTTCTCCACTTCAATGACGTTTGACAGGTTCTGTCATTGTCGGCAATGGGCATGGGTGCGTGGGTCGCGGGTTTGACTGTTCACGACATTTTTCTTCCTCGTACATGCAACACGCTGCACTTTCTCAAGTATTCATATATTCATATTTCAACCTTCCCACCCACTGGCAGTCCTTGGCCTCATATCCAAACGCAACACCGTGACTGAATGAGAAACTCGAACTTACGGCCTCTACTTATACTCGAGAAGAACCTGCTACCTGCCATACTCTTAACCTGCTACCTGCTACTTACCTGCTACTCGATGTCATCGAACTATTAATATTCCAACACCCGCGTCGGCTTGCGAGCAAAGTTTGAAGGCTAAAGGCGTTGGCCCGGGGACGATCATGCGGACTCCACGCAGCGTTGTGCGCCGAAAGGAAAGGTGTCGTACGTTGTTCATGTTCGGCGGACTTATGCTTTTGTGACCTTTGAAATTTGGGATGGAGGGGGGACGTTTATATCCCGAGTGAAACCCTAGTCGCGAGTTGCAGCTTACCGTTTTCGAACTTTGACCGTTCCTCGTGGTGTCTTTGCGAAATATTTCTCCCAAGACAGCCGCAGATTATTCACAAAATTATTCACTTACATGGTGACGTCGTTTGCTTCTAAACTGGGGTAGATAACCTGTCTCATGGTTCGCGGCAGGCTTTGATGCTGCCAGAACGTCAGCTGACGGCAACTTTACTCAACGCCAGACCCTCGATAGCGACTGCCTCATCTCGGTGGTCCAGCCCTCAAATTATATGAACAACCCCTTTGCCTAGATCTGCCGCCGGACTGCCGGGCAGCCTTTACTCTACTTGTAAGTAATTACAACCCCCGCTTTCCTAGGCGAAGATGATCAGCAGTCAGTCTGTCAGGAATCTGATCCCAAGTCGCACGCAAAGGGCACGTTGCAGCCGTCGGGGTCATATATAGCACTAATTCTCACCTTGCCGTCCCCCTCTGCCGGCTTCAAGCTTCAAATTCCATCTCATCCCATCCCAAAACTGGCGCCAATGCCCGGCCCCTCACCGCCCGCGCCCGCTCCCGTCGGCGCCGACTCGGACTCGCCGCGCCGCGTCCTGCTCTGCCTCGACGTCCAAGCAGGCGTGCTTTCCAATCCCCCACGCGGCGTCCCCTCCGCGCCTGCCCTCCGACGCACCCTCGCCCGTGTCCTCGCCGCCGCGCGCGCCGCCACCCCGCCCCCGCTCATCATCCACGTGCGCAACACAGGCGACTTCGGCGACGTCGACGAGCCGAACGCGCCGGGGTGGCAGCTCGCGCACGCGCCGTGGCCGGGCGAGCCCGTCATCGACAAGCGCAAGAACAACGCATTTGCGGGGACACGTCTCGGCGAGCTCGTCCCGCCGACGCGGAGGTCGTCATTGTGGGTCTGCAGTCGGATTTTTCCGTCAGAGCGAGTGAGTGGGGGTCTGTTTTTTTTTTAAAGAACGAACCAACTTCTTTCTTTCTTTTTTGACAAGCTTGTAGCGCGGCGCTAGGACGAGGCAACGAGGTGCTCATGATACACGGCGCACACGGGACGTACGACCGGCTGGAGGTGCTCTATGGCGGGGGGGTCACGTCTGCCTCCCAGATCGAGGCCGAGATCGAAGGCGAGCTCGAGGAGGCGGGGGTGCATATGCTGGACATGAAGGATCTGGATGAGATCTTTGACAATCGATAGGGGCTGCGTTGGGTGAGTGGGTGCTTTTGTTTGGGGACAGGGACGCGCCTCTGTGGGCGCAGACTATGCTTTCGTGTGTATTTGCTTGGGATCTGCAGCATGTAATAAATTTACCATTTCCGTCATATTGCCGGCGATTGCGATTTATCCCGTTCTGTGGCCCAGAAGTTATAAATGTAATCGCATAGCTATCTCTGATCATCGGCCTTCGAAGGCTCTGATCCTTTGAACCTAGATAGGGTTCACGTTGGAAGTGTACTCGGCATCGAGAAAGGCAGTCAGCTAGTTGATGACGTCGCCGCGTTATAATTACAGCAGAGTTGAATCGAGCTCGCGCAGTAAGTGAGAACGCAGACGAGCCAGAGCCGGATCCCTTCAATTTCTTGATTACTCGCAAAGTAGGTTCGATCGACGTCATGATCATGACTGCTGGTTGGGGATAAATCGCACAGGCAAGTCCGCGGAATCCCCCAAGGCACAGATGCAGTAATTCTTGATGCCCGTCTATAGTCGTTTTCAGCCTTTAAATGCTAAGCGCTAGACAGAGAGAGATCGACTTGTCCGCATGCAAGAGCCCTGAGGTTGACACCTCGGAAAGAGGCGGCCAGTACGGAATGAAATCTAGTCGAGAGCCCGAGGTCACCAGACCAAGGAGCAGTGTCTTGCAGTAAAAGAAAACCAGATGAACCGAGCGAGCCAAACGAATACCGGTTGTAAAATGTTTGCGAAATCAGACTCCGCAAATGATCCATGTACCCAAAAAAGAACAGGGCAAGCAGGAGCGAGAGGACAAAGGATAATTCGAAGGCGACCCCGCGCAATGGGATGTATATATTCACCATTGAAATAAATGACTTGGGGAAGAAGTAAGTCATGTAACGAGGAAATTAAGACTGCGCGAAAGGTCAAGATGACCACAACCTAAAGGTAGAAAATCGAGGATGAAGACGCATTGACACGCGGAAAACACAGGTACGCGATCTGCATTTCATTAAAGCCCCCGGGATTGTATAGCGAGTTAAAATTCTATGGCCACTGACCTATAAGGTTCAAAGCGAGTACCGCCGAGCTTCGGGTGCGTACTGCGAGGAGAATGACTTGACAAAGGAATAAGTGGCAAACGAAGTCGGACACGAATGGACACAAAGAAAGAACGCGAGAAGCGATACCAAAGGGGTTGGAATGAGGCCTGTATTGCGGCCGCCTAGATCCTGGCTGGCTATAACTATAACTTGAAGCCACGAGCAGCAGATAATGACTTGAAGTATCGGAGCTTGAAGGAGCAAATACCAGGTCCAGCTTCACCTCAGCGCCGGAACTGCCGAGACTGAGGAGTGAAATTAGAGGAAAAGAGCGCGAGATTCTGTCGGGCGTGTTGCCGACTCGCCTTCGCGTTGAAGTTGTCTACGTATAACGTCACGTAGTCGCGTCGAGGGTAAAGAGTCCGGTAAAGAGTGCACGACTGCGGAGCGAGTCAAGGAGGGAGTGGAGGAAAAGGAATGATGCGATGTGACAGTCACGCACCTTTCACGTGGGTGTGACGCCGCGTGTTCCTTCTTTCTCCTCATTGTTCCTTGCGGCAAGCAAGCTTCCTGTGGCTGTTTCGGAGCATAGACAGAAGTAGACCACACCCTTTCTGGTATTCAAATAGGTAATCCCGGATTTCCAGATGTCGAACCATTCGCTCCCGGACGAGATCATCTCAGAGATCTTTTCACCGGCATTGAAGGTAAGTAAGCTTTGGCCACTTCGGACACTATCGGCTCTAACTCGTATCGTTGAAGATCTCCGATGAAGACTTCTCCGACACTTCCGGCGTCTCTCCTTTTGCCAAGTATTCAGAATCCACCTCCGCCTACCTCCTTGTTTGCAAGTCATGGCTGCGCGTCGCCACGCCTCTCCTGTATAATGTTGTCATTCTCCGTTCCAAAGCTCATGCGAAAGGTCTCAGTCTCGCTCTCTCGACAAATAATCTACTGGGGCAGTTCATCAAGAAACTACGAGTCGAGGTGTGGATACGAGCCACCCATGCATATCATTCTGCAATCCGCACCAAACATCTCCGACCTCTTCATCTCCCTTGAAATTTATTCATTAGATAACACAAGTGGATTACGCAATGGCCTTCCTCTCATCAATCCCACACGCCTTATTCTGCGAGACTGCCTGTCCCGGCGATTGGGGAACAAAATGTTGTCGTCGTTTGTGGAGACTCTAAGAGAATCAATGCCCAAGTGGGACCGCCTGGTATGTTTTCTTCATAATGCAATGTTACTAGATGCTTACTTGTTGGTTCTTCAGCGCGTTTTCGATTGCCCGTATATCGAGGGAACGAGTCAGGGCAACAAGGTTAATCGTCCTTTGGTGAAATCTCACCGGTTGCGCATACTGGCGATCCCTAGTGTCGGCGGCTTGTCCTGGGCATATTTGCGATTTAAGGAATGCCCTTTAGAGATCATCCACATAAAACAGTCAGTCTCTCAGCGCGAGCGGATCCATCTGCTCTTAGAAACGGACCCTGTTCTCATGGCTCTTTTACAGTACACCGAAGCATCGTAGGTTTCCAATCTACCAGCGCTTATCTGTATTTACTGTTTCAGCAAAGCCAGGGCGCAGGACTCAATTTCGGAACCTCGGGATATCGCACCATCCCTCAATCCCTCCATCCAGCATATAGTTGTTATTCCGTCTGCCAGTGCGTTTCTACTGCTCTTCCCCGCCGGTCGCTGTTTGGTTCAAACAATACACAGATTACGATAGCCCTCAGCCAGCTTGCCTGCACGGATTCTGCACCAATCATATGCTTGGAGTCTACTGTTGAAAATTCCACCTGTTGCGCTCCAAGTTTCCGGCAAAATCGGGACAGCAGGAACGAAGCGTCTTGGACCGGCGATATGTTTTCACCAGGGTTAATGTCGTGCAGCCCCGGCGACAGCTGCGTTTGGAGTTATAAGGCAGGCGGTCGCCCACTCAAGCCAGTTGCTCTGCTCAAAATAGTCCTCACCTAATAATCATTCAGGAACAATGTCATCGAAAGGGTGCCCATAGTACCAGCTTCTTTCTAATGCTTGGACTAACTTTCAACTTATCAGTCTTCGCATTCCGGACGACGACAGCAAGACCAAAGGGGTCGTCCTCTCATACGGAGGTAGCGCCGACTTGACCATCAAACCTTCAATCGGGAAGGTGACGACGCTGAAGCAGAACGGGACCGTCCAGGTCCTGAAGAATGATGAGAAGAATGACCTCATTGTCAATGGCTATACCGTCGCCTCGGTATGGAACCACAGCGCTGGCGACCATGTCGAGGTCTTCGGGGGCACCAACGCGGGCAGCGGACCCGTCACCATAACAATCAATATGGCGGACAAGTAGCAGCATTTGAGCGCGAGTACAGGAGAGCGTCATATATATAATTCGGGAACTCACATATTTTGGCGAATGACTTGTCAACCAACTCAGTTGATCTGGCTTCATCTTTCGCGGTTTCTGCCAAGGGTTTCCAGTTAGAAATGCCGATTATGCATGGTCGAGTCTTGAAGCGGTAATTTTTCGTGAGCGCCCGCTCGTTCACTGGCCACTCCTATATGCCGCCCAAAATGCCCCATTGCTTTGCGGCCCAGATCATATATAAGATATTCTGAATAGGATTTATATGTGCTTGCCTTCGTGGTTGTGGACCGTGAAATGGGATACCGGCGATGTTAATATCCGAGCCGCGGATCGTCATCGTTTGGTATGTCAAGTAGCGGCCCAAAAATACGATAGCGAAAAATATGTGTTGAATATATTCGAAGAAAATACGAATACGATAACTTACGGCCGGTCCGAATATGAAGATAAAACGATACGAGCTGAGTTGTATTCAGACATACCCAAACCGAATTCCAGCTCAACATCCCAACCAAGCCTGAATGGCAAAACCATCGCGGCGACTATTCTGATCCCGAATCGGATCCGGAGCTACTCTCTGAGTCTGACGATTCGGAATCGTCGTCAGAATCAGGTACGCAATACCTCGAGGCTGAAGCGTGCGTGTGTCAGCTTATGTATGCCTTGAAATCAAGGTAAGATGCAAGACGCACATTTGACTTCTCCGGAACGCCGCTTCTGAATAAACCTCTCCGCCTTGATCCAGTGGTCTTCTCCACCGGTTGCACCATTCTCCCAATCATCCATGTCGGGTACCGTCACTATTACGGATCTCGGGTCTTTGTCGAAGTAATGGTGGTTAAGACGAAAACGCTCCCAATCATACCAATCGCTATGGATAACGACAAGAACTTCGAGGGATTTGCAATGGATTAGGACTCCGTCGAAAAATCTCCGCTGGTAATTTGGGTCCTGGAGAAAAGGACCCGCCTCAAGGCGTCGAACCGAAAAATGCGTCAAGCGCGGAAGCCGCCCCAATTGAAGAGATGATTTATTTGGGTCGGTAAAGTCATGGGAATGGATATGCAGGTGGGTGATCAGACCAAGTATAGAGTCGCCGGAATTGAAAGAGTCGAAAGAGAATGTTTGGTAGACGCTAAGTCGCCGCAATGACATGGCCGCGAGAGACGAAAGAAATGTAGGGTGGCCGCGCAGATCATAGTCACTGAAAAACAGTAGATCCGCTGCACCACTGCACTTGGAGAGAATCGAAAGCGTCGGGTCGTGGTCCGAATAGACCATGGCCAGATGATGGACATGATCGCGAACGAACGACGGTGGTTTAGAGTTTAGAATGTTGTTACATTGATCCGCCGACAGAGAGTCTTCTGTATTCAATTTGTCTATGACGAACACGTTGTAGAGAATGGGTTCAATCCTAGATGTCCCAATGAGCAGTGAGGTACAGCAAAATAAATTGCATCATTACCATATCTTAACGCGGCGTGCTATCAGCAGCAGCTTCGGTATTGACGACCGATTAGAGAAGGCAGCAATTTCAAAGATTTCCCTCTCCAGCTCTCTCGGTAGGGTAGGGTGCCACTGCCACCCTCTATTTGTACCGTAGCGATTCGCACCAACCAAGGCCGACTCCCCGGGCATTGCAGAGTCGAGGGCAGGAGTTGTAACAATCCCGATTAACGCTACTGGAACTGCAGGTTCTTTAGAGGTAAAGAGTTCGAGATGAGGATGAGGATAGATGAGGATAGAGTCGAGGATGGTCGTTGTTTTGTCCGAGTCTGCTCAGTGGCATCATTAGTAACAGCGTGACAAATGACTGTCACGGTTTCTACCGACCCCACCACAAGCGCTGTTTGGAGCACCCACCACTGGGCAGGACATCAAAAACAAATTGGTGCCCGCTGCTTTTGAGGTTCTTAATTTGGATGTATCTGCTCGAACTGGTTGCCGCACTAGAGTCTCAAAATTTTGATTCAATTTTTGAATGACTCGGACTTCCCCAGAAATCTTTTTGGTCTGACATTATTGTTTGGCCTTCAGAGTGGCAGCCTGGCCTGTCAGTGGCACCGTTCAGCAAATCGGGCGACCTTGACTGTCTAGACTCTAGATCTTTGGTTTTCCGCTTTGCATTCTTTGGCATTTGCGATTTGCCTCCGGATATCACAACATTTGCTAGAGTCTAGACTCCGGAATCCACGCAACTGCCATGGCCATAGTGACGGATCTATCCAACGAGCTCATCCTCGAGATTTTCTCCTACTTCTCGCTGCAGTCTCTCATCGCAGCAGTGCGTCTGCCGAGATTGGCGCATACTGCTTCCCCACATACTCAGCTACATCGATCCAATCCGCCGAGAGTTCTTCGAATTCTACCTCACCCTTCTCGATAATCCGGTGTTTCTGCAGAGTCGCCCTTGGGTTCTTCAGAATATTCGACCATTCGACCGCCAGGGATATATTGATGCGCTTCTCGCACAACACCATTTAAGCATGCGTGCCCAACGGGACTGTTGAGTTGAAAGTGCTGCAATGAATTCTGGCTGCCGGGGAGTTATGGCTCAATCCAAGGAATTGGATGGGCTTCCCACGAGGTTTTACCCGGTAACCTGCCTGCTCTGGTCCGAGCCAGGCCGGGAATATCATAGTGTACCTAGACTTTCCGCCCCCCGTTCGGTAGTACGTGTGTTCTATGTATTGATGGGTAACTTTTAGCCTGTATAAGTTACGATGTCATACGTAGTAAACTGGCTGTTCCAATTGTGGGACCGCGTCAGTATAATATATCCTCCTCCTCCTCCTCCATTACATCCCCGAGCACTTTCGACTTTGGATCCTCGAGTGGCCGGAGCGGGCTGTCATCGGATGCGCCTGGCCTGGACTCCCGGCTCAGTACGAGCACGGCGATCTCGTTCAAGTGAAACAAGGGTATAACGGTCTTGGTCGCAATCCACCAGTGCTTCACACGATGCGGTATTGCAAGGATCCAGACAATCCGAAGGAGGTGCCGGGATTACTTATCTGGGCAGCCTACGAAGATAAAACCTGGCTGTCCATGCACGACGGGCTGCCAGCCGATGAACGTGGTGGGGTATATGTCATCTTTGATGATTATTTCGGCGAAGAAGGGGTGGATGATCATGTCAGCCAGAATTGGCTCGAGGCGCAGAAATGGGAGCTGGAGACCATGACGAGAGACTGGCCCGAGTGGCTTGCCAAAGAAGAGAGCGCGAAGAGGCTGGGACCTACCGGGAAGGCTACGATGCGGCAACCGAAACGGAAACCGCGACTGAAATATTCGTGAGGAAACGCCCTTTGCAGAACACCCTCTGGAACTCGGCGGCGGCGGCGTTAGCGGGTAAGTCCAGTTTCACTTTTTTTTTGGCCTCCAGCTAATGAGATTTGAACTCAGCAGGAATCTCCGAACCATAGTCGAAGTGTCGGCGAGATTCGCAATATACATAATATGAGAGTGTGTCGGAAAAATCCTGGGTGGGTTGTATCGTCACTCAACCGGTCCCAAGCCGTTCCAAGGTCGCAATTTTTTGTGGCTTGCAACACTTGGGTAAGGTGCATGTAACCCGGTTCCAAGCCAGTGCGGGGTTACAATCAGTTACAATACATTCAAAGCCAGCTGGGGGATTATAGACCTTGAGACTTGTTTCAAGTGGTTACAACTAACACGCCCAATTAAAAAAAAAGAATTTGAATAAAACTAAATATAAAAGTACATTATTACTGCTACTATAGAACAATTCACCGTCCACGCCGCTCGTTGTGGAGAGCGGCTCGGGGCTGCAGCCCGTCGGATGAGGATTGCCTGCTTCCACCATGGGTGGAACAGGTTGGTGCCTCACAGTCACGGCAGGGGGAGGAATAGTCGCGTCCGGGAGGTGGTGCGCGGTGGGTTTGATGGTTGAGCTGACGAGGGCTGGGAGCTGGGAGCTGGATGGCAGTTGCGGTGAGCTAGTCGAGAAGTGGCGCGAATGCGGGGTGGGGAAGGGGAGGATGATCGGCTTTGGCAAATCGTCTTCGTGGTTGTCCTGTGGAGGGCTGGCGATCTGTACAAAGTTATTAGATCAGGGAAGAAGTTTAAAGGAAGGACACGTACTTGAGGAATAGTGCGCGGCGCAGCCGAGGGTGCTTGACCAAAAATATCATCGAGGTCTTCGTCATCGTCGAGCTCCTCGTTGCCTGCTGCATCATGTTCGCGAGACTTGTCCGCGTTCGGGAACAAGATACGATCCCAGTATTGGAGAAGGCCTATCGCCCAGGCCTTCTTGTCGCGCAGCCCTCGCGAATCCGACGGATGTAGACGCGGTACCGATAGCCATAGTCGATAGTTGTCTCGTCGCCGACCTTCACGAGTTGCGTGTCCGCCGAATAGAGCCATATGGCCTGAAGATACTCAGGAAGAGCATGGTAAGATAAAACAAGAACATACCAGAATTGACGCAGTTACAATCGCACCCGGCGTTGTACGAGTGATCTTATGGATCCGTTCGAGGCACTTGGCTTGCGGGAGCTTGGATTTGCCTTCGAATAACCCCTGTGCGCCTCGACGCCCGCGGATGCAGGAAACATAGACCTTCAAAATAGAAAAACAAATGAGCAACGGAAAAGAAATGTGGCGGCTTGCGAACCTCGAGCACCACATTTCCCCGGAAAAGAGCGTTCACGTTGATCGTCCCGTCCCACTTGTCGTAGAGGAGGGGTACTTCAAAGCGATCGTAGAAAGCTTGGGATGTGTTAGTGGCCGGTTTGTATCCGATGAGCTTTGAGAACGCGTCGAAGCGGCTTGCAGACGTAGCGAACAGTTTCACATCATCGACGATATATTGAAGGGCCTCGGTGCGAACACGATATCCCATGGAGGAGCGCTGGCTGTGCAAGCCATCCAGGAACTGTGGCATGGGTGAATAGAGCACGAAAGGTTAAGGGTTGATTACGCACGGAGTCTTGAACCCACCGCTGCTTGATCTTCGGCTTCACATCGTCGGGAAGGATGGCTAAAATGTCGCGCAGTTGGCCCTGTCGCTCGCTCTTGGTGGAGTCGAACTCCTTGTCGAAGTCGAAGCTGTTGTCTTCCTCTGTGTTCATGACGTCGTCGTCGATCAGGAAGATGGCCTGCGTGAGGGCGAAGTGGCGGGCTGCCTCGCGTATACGAGTCTCAGTGTCCTGCGGATTAACCTCCGAGTCGTCTGCATCGCGTGCGCGGTCGCCGCGCTTTCGCATCTTCCGTGGCTTCCGGGCCGTATCGACTTGCTGCTCTGCATCGACAGCGCGGCGCTTCAAATTGGCGTGTTCTTGTTGAGCTTCATTGGCTTGAACTTGAAGTTGTTGGCGAAGCTGAGGGGGATGAGCGGAGCAATGGGTCGAAATTTACCCCAACGCACCCTGCGCACGGTCCGCGGTGACTTGCTGGGGGTGAGCTGCTGAGCGAGAGCGAGAAGGTCGTGGAGGGGCCGGGGAGACGAGGGCGGAGTTGGTGAACTAGAGTGTGGCATAGTTTGTCTTGCCACCGTCTTAAGTAGCCTTGACTTTGCGCATTGTCCTCAATGATGGTGGCTCGAGTCCAAGGAATGCCACCACAAATTCGGTCACGTGGATCCGGTTCTCGTGTCGTCAAATGCTGCTCATTGGCAGTTGGGTTCGGCTGACCCTCGGATTACGACTGTTCGTATGGAGGCGGTCCACCGAAGCGATCCGTCATTCCGTGACTTCAATTTGAAGCTTCGCGAGTACTTGGCATGTCACCATCCATCGCATTTTGTGCACCCTGATCAGGACATACAGGTGTGTGCTACGCAGTGGTTCCTTAAAATTGAAACTGATGTGAAGCCGTTGTAGATCGAGCTGTGCAAAGTTCTCTATGTTGACTATCAATCCAAAGTTGACTGGAAGCTTGGCCGGGATATCTTGCGCTGCAACCCCTGCTTCCACACACGACCTCGATATGATTCCATCATCTACGAAGGGCAGGACGACGACTTGGCCATGGGTCAGCTGCGACTCGTTTTTCGTTGTCATCTGCCGCAGAAGATCACTTTCGATCTCGCCATGATTCAACCTTACCGCAAGAGCTCACGGGCTGCGCGCACGCGCACCGATTGTCCCATCCGCGAATGGAGCCCCGGAAGCACGATCTTCATCGCGCTTGAACACGTTACCCGCGGCGCGCTGTTGTGCCCCATATCTGGCGCGTCGCGCGAGGTATTCTACGTGGTGGACTGCATTGATGAGGATATGTTTCTACGTGTAAATGAGATAGATTAATTGAACTGAATACTTTTCTTTCATCTCTCAAACGGATCCCCACTCCAGTCGGCAGCCATGAAAAGTCTGTTATAAGTTGTTATACTCGCGCTGAATATTTTTTTATATGGTCATACTGAGGTCCAAGCTCCTCACTCAAAAGCTGTGTGAAGCCGTCCCAAGAGGTTTGAAGCCAAGAAGGGCCTTGAGATACTTTGAACGGCTCAGAACCGGTTACAAGTTGGTTACAAGCCACCCCGCCAGCGGCTTGGGACCGGTTGCAATCCCACCCAAGCCGACAAGCCGACCCAATCCGTTGCAACTGATTTAGGTTTTTTCCGACAATTGGTTTCACAGATGGTTTCTGCAGCTGGGGAAGGTGCCTGTTCCGAACCAGCGAAAGTAGACGGCCTACCCATCTCTTAAACGTAGAAACACGATACAGACTCGGGCCTCGTTCTCTCTATGTTCCAATCCACATCGTGCCTAGATGACCAGGAAGATCTCCGCATGCATCAACAAGGCAACTAGGAAGTGTGATGCAGTCCGGCCCAGATGTCAATGGGATTTATCCGGAGAGAGTAGACGTAAATGTGAAATACCGTCCCGTCCCTTTCTGGCCCAACCCGACCCGAACAACACTAATCTCGAATCCAGTGGTTGGGCCGCCAACATAGCCATTATTGAACACATTGAGCACGAACGTCTTCCGACGATATCACAACCGTGCCCCACTCCCAGTAACGGCGGGAGCGATTACTCTCATGAGAGAAAGAAAACAGAAAAGAAAACATTGGTGGCTGTTTAGCAAGATGTTTCTGTTCATCCTGTCCCACATCTAGGTCGTAATGTATTAATACTGGAAGGAAGGAAGGAAGGTATGACTAGAGAGAATACACAGGTTGTAACGTCGTAACTACGTTCTAGGAACTGGATTTTTTTTTTTGAAAAAAATGCGCACAATTACTTCAACGACCTCAGCCGCATCTTCACCGCATCCATCTCGCGGTTCCACTCACCGCTCCACTCCTTCTCCTTCCGCCGCTTCCCGGTCTGCAAGTCGAGCCGCACGGCAGTGAGGATCTGCGCCCCCTCCACCTCGCGCGCTTCCTTCTCGGCGAGGCGGTCCGCAGCGCGCTCCGAGAAGAACGCAAGGCTCCCGCCGCGGCGGTGCTTTTGGCCCTGTCGACAGTCGAGCGGGGCGCACGCGTCGCGGTGGAGAACGAGCGCGCGAGCGTCGTGGTTTTCCAGACGCGGGCCGGATGGTATTGGCTGGGAAGGGGTGGTGTCACGGCGACCCAAGCTGTCGTTCGGCGCAGGTGCGGGTGCGGGTGCAGACGAGAAGAATGACGCAGGCTCGGGCGCTGGGGCGGGGTGCGCGTGCCCGACGCTGCTGGGGCACGGTGTAGCGAGGGGCGCGCGGGCGCCTCGACGACGAGCTCGGGCGCGATGTTCTCGCCGAGCGTGCGCGCGAGCTTGGCGGCGTGGCGTCGGCGCGTGTCCTTCGTGCTGAGGGTGCGCGAGACGGTCGATGGAGGGTGGTCGGTGTGTTGGTCGTGGGGGAGAGCGGCGTGGGGGCGTGAGGGGCGACGGCAGGGAGCGCGTGTGCTCGTATGATTTTTGGGACTCGAGGTGCAGACGCATGCACGGGCGTGTGGGGTCGAGGCGGTTAGTGTGAGGGTCTTCGGTGCGAGGTGCCGACGGCTAGTGAAAGAAGAGGGAGGCGGCGGCATGGAGGAGGAAGGGAGGCCTCGCTCTGTGCGTGATTCAGCGAGGTGGCGCGCTCTGGGAGACTGCGGCCTCAATCATTTGCGGAGTTGCGCCCAGGAGAGCCTGCAGCTTTCGGTTCGAGCGCACCAGCCGACTACGTTCGGTTTTAGAAAGTGCGTTGTGCGTCTGGGGGAGGGAAGCCATGAGAGAGTTGTAGCAACAACGAACGTCGAGGATTTAATACTGTGCTCCAAGCCCGTTGCTAGTACATCGGAAACTCCACCGCCTAGGAAACAGGGGGATGTCCACGTCAACTCTCCATTCCGCCGCATTTGAAAATTGGTTCCACAAAAGCGTCGCCTGCATGAATGGATGCGAGAGGACTTCATCGGAGGGTTGGTGAACAAAGGTGAACGCGAACTTGAATCAGAGGTGGTCTGTTGCATGAGACGCCAGCGGGCATCCGTCCTCAGATACAGGAGGATTGGTGATCGGTCGTTATTACAATAATTGCGATCGAGTCTTCGACGCATCCGAGACGTCAGGCCTCGGCGAATGAAGTGGAGCTCACTTGTCTGACCTTCGCTCGACGCTGGAGCAGCATTTGGAGCAACATTTTGTGGAACACTAATTGAGTTCTGTCAATCGTTCAAGATTATTAGTTTGTCTGGTTCATAACTGAATATACCCAATAAACTGCATATTCAATCGCTGCTTTGGTTGGGGTAAGAATGTCGACGAGAATCTCGTTTTTCCCGATCAAAGTCTGAGCGCCAGCACGCAGAGTCGGAGTATGAATGTTGATGTGGTGATGGTCAAAACGTTCACTTATTTATAATTGTCAGCTGAACTCCAACATGTTCGACAAAGTCGGACCTGACCTAAAGGCAAATCCTGACCGCTCCTTAGTTTTCTCAAGTTCGCCTGAGTTGTGCGACCTCTCCGCTGTTTTCCGTTCTGATCGATTATTGGTACTTTTTGGGGGTGAGGATACGTGAAAATGTCGGGACCAGGTTGCTACTGACGTTTACCTGCTGGGCGTCCATTACTGCCTTAATCTACCCGGGTCTTTGTTCTGGAACACTTGTCGCCTGTGTGTTGCCAGTGTAGCGTACGAAGTGACAGCACGAGTAAATGATGTGTGACACAGCCACAAAAGATGAGACCATAGTGGCTGTACTGCTCTGCTGAAGTGGTCTGATTTGGGTGACCGGGTCTACTTCTGTTTTTAATATAAAATGGGCTCTAAAACTTGGGTCTCAACACTCAGTACTCATGTCGCAGGACCTCGGCCCCAACGATCCGCTCAACTACTTGCAGCTCGATGGCGCCGATACCGACACCGCCTGGAACACCCTTCAAGTTTCCAGCATGTGGCCGCCAGTAGACGACTTTGCCTTGGATTTCGGGCTCATGGACATGTCCTTCGACCCTGCCTTGAACTGCGCATACCTCGTCCCGGATCCCTTCCAATTCACCTCCACCTCTGAATCTTTCTCTCCGTACTCCTCCGCGTTTGAGGAAGACCCCGCAACCGAGCTCGCCAACCGCGTCCGCAAAGCTGCCGGTGTTATCCTTGCCATCGAGATAACTCAGGATCAGCAGCAGGAGCAACAGGAGCAGCAGCAGGAACCCCAGCTGGCGCCGCCGCAGCCAGCCTTATACACGCCCCCGCCGCCCGCATTCACGACCACCCCCGTCCCGGCGGTACTCTCCGTCGCCGCTGCGCTCCCGCCGCGTCCCAAAACCAGCCACAGCGTCATCGAGCGCCGCTACCGCACCAACCTCAACGCCCGCATCCAGTCTCTCTGCCAGGCCGTCCCCGCTCTCCGTGTCGTCGACCGCTCCGCCGCGATGAAGGCCGGGAAGCCCATCGACAACGACGGCCCCGACGACATCGTCGACGCGCGCGGCTTCGTCGACGGCGTCAAGGTCGCGCGCAAGTGCTCCAAGGCGAACGTCCTCGGCAAGGCCGTCGAGTACATCCGCGTGCTCAAGAGCCGCGAGGCCCGCCTCGCGCGCGAGATCGCGGGGCTCAAGACGCTCCTCGTCGGTCTCGTCGGCGGGCGCTCGCTGCTGCACGAGTGGGAGCGCGAGTGGGCCGCGCGCTTCGGGGGCCCCGAGACGGACGAGGTTAGCGAGGACGAGCCGGGCGTCGCGGACGAGGACGCGGAGGAGGACGAGGAGAGCGACCGCGACGCTGACCGCACGGGCGCCGGCCGGAAGCGCAAGAAGCGCAAGGTCGACCCGAAGTCCAAGCCCGAGCGCAGCGCCGCCGCCGCCGCGCCCGAGGACGGTGAGAAGAAGAAGCGCGGGCGCCCGCGCCCGGTCGTGCCCCTCCCCGCCTCCGCGCCCGCCCCAGTGCTCTCCACCTTTGTCCCTATGCCGGAGGCCGCTGTGCCGCAGCGGCAGCACCTCCTCGCCGCCTTTGCGCTCTTCTCGTTCTTCGCGAACCCAAATCTTAGCGCGGCGCCGCAGAGTCACCACGCGGCGCACGAGGGGCACGTCCTGACGTACGGTGTCCCCGTGCGCGGCGAGGGCACGCTCGGGCTGCTGCCATTATTCTACCTCCTCGTGAACGCCGCCATGCTCGCGAGCCTTTTGCTTCCAGTGGGCAAGAGCGTCTACACGCACTTGCGGGGCGCGTCTGCGGTCGCTGCTGCCACCGTTATAACCACATCGGAAAAGCAGGCCGTGTCCCCGCCGACGCCGACCTCGGAGGCGGACGCGGGCTCGGATCTCTCGCTGTCGAGCATCAGCGGGGACGACGAGCCCGCTGCCGTGGCGTGTATCCTCGAAGGTGTGTTCCCTTTCTTAGTTACCATTATTTTCTATGTCATATATTATTTCAACTCGCGCATAATGCAGACTCGACTCCCCCAACGTGTCTGCGCACAGCACTGGCTGTGCGTTACTGTATACAAACTTTATATATTTTTGTTTCTCTCTTCTTTTTTTGGCTTTTGTTTTGCTTTCTGTTCTTTATTGTTTTGTTTTGTAGAGAAAAAAAATATCGCTGTGTCGGAAAAATCTTGATCAGCTTCGAACATCCTGGGAGGCGTCCCAAGATGTCCCAAGGCCATATGGTTTTAAGCGGCTTGCAGCACAGAGGTAAGAAATCCGCAACAACTTCCAAGACATGCTGCGACTCTCAAGCTCTCTCAAGGTACCCGGGCCACAGACGATGTCCCAAAGCCACTCAAGATTTCACAAGACCACTCAAGGTTTCTCAGCATCCTGTACGTCTGCCCCGCTTGGAATATTCGGTTCGCAGCACCCAAAAAATGGTCAAAATCAGTGTATTAATCTATAGTACTACAGCTCTGAACTACGATGTAGCTGTAGTGCAGCCGGGGGTCCAGCGATGCGAATTTGACTGTAGAGGGGGTGTCAGTCGCAATACCCGAGCAGAGAAATCTTGTATGCAGTGTAGAACGAACATTGCGACAAAATAGAATTATGGCCTGCAGCGCAGTAGCATTAGATCATATTCAGCAAGAGAGGAGGTGCACATACCTGCACAAAGTACCAGCATCAACCATAGTCTGAGGCGAGCACAAATTAGTGGAAATTACGAGCATTGATGCAAGTAGACATACCCCAGCAGGAATATTGGAGAATGAACCCTGTACGAGATCAAAAGTTGGCCGCTGCAACCAAAGCTCCCATACCTACGTTGACAGAGGATGGCGGGGACAGGGAGATGGTGGTGGTACGAAGGCAAGAGAGAGGTGGAGTCACAAACTCATAGTTCAAGTATAATATATCCTCCAGTGTCACTGGTTGCCGGTTGATATAGCACTGGTGACATCACCGCTCCACCTCATTTATGAGCTCCCCGCTACCCCGCACCCGCGGCCGACTCATTTACTCCGATACCGTAACCCACGTCTCCGGCTCTGAACCCATGCGGGCAACAACTTCCGACTCCACCACCAACAGATTCATTGCCTTCAAATTGGAGCATGTCGTTTGCGGCGCTTTACTCTGCCCGATTTTTGGCAGGAAGGCGGGGTGAATTATATCATTAACTGGGGACATCTATTTACTAGCTCACAACCCTTGCTCACTGTTCAGTATGAGTCTCTCAACTGGTTTGAAGGGCCCTGAAGGTTGTCGCGGTTTCCGTGCGCCTTGCCACGGTCTGAGACACCTTGCAAGCCACCCTGTCACGCCTTGAAACGGTCTGAGACTGCTTCCAAGGTACCCCGCTATGTCTTTGAAGCCCTCCAAAGCCGTTCTAAGGTCTCAAGGCGACTCAGGCCATTGCAAGCGATTTACCATTTTTCCGACATGCGTTCTGTCATAAGTATATATATACTAGACCTACGTGTTATAAGCCAGGTCAAGGATTACCGGCTTATGACGGGTTGTGAGAAATATGATCTGGTATATTCTGTTTGGGATTTTTCCGACAGGTGGGATTAGTACTTTTCGGAGCATCCGACGCTACATTGTCTGTTGGATCTGGGGGGGTTCGGAGCGGTTGAGGCGTACGAAGCGACGAAAGAAGGGCAATTGATGAGATGGGGCTGATAGTTGGGTCACGGTGTCGTCAAATGTTGCGCGACAGAGTAGTACAGTAATCTCAATGCTCACAAAGGAATTTGGATGATTTGTCTACATTCCGCGTACGGCGTCGTCGTGGGTCTGAGACTGACAGAGCAATAGGGGAAGTCAAAGCGGTCTGGCGGGACCGATTCTCGAGCCGATTCTGGTTCGATTCTCGTCAGAATCGATCGAGAATCGGAGTGAGGTTTGACCGACCCCTTTGAAACCGGTCTTAACTTCAATTCTGAGTTCAATTTTGCTACGATTCTTGCTATGGATTCTCGGATTCCTTTGAATACAAACCTAATTTAATATTCATATATTTGTGTAGGCAGGTGGTTCACTTGAATCATATTTTACCTGCGCAGAAGGAAGGTGCTAATAGTCTTTCAAATATTACAGTTTTATATTGCTATACAAGCAGGGCTACATTCGTGAAGAGGTTTCAAAGAAGTTTGGTGAGTCAACCAAAATAAGACAATTTGGCTCAGGGATTCGTGAGGAATCATTAGAGAAATGTAACACATGTAGCCGGAAGAAAGTAGGTAGGTATATTCTGGCGAGTCCGTAAGAAACAGCCAGGCCCGTACTACATGGGGCAGGGAGCGCGGATTCTGAAGCCGATTCATGACCAATTCTGATCATGAGGCTGCTGCTCCTCCAGAGGAGGAACTCAGACCGATTCATGATTTTGATCGATTCTGTTAGTTCCTTATTGGGACCACCGCAGTAATACATCCTTCCTTCCTTCCTGGATTGATTCTGACCCCAGAATCGATGCGAGAATCACCCTCTGAAGCGAAGCCAGAATCGGTCTCCAAAAACTGCTTTGACTTCCCTGATGTCCCAAGCTTCAAATACATGCGGTGCAGAAAATGGGTTTGTATCGGGTGTTGTGACAGATGCGCAGGGAAGCGAGATCCGCCACACAAGAGGTTGGGTGAAGCAAACACAAATGACTGTTGTAAGTGTAGGATTCACCACCAAGGAGCGTAAATACGACAGCAGCTTTATATACGAGTAGGAGGTGGCAGTGCTAATTATGATCTCATCAATGATGCACTTCACGAGCGGAAACGGTTGGGAAACGGAGTTGAAGGAACGTCGGGACGCGATAGATGCGTCAAAGGAAACTAGAAATAAAAGGAACGTGGTTAGCAACGAAAATAACAGAAAAGAAAAGAATATGCGAAGCGGGGACAGTGTGACTGTCACATCCGTTACAGGTGTGCGGCCTAGTGCTGGCCAAATACGAATACGATACGGCAAATGAGATATCGTATTCATATCCGTATCGTATTCAGTACTCCAGGTGCATATTGTATTTGTTGTGTATCGTATTCATATCTTTGCACCTGAATCATCAGTAAAACTACACTGTTGTCTTTGACATCTTTTGTCTTTGAGACTCGTCTTTTTAGATCTTCGTCTTTTGGGAGGGCATCTTTGGTCTTTGGCTCGGTGTCTTTGGACGTCTTGGTCTTGGAGAGAACATCTTACATCTTTGGTACGGATCTTTGATATCCTCGGCACCAGGCATATAGGGAAAGAAATCTGGGAAGGAATTTTCACAAGTCGAGAGTGAGGTGGCTGTGACATAGTCCCGTCCACTGGATACATGAAGCTGCGTACTAGTAGTTGGTCACCAACTTTGCGCAGTGACTCAGGATTGTTGAAAATCGTGCAAGTCATTCAAACTCCGCTTGGTGATGATCACTTTGATGCAGGCACATGGCGCCACTCCTGACTTTCCGCCAAAACGTGGCAACCCAAAACCGGCAATTTGATGGCGGCCAGACAGCAAGGTTTGATGACGGCAAACTCGCCGCTGTTTGTTTGGCTGCACTGTCAACCGTCATGTCCACCGCGTCTCTCCCTCTCCCACCACCATGTCGGCTGGCTCGCGCTCCCTCGCCTCTCGCCGTGGACAACCCCTGGACCTCAACGCTGGCGATGTGTTCACTTGTCCACTGTGTCAACGCAAACTGCGTATCAAGGTTGCCAAAACAGGAAGAAGGGTGGGGTCAAAGTACACCAACGTACATCGACTCGCCCAGCTCATTCTTCCTTCTCAATGAACCAAATGCTTACCATGATCTGTTTCTGACATTTAGTGTGATAATCCTGACCATGATGAATTCTGGCGTTGGTTTGGTGCCAACCAGGCTTCCAGCTCTCGTCTCTCTCTACCTCAGGCCAATGCTACCCAATCCCAAGACATCGATACCAGAGAATGTCGAGATGAGCACTGTCACAGCACCCTCGTGAATCGTTGCTGTACACAGGTGAAGTGCAAACGACATTGCATTTCCTCTGGCGGCTGCAGCTGCGCCGGCCATCGTCCCGTATCAGCACCAGCACCGGTCCCGCTCCTTGCCTCAGCGCTAGCACCCGCCCCGCGCTGGCATGGGTCCTTCCTCGATGATCTTACTTCTGTGACAAATGATTTCCGCCCGCCCCCAAATACCATTATGCCCAATACGCTAGAGCTACAATTCCGTGCCTCTCACCCCCACTGGTTTCGCTCGCCGTCGCCACCCGCAGTGCCACCATCCCCATTCCCTATTTCTTTGGTTCTCGTCGACTTCGCACGCCAAGGCAAGCCCGCGATCATACAAACTATCAAGGCTTACAGCTGGAACTGGATTCGCCCCGGGAATCAGCCCTATGAAGTATACTCTATTGACTACTTTCAATGGATGCTGGTGCCGTCTGGCTACGTGCACGATCTCCATCGCCGACGCCGTCTCTTAATTCGCTCCCGAGGTGTTACCAGCAGCGACGAGGATGCCCAGATCGCCATGCTTTTGGATCAGGACGACGCCGAGGAAGAACTCCCACCTCCCACCTTGACCAACCCTCGCCACCTGCCACCTATGCACCATCGGCCACAATCGTCTCCTGGAACGTCCACGACAACCGCAAAGTGCCGCTTCACGGAGCTCAAATCTGCCGTTCCCGCCAAGCGCCATTTCACGAAGCTTGGCGACACGCACATCAAGCAGGAGAAGCTGGAAAATGTCATTGTCGAGATTGATGACTCTTCGGACGAGGAAGAAAGGGTGCGGAAGAGAAAGGCAACGGGTAAGGGAAGGCGTGTCGAAGAGGTCACCATTGTGGATGATGAGGACGACGACACCATCTTCCATCAGTCCATGGCCTCCAGCTCCTTGCGCTCAACCCCATCGCTATCCACCTCCAGTTCTTCTTTGCGCCCTCTTAGCCTATCCCCCCAATTTCCATTTGCGCTCATGCCAGTCGCATCGTCGTCTAAACACACTTGAAATTTCTTTACGGACTTTACATATTTAATCTATAGATTTGTTGTCTCATACATGTTTTGTATTCTCTTTTATTCATCAAATGCATTCGTCTCTCCTTGCACCAAACCGTCCGTAATTTCTTTTGAGCGGAAAAGTGTCCAAAACGCGTCCTGTCACATATGTCACACTCTTGACCTTGACTTCCTTCTTTCCGTCCTCAAGCTACACTTGCTCGCCATTGGTGAAATCACCCCAGAATGACTGGTTTCAAGGGCCGCTTTCGTCTCAACGCGTCCGAGGTTCCCAGCACTTCCCCTTCACCCTTGGTCTCGCCTGTAAATCCGACGGCAAACTTCACTTTCCGAGCTTTTGAGGCGACTTCTACATCCCCACCCGCAGGCTCCTTCGAGTACGACAAGGAAAGCTCACATTATCCATTCTACTGGGACAGCTGGGCAGCTTTCGAAGCCTGGAAAGCAGCAGAAGAGCACAAAAGATGCATTGAGCTTCGGCTGGTCAACACAAATCTCGGAATGCCTGAATTTGAACGGAGACTTCGTTATGTTTGCTCAAGGGCAGGGACTGGAGGCGTCAAAGCATACATCAAGTTGCATCCAGATTGGAACCGAAAACTGCCGTCAAAGCGTACAGATTGCAAGTGTACATTGATTGTCAAGCAGTACCCTGGGATTTCTACCGTACTTGGCAACTACTCGGAGGTTCACGACCATCCCACTGGAAATGAAAACCTCCCTTTTGTTCGAATCCCAAAGGACACACGAGAACATATCGCGAGCCTGCTTCGGCTTGGAATCAAGCCCGACCATATAGTAAACTCTTCGTTGTTGAGGAGAGCCTTCAGTCTGACCATCCCCTGCTCCCATAGCTTCAGGTTCTCCATCGCGATATCTACGACAATGATGACATATTCGAGCGCGATCTTGACGACACTCAGGTCGCAGACCGCACCGAATTCATTACCTTACGAGATGTCCGCCGAATTGCAAAAGATATTGAAGCTGAAAATGTCCGCTTACATCCCGACGACGGGGAGTCAACAATCAGATGGGTTGAGGTCCTCCGACGCAAGGGACATCTTCTGGGCTTCAAGTCAAAGACGGATCCTCCACCTCCTGGCTCAAACCTACCTGCAGATGTGTTCACCTTGATGATTCAAACTAATTGGCAACACAAAATGTTTGCAAAATATGGAGAGGCATTGATGTGTATAGACGGCACACACAACACGACAATGTACGAGCATTTGAATCTAACGACGCTTCTTGTCCGTGACAAATGGAAGCATGGCATGTGGTTATTTTTGATCTGGTGTTGTCGTCTTCTCACAAACAATTTTAGGTATGCCGGTGGCTTGGATGCTCGCTTCTAGTGGTTCTCAATCGACAATTGCTTACTTCCTTCGGCTCAATCGTCTCCGCTCGCCGCTCGTCATACCTCGGAGAATCATGTCTGATTTCGATTGGGCCCAAATCAATGCATGTGTCGAAGAATACCGCACCTTTATCTTGCTTTGTTGGTGGCATGTCCTCCACGACTGGCAAAAGCGGTTCCGAATCACCTCAAACGAAGATTTGTGGGGGCTTCTCAAGAAGTGGATACAGATCACAGACCGCTCGGAATTCGACGCCGCATGGACCAAGATCCAAGAGATTGCGCCGGAAGATTTCGTTGTGTATCTCAAAAAGTACTGGATGCCAGAGAAAGTTGTGAAGATGTGGTCTGCCATGTACCGAACACCGCGCTCAATCTTTGAAGAATGCGACACGAACATGCCTATTGAAGCGTACATCAGCCTACTCTTTTCTTCCGCTTAGATTTCTGATCTCATCTTTAGGTGGCATCATGTTCTCAAGGACAAGTTCTTGCACGGAAAGCAGAATCGTCGACTCGACCACTTGATTAATACACTCCTGCATGCTGTGCTACCATACTACTCGCTCAAACAACGCCGTCAGGATCTCGGCTTCGAGGGGCCCGATGTAGAAGTCCGCAAGCGTCAAGATATCAAAAAAAGAAGTGCAACTTATACTCGGGAAAATATCGAGGTGCTTGGAGACGGCCAATACCTGGTCCAATCGCAGTCGCATCCTTCAAAAGTGTACGAGGTCGATATAGAAACCTACACCTGTGATTGTCTCGACTACCCGCTGATCTCATACTGCAAACACATCTCCGCAGTCCAAAGTCTGTTCGACGAGGAACACGAAGCTGCACCACATACCCCGGAGGTCCCCAGCCTAGCGTCACTTCTTCCCGAGGTCCCTCTTCCATTTGAATCCAGCACCCTCACGGACCATACTGTACCAAAATTGAAGATGCTCTCAGTCATCGCGCAGAAGCTGGAACGCGTAGCTGCCCGCCTTCGGAGGCCACACAAAATTGCTGTTCCGGATGATGCTCTGGCCAATCTAGAAGCGGCACTCGACACAATGCTTCTCACTACAGATGATAGCCAAGTCCTCCCATCAGCCCAACGGCTTGCGCCAGTTGTCAAGGACACTACCGCTCGACAATCAATGATGCCGCGAGTCAAAACCCGACGTCCACCTGCTGGCGATCCAGCATATGGAGGAGGATCAAGCAGTGGATTGAAGGCAAAGAAAGCGCCATCGCAGCCCTCGCAGCGCCGCCCTGCAGTTGCACCACCTCTACCGGCACCTCTGCTACCGCAGATTCCCGCATCTTCCAGCAACGAACAACACCGGTACCATTATTCCTTACCCTACTCCCTACCCTACCAAGCTACTACTACATCGCCGTCATATTCTCCGCAGCTGCACGCTCAATATCTATCCACCTACCCTCATCCTAATTCATCCAGCATGTTTTACTCTCAAACTTATTCTCCCCAGTAGCTTTCGACCTGTACTTGTAGATATGCATCAATAGATATATTTCAACGGTTCTTCGTCTTTTGAGGGAGTTTTCGTCGAGCGGAAGCTGGTCCTGCCCTAATTTGGGTCAGCATAGCCAACCGGCACGATTTCGGCAAAGTCTCACCTGCCGTTCTGGCCGCCATCAAATTCCCGCATTTGGATGCCACGTTGTGGCGGAAAGTGCGCTAGTACATGGCGCAATCTTCTCGTTTGACGGCATCAAATGGTTGGTTGCTCTCTCCTCTCATCACGTCGCCTTTCTCCCCACTTCCAGCCCGCTTCCCGTCCTCCCTCCTTTTCTCCCTTGGTCCTCCGTAGCTTAAAGCAAAGTATTCAGTGCATGCAATGACTTAATATCTCAAGTTGACTGCCCGCAATGGCTCAAGCCCTCTCAATCTATCTCAATGCCAGGCCGTCAAGAGGCTGCCCCCGACAGTACTCCGCGAGCCTGTCTGTGGCTCGCTTCCCGCGCCGCGTCGAATCCCCGCCACATTAAGCCCTCCCTTTCAACATTCTGTCGCATCTCTAGCTACCTGTGGCTTCTTTCCGCGCTGCGTCGCATATCCGCCGCCTGTGGCCCCCTTCCGCGTGCATGGTTGCACTTGAAGCTGCATGTGGCAACTCATTTTGTTGACTAATCTCCCCAGCTCCTGCACTATCCCCCTGTCAACATCCTGCCCCCCAACAGCGTTAACTTCAAATAATTTGGGTAAGCATCATTTACGATTGATGATTGAACAGTCGCTGATTCTGTCCTTCTAGGCTTCCTATCTGTAGTTTGCAAGCCTCATTCCTCCCCCCTGCCCCCAGGATCGACACCCTCATACAATGTACGCATGCTCAGTGGTCCTGATTTTATGCTATTTACACCCCATCACAGTCTTCTATCTTGTGCGCACGACATCCATGATTCGGCACCGGCTGCTATGGTATTTCAGCTCGCAAGTACTCAGTAACTTGGGGTACATTTGCTTGCTTTAAATTGTATTTTTACGCCGCAATATATATTATTTTCCCTCTCTTTAAGTGTCTTGAAGAGTCTTTTGGCATCTTGGAGAGCATCTTGCCCAAAGACGTGTTACGTCTTAGAGGTCTTTCTCAAGACGTATGTCTTGGCTAAGACTTTTGACATAGCTTAGCCAAAGACGCATGTCTTTGGGGAAAACATGTCTTTGGCGTCTTTGACGTCTTGCCAAAGACGCCAAAGACGTCAAAGACAACAGTGTAGTTTTACTGATGATATGAATACATACGGCTGGATTCACCTTTGTGGGAGGAAATGAAAGCTCCAGAAAGTAACAGTCAGCGCAAGAAACACCTGAGACAGATAGAGCATGTGTCCATCACCACAAATCGTTCCGCACTGCGGACTAGTGTTGCCGCGACTCGAAAAGTCGAGTCAAGGACTTGGCAAGTCGACTTGAAACGGCATTCGACTCGACTCGACTTGCGTGGGGTCAAGTCACTCGAAGTCGACTCAAGTCAGTTGAGTCGAGGGATTTTCTTCGAAATGGTTGTAATGAATGCCACATTACGTAGGAATACTGTAGACAAATATGTAAATGAATTCAACCAAAATTGTGCAGGAAATGATGGAGCACCGTTTAAGCCAGGTTCCTGCTGCAATCTTACAGGCCAAATACATTTAAAACCTTATATATTGGATGACAGATTTTTGTTATATTTTTCTAGATTTAATTAGTGCTCAAAACTGGATCGAAACGCGAACCAACTCAACTGTGACGTTGGCGTGACCTATGTCACGTTATGTCACATTCGTGACAGTCGGTCACAAAAAAAAAAAAAAAAAAAAACTGTTCCAATGGACTCAAGTCACTCAAGTCGGTCCAAGTCGACTTGTAACTGACTTGGAAGTCGCGGCGAAGTCATCAAACGACATCAGGAAAACCAAAATGCCTGTGCAGTACTATGCAGTACTGTGTAGTACTATGCAGCAACCTGTGGCTGTGATGTACCTATGAGGCACTATGAGGCCCTATGCAGTACTGTAGCATTTCGTTCAATTCTAATCAGCTGTGACGTGTGACCCAAAAACTCGAACTTCGATATTCGTACATCGGCCGAGCAGACCGTGACACGAGAAAAAATTCGTATATTCGGCATGTCCCGTTGGGTCGGAAAACCTTCTCAGCGTGAGGAAACGGGTGGATATGGTAATGGGAAGAAGAATTCAAGGTATGTTAAACTGATTTAGTTCAAACTCAACTTTTTTGAAGGTTTTTGAAGCAAAACATGCAGTGGAGGTGAAATTGAATATTTGGGTCATTTTTCACCAACTTTGTGACTTGTTTTGCATGTTCGAAGATCCCCTCGGTGACCCGTGACATGTACGAAAATTTTCGTATATTTTGCCTGCCGTGACGCGTGACATACGAATTGATTGAAATGCTACAGTACTATGCAGTGCTGCATAGGGCTCATAGTGCCTCATAGGTACATCTCGGCTACGGTTTTCCTGATGGACTTGCCTTGACTCGGCTCAAGTCGACTTCCGTAAGTCGACTCGAGGGGGCCAAGTCGGAAGTCGCGGCAACACTACTGCGGACGACAGGTTATGCAAAATGAACTCGTTGGGAAAATGCCGGATTTACACATTGAGTGAGGGAAGGAATGAACATCAATCACGATAGATGAAGCTGACGGGTTGCAGGGTCCCCGGGATCTGCCTAACCACGGAGATTTCGACTTACCTCCCACTGCGGCGTGCAGGAATCGGGTTACCGTTCCGAGAGGTACTTGAGCCGTTTCTTCTCGCTGAAGCAGTAAACGCGTGAAGTTTGTTAGCGACATCGAAGGCATTGGGCAAGGTGAAGCCGGTAGTACTGACTGATGTACCCAAAGTCATGTCCTCAGACTGGAGTACATTTAATTTTGTTCAAAACACCCAAAATCTCATGCAAACATGGAAAATTTCATCTAAATAATAAATGTGCAGGTCGACCGCTTTGCATCACAGACCTGGGTCGATAGCCTCCAACATAGAACTCGGAAGAACCGGAAGCAGCTTCTGGTGCATTCGAACATTTATGTCTCGATGGGATTTGCACTATTTCCGACATTCCACATTTTCGCCTGGCATCTACATCGGCACCATGCTTGAGAAGAAGATGGACAATCCTGTTGCGGCCACCAGCTGTGGCTACGTACAGGGCAGTCAAGTCCCTTCTTCCAACGCCGGTTGCATTGACGTGGGCCCCATGCATAAGAAGAAGCTGGACGAGGTCGTAGTCGCCGGTACCGGCTGCAGCAATTATTGCGGTTCCATAATAGCCCCTTCTGGCATTTACATTGGCACCGTGCTTAATGAGAAGACGAATCACGTCAGTGTGATGCCAGGATGAAGCTACGTAGAGTGCAGTGCCATGTTTTGGGTCTGTCGCATTGACATCAACACCAATTTCAAGGAGAATCCGAGCCATGTTAATGTGGCCCAAGGCTGCAGCCTCTTGGAGCTCTGTCCCAGCACCTTCGTCCTGTAACAGGCACTGGGAGATTTCTTTCAGCTGAAAGAAGGCGGCAATCCAAAGCCTAGAAGCAGAATCGGGTATTCCGTTAGGATTCTTCTTGTTCCATCCCCTTCGCCATGCAGAGCAGTTTGCAAGAAACGACAGTATCAGCTGTTTTATACCAGTTTCCGGCTCGCCGCGCGCGTGTATGAGACAAAACTCCACCGCGTAATCCAGGAAGGAGAATTGCTCATGTATCCTCGGCGACTGGAAGGAAAGATATGTGATGTACATCGTTGTGATTTTTGTTGGCGCATGAGGAAGTTCTGGTGCCAGTCGTTTCTTCAAGTAGTCGTGTGCGGTGTAATGGACGAGGCGAATTATCTGATCTCGTCCATCGGTCAGTACGACCAGACCGCCACAAACAGAAATAATGGTGTCCATGTCATTAACCGTTCTTTAAGCAAATGCCTCCTCGGCGGTGCATTTGTCCCATGTACTGTAGTATTATGTTCAATTCGTAAGACCATATGGGGTGTGACAACGCTTACGAACCGGACCTTTCGTATGACACCCTGGGACATGTGTGACTTATGAAAAATTTTCGTTTTTACCCCCTTTTTTGACCCAAATTTCGGGTGACTTCAAGGGGACCTTTCGCACAGAAACCTTGTGACGCTGTGACTTACGAAAATTATTGAAACTATTTTCAACCTCCTTCAACACTATCATTTCCTTCCCGCCATTTCCGCTTTGTATCCCGCCCCCTCATCCATTTCATGTTCCGTGTTTATGATCTTACTTCCGTGTAGTCCGCATGGACTGTCCCGCGATTTTAATCATAGACACTTTATCCCTTGAAATCACGATCCAGAAGTATGCAACACTATTATTTCCTTCCCGACCCCTCATCGATGTCATGTTCCGTGCCATATAGTCCGCACGGACTGGATCGCGATTCTAATCGTAGACACTTCACCACTCGGAATTACGATTCTGCAGTGTCCCGGAGCGAAGCGAGGATGTCTATCAGAGTGAAACTCATTTTCCAGATGGATACCACGCCAGGTATGACTGGCAGCGCATCAAGCTCTGGTTTGAGGGGAAGTAACTTATTGGTTCGATTTCTAAGATTATCGACACAGATTAAATTTGAGTGGCCTCAAGGATTGATGTGCTTCCTGTGGTTCTGCATATTGGATGCTGTAAAAAAGTAAGTATCTTACGACCTGACAGGGGCTTGCATTGATTGCGGATCACGCTCACATGGGAAATCACATTGCTGACGCCAAGTAAGTAAAATTATTCGCCCGAATGTCGGCTTCTGCCAACTGCATTACGACTGGGCCGGCATTTCGCGGTAATCTTTGGATCGCCTAGACGAGAGGATATCCGATGCGCATTCCCGCTCCGCCGTCCCCTCGCTGCAGCCTGTTTCTCATTAGCGATGTCCATTGCCCCGCAGATGCGTCCGATAGCCGAGACCAGTCGCTGACAACGAGGGGCCGTCCCATTTAACAATTTAACAATGTGATATTCATCTACGTATAAAATATACTTAGGTAAGGATACCTCGATGAACCCAGGTGCAATTGATTCGGAGAAAAACTTCCGCGACGGCCTTGAAGCCCGTCTGTTCAACTTAATAGGAACGGTATATAATGAGCCGTTAAGTTTGTTTTCAGACAGTTTCCGACCGAACTAAAAACCTTCACGATGTACGCCGCCCGCCTCTTTGCGCTCGTTTTGGCCACCGCGGTCACTCTCTCGGCGGCCAACCCCCTCGTCGCCCCAAGGGAACAGTGCGGCATCTGCACCTCCCCTACCGGATGCCCCGGTTCGTGCGCCGACGACGGCCTGTGCCACGGTGTCTGTGTATCGGGTTCCATTGTCAACGTTCCTTGCCCAAATGCCTGCCCAGGCACCCCAAACTGCCAGATCGACAACGACGGCGTTTGCCAGCCTGTGAGCATATATTCAATTATTCCAAAGGGCATCGAGCTAATTTTTCAATTTTTAGTGGACCTTCGCCTGAAGGTCAATTCTGAAGCTGGATTTTGTTGAGGAAGGAGGTGAATTGTTGGGGGATCTATTGTTCTCAGAATGTCGTCATGTCAAGAGTTTAGAACGAAATCTTTATCCTGTGAACGAGTCTTTTCGCCAGAAAGCTTTCGGCTATTTTTTTTTTGGTGGTTTTGAGCTGGTAGGTAGGTAGGTACGTAGGATTACACGGCACGGTCCGGATAACGAACGCCGGTTTCCGAGAGTTGTCCCGGTGTACAAAGCAGGTACTAAAATTACATCTTTGCCCTCGGGTCCCCATGCCCCACGGTAGTACCCACTTGACAAAAAAAAGCGAAAAAGGAAACCTAAGAATCAGCACTCAGAAAACCATCAGACAGCCGGGCGTCGCAACGGCACTGCATAGAACACTTCAAGGACTTCATGCACAAATTTTCCAACCAAGATAATTGTAGAGCGCTCGAATATAATGCCCTTCAAGAAGTCAACACTTGAGAGTTGGGCCATCTTAGTCTGCAGCTTTGGAACAGTAGAGAGAAGTTTTGGGAGGAATCCACTGCGTAACGCAACTACCTCAGGCTAGGCAATACATTCCAACAGTGCATGCTCTGGACTCTCAACAACGTCACAAAATCTACAGAGACGCTCATTTTGTGGCACTGGGCGGTGTGCATGATCAGTATGCCGCAACTTCTCCAAGGCGAGACGGTAGGTGGACAACGTAATTGAGGTCAGCGCTTCGCGATGACTCTGCATTGTAACCATCGACAGGTAATGTCTCATCAATAGAGTGACTTGAGCAGCAGGTTTGTCCTTGAGAGGTTCTCGGCGTCCGTGCAATAAGTACAGTCTGTCCGAGGCGTCGACTTGTATAGATTGTCGAGGTCAAGGGCCTTGGTCCCGGGCTCGACAGCAAGAGCCTCTATAATTTCAACGGGACGTAGAAGTCTTTTCACATTGATAATCCAAAACAGGGCACACCAAGCAAGCTGTCTTTTGTTCTGGCTTTGCCGATTTATTCGTCCCGCGAGCTCGTCATAGGTGCCTTCCAAGTCACCTGGCATGTTGTTCAAGGCGTTTCGAACTTGGTTTATAGTGAGTTGTACAGCCAGGGAATCAATATGGAGTTTGGCGAGCAGAAACCTACGGTGATTTCATTGATTAGGTTTAAATAATTGAAAAACTTCAGTGCACACACATTCCATCATTACGTTGAACAATCCTTGCATCGATCTCTTCTCGCAAGCCTGGGCGATTTTCGATGTGCTTTGAAAGCTGACGGCACTGGGAAATCTGGGCATCTACATGTCGGCGGATGTCATCCTCCGTGGCCCGTATCTCCAGATTTTGCAGACGTGAAGTCGAACCAACGCCCTCAATTGTGACCTGAGGCCGAGAAGTCAACATCAAGTTGACCGTCGGTCCCAGTGCAAAAAGATAGCCGAGTAAGATATTTCGCTCCTTATCAGGATATTCGTCCAGGGCATCGACCAGAATATACACTTTGGAGTATTCGGCGATTGTGGAGCAGAGTACCGTATGGTCGTCATCCAGTGAAGGCCTGGTCCCTGGCTCGCGGTGGTTCTCATATAATCCGTGGATGGCTGGCAAATGGGCCTGTTTAACACCAGTTGTCGCCATACTCGTCAGGAGTTTCGTTGGAGAATGTTCATCGGTTCATTGTGGTTCAAGTAAATGACTGCGACACCAATATTGTCCGGAGCAGCAAGTGTTGCTCGGAGATAGTCCACCACAATCGAACTTGGATTTCTTTGTCAGTTTTAGACGACTGAAACTTGGCTTTGAAACGTACACAAGGACGGTTTTTCCAGCGCCCGCTGTCCGTTGTTTAGTAACTATCTGTCTACCGTGAAACATTGTTGAAAAACACGCACGCATCCCATGACAAAACAATATGCCCCCTGTACTCGATTTCCAAGCCTTAAATCGGTCATTTTCTAGGAACCACCGACCGGTTCACCCGGCTGCCGAGTACTGAATACATCTGATTGCCGCAGAAAGAAATTAAGCCGCGAATACCACTTGATTATATTGTCGCGCTTCTTGGCTGTATGGATGTCGACATATCAAAATTGTGCTTTGCGTAATCACGTACCCTCAAGATCGTCCTGTTGACTCCTTGCAACGTCTCGGACGGAATTCAGGATGTCTACAACAAAGTAATGAGGCCGTTTTCCCTTTGTTGAAAACGAATCACACCTTTAACGGCAGCATTTACCACGGACATGGTATCTTTCCGGCCCGTTCGGCGCAAAAGAAGAATAGATCTAATGGAGAGACTCATGGTCATGATATTGCCTTTGGTCCCGACCGATATTTTTGAAAGATCTTAGCATATCTGGTTGAACATATCTTGGCCGAAGATGTGCGGGTTATTTGCAGTCACGTACCCTCTCGCCCTTGCTCTTGGTTTCGTACAACGTCTCTGATAGATTTGGAGATATCTAACTCAGCTTCATGAGCTTTTCATTGGTTGGTTTGGAGAGAATCGTACAATTATGAGCCATTCGCTGGTCCTCGCTGATGTCCTTCACAATAGATGTCGTTTCTTTCTCAACAGATCAGTCCAAAACTCCGAGAATACAGAAGAAACTCACGGTCATCATAATCACGTTGATCCTCTGCAAGTCTTTGAATATAATTAATCATATCTGAACCGCATACGTTAGGTTGTTTCCAGTACTACAAGGTCGGTCGCGCCTCACCGTCATGGTCTACCCCCTGTTTCTTAGTGTAATCCCCAAGGGCAGAGGAGATATCTGTTTCGATATCATTATAACCATCCTGATATCCGAACAACGAGCGTGCCTTCGGCCGAAGTCCTGAGATATAACACTGGAGGTCGAGATCGCCAACCAGAGCTTAATCCCTAACCAGGTATTGAGCGAGGTCTTGAATCGCTCAGTATTAGCCAATCCCTCCCTCACATCTTCTTTCCCCCCAGCGGCCACGCCAGACGACCTGTAATTTTGGAAATACCACGTTTGTCCAACTTTTTCGTTAACTGTTGGATTTCCTCTTTCAGCTGATTCAAGGGACCTTCAAACCCCCCGTTGCTTGGTCTCCCTGGAGTTAGACTGTTCTTGATTCGATGATTAAGATCCGGTTCGTCGACGAGGTTTTGAAGACTTTGAATCTCCAGAAGTAGGCTTCGCTGGTCTTTCGGTGCATTCCGGAAGTCGTGGACATAGTTGCGCGTTTTCGCGACCGTGTCGACGAGCTGCAGAATACTAGCGATGAGGCTGATGAAGTCGGCCATGAGGTCTCGGAAGAAAAGCTACAGCCTGGCACTGCATACCAAGCTGTCTGTCGAGCCGAACCTAGCCGAACATGAATGAGGAACACCGAACACGTGCCATATACGAATCGTAGTCGGTCCAATTCTAGACAATCCGAGCAGTTCAAGTAGCTGTTCAAGTAGTGCGGGAGCTTGATAGAGAATATAATTTGTGTAAATAACCTGGTTGCGCACAAGCCATACAAGCCATCTGGTGGCTTTTTTGCTGTGCGCACCATATGGCTAATGGCTCATATAACGTATGAAACTGTGTTTCATTTGATAATTCTAGCCTTCATTTTGGCCATGTATCATCTCTAAATTTCAGTTGGCGTCGAGCTTTGGTGGCCAGGCGCCAACTTGAACCCAAAATGATACATTCCAGCCTTTTTGTCTTGAGTTAGGAAGTATTTAGAGCTCGAAGTGGATTTGGAGTAATGCATGAACATGCACTACAATGAGCGTCATTTATGAGCAAAAGTCATCAGGGATGTGCAAAGCCATACGAGCCATTAGCCATACGTTTGCGCACAGCAAAAAAGCCATCAGATGGCTCATATGGCTTGTGCGCAACCTCTCTAATAATCCAGCAAGATTAAATCAGATGAGATCAATGTTACGGCAGCCTCTGAAGGCGAAGGCAATGACCTCGAAAACAAACAACATCCACATGCTCCTCCTCTCCAATCTCGCCAATCCAGAATGTAAATCTGATTCTCTTGGTGCTCTGTCCGCAAGACCCTTCAAAAGAATGGATCCACGACTCTAACTCGCTTCTTGACGGGACGCAATGTTCTGGTCAGATTGACTTTGGGGCCCGGCGGCAAAAATGTGAGACCTGAAAGTGAAGCCCCCGCGGAAGCAAATAAACTTTCTCCTCACTGAGCCCCTCTCTCTACTCTTCTCTTTCCTCCCACCACCACCTTTACCCCACACACCTACTCTTTATTTCGTTCTCAAATGCAGTCTGGTACTCTTCCAAACCTTACGGGCTATATCGTTGACGATGGCCGCCTGGAACTCGTGAATATCATAGGCGCTGGCGCTTATGGAAAGTTATACAAGGCTCGCGATACGACTTCCCCCTCTTCCTCCTCCACGTTCTACGCGGTCAAATGCCTGAGACGCCCGGCTCTTAGCTCGAAGGATGCCAAGTTCCAGGACCGGGAGCGCGCACTGCATCGCCGCGTCTCATGCCACCCCAACGTTGTCACCTTTCATCGACATTTCATCGACCCGGAATACGTATTTTGGTTCTCGACCTCTGCGTCGGCGGTGACTTGTACGGAGCGATTCTGGATGGTCTTTATCACAGAAATACAGCCCTCATCAAGCGCACATTTGCGAGCCTCGTCGACGCCGTCAGATTCTGTCATTCCCGCAGCGTCTACCACCGCGACCTCAAGCCCGAGAACGTACTGGTGAACTACGACGGCGGGCATGCTCTCATCGCGGACTTCGGCCTCTCCACAGACTCGAAGGTATCGCGGGACGTGGATTGCGGGAGTCGTCCCTATATGTGTCCTGGTATGTCTTATCTTCCATATATAGTCACGGCCGCTCATTCTCGCGTAGAATCTTTCGGCTCTGCTTCGTCATCGTACTGCCCACAGCACAGTGACACCTGGGCCCTCTGCATCATCTTGATCAATCTCATGACCGGCATGATCCCATGGCATGCCGCAGAGGCCTCTGACAGGCGGTGGAACTCGTTCATGGCCGACCCCGACTTCCTCCGCGAGATTCTCCCCATCTCCCGCCCGCTCAACGAGCTCCTCACCCGCTGCTTCCGTACCAGTCCATCGCGCCGTCCGACCCTCACCCAGCTCCGCCACGAGGTCCTCGCAATGCCGGAGCTCTTCATGTCCGACGCTGACCTCCAGAAAGCCTCGCCAGGCGTGCGCCGCGTCGCGCAGTGTGAAGTCCCTTCAGCAACCGCCTACGACCCCAGCGACTACAGCATCGGATCCGAGGCCAGCACCAGCGGCAGTGGGTACAGCTCTCTCGACGCTCATATCGGGGGCCCTGTCAATTTCCCGGCACCCACACCCACACCAGCAGCAGCAGAAGCAAGCGGCTCTCGACTCATCGTCCCCTTGCCCGCGTCGATCCCCTCGGCGACCAAGGTCCCCTTCGCGTCCCGCGCCGATCTTTCGTCTGTAGTGGAAAGCGACGGGCCACTCACCCCGCAGGCGCACCTCGTACACCTCCCACCCGTGTCCTCCGACCAGCAGCAGCCCAACGTCCCCGTGCTCGGAAAGACACCGCCCGGCAAATTCAAGCGTTTCATGCGTCGCCTGCGCGTGTGGCGGAAGTTGTGGTACGTCTCGCGATCTCCCCTTCTGCATCTTTGGATTCTGACGTCGGCTTCAGATCGTAAAGAAAGAAAAGCACAACGTCGATAGTGTGGAGCCCCTCTTTTTCGGTGAGGTGTCAGCCCACTTGCGCTACCTCTCTTTCCTGACCCTCACCCGCAGTTATATTACATAAGAAAATCAATATTCAAATCGTTTCCCTCTCAATTCTTATCGGTTCGTCGTCTTGTTCGTCTCTTAGCCCAGCTAACGTTCAACTCCTACAGAAAATCAAACTGCCAGCAAAGCCTCAAAACATCGTATAATGGCGTAGAAAATCCGCGACGCTCGATGCCATAAAAGGAAATTCCCTAAATATATCGAGGCGGGTGACAAAAAACGGGCGGGAGTTGGTGACGGGTTGTATCTTGGTAGTAAATACTTAAATGGAACTTGTCATGCCTTTCTTGCGTGAAAGTAAGCGGACAGCCCGGTTTAGCTGCGCCGACTACTTGAAGAGGTGTCCTCCCAGTGTCATTCATAAATACATTATCATTACATCGTGTAGTTGTACAGCAAGTTATTGAGCCGCATCCTCGATGCATCAGACACAAAGCAGTGGGTTTAAGGCCATCACTGGCGGAGGGTCAATCGAGGCACGGTCTCGTGAAAAAATCAAGCATACCCTGGCCGAAATAGAATATATGCGCCGCGTTAATTCCCGTGGAGACTAATATATGTATGCTTGAGCAACAGGATCAGGCCAGGAAACAAAATTCAGACTCACGAATGGAGTCGCTGCAGGACGGATCCTCTTGGCCTACACATTTCGTCACCGTCGTCGGCGGCGACGTGAACAAGATGGGATCTTCGAATTGCCAGTATTCAGTTCCGCTGAGAAATTTATATAGGTAAGGGGCGAGGCCGATGAGGAGGGATTACGCACTGGTGCTCATATCCCAGGAATCGAGGGATCAAAGTGGGGACACCATCTGTCGGAGAGCGGGTAAGCGAAAATTCGTATTTATCGTTGCGAATTACTTGCCGAACGTGTGCACACCTACGAGCCCATGAGTTTCAAGGCCGCCGAATAAGTATAATGTTTCACACACCTCGGAAAATATTAGCGACGCCGATCGTAGATTCGGCGAACGCAGCCCATTGTGCGTCTCCGGTTCGTGGTTGCCCTAAAGAAATCGAGGTCAACAACTGGGACGAAGTGTGGAAATATAACTCACCGAAAGTGTAGAGCTTCATCGGGGCACTCGGGAGCTCCTTCTTGAGCGAAACAGCCCCGAGGGCGGCAAGAGAACCACCCAAGCTGTGCCCTGCGTGTTTATCAGCCTCAAGCAGTGAAAACGGTGTTTTAAAATAGCTCGACCTGTGACGATCACGGTGTATGTGGGAAATTTCGCGAATTGACTCTTGACGGTGCTGCGTACGGTGTCCGCGACGTCGTTGTACGCGGCCAAGAATCCGGAATGGACACTGAACGACTGGCTAATTCCGGGCGACACGAACGGCACCAGAAAGAGGTCGATATCTAGGGGAAGTGAATTAGTTGTATATAAAAATACGAACCCGAAATTTAAGATATTAAACATACCAGTGGCTGCATCTGCCAAACTGAAAGATCCACGGAATGATACAACGATTTCCTTCCGACTGTCATCTCTGGCAATGAAACCCTGCGTATCTCCTGCGGAAAACTGTATACCAGATGAGTTGAGAAAGCAACTCCGAAAGTTAAAACTGACGGATTGGACCAGAGTGTTTCCCAGGGGACTTGGGCAGAGCAGCTGGTACGCGGCGGACGAGTACTTGGTGTATCGAACCAGGTCATCGTACAGGGACGAGGAAATGCTTCGCGACGTCAGAACGGGCGACGCGAAGGACGTCGACAAGAACAGGGCGAAGAACAGGCAGGTTGACGCGAAAGCTTGCATCGTGTACAGAAGCCAAGTAGTACGGTCGACCGAGGATGAACTGGAAATGCCCGCAGAATCATGGCGAAACAAGTCACCTTTTCAAGAGTTTCCGGAGTGTAAAAATATCAATCATGTCCATGCGATGCACCATAGCGACTTCGACAACTAGACATGCAATGTTTGATTTTTCGTGATTTTTCGTGATTCCAGTGATTTCCCCGCTTTCTCTCAAGATCCCCATGTTTCATTGAGGTCGGCTGATCAAATCCGGTGATCCCAGTGATCCCTTCATTAATACGCGGTGGGGTTATCTGGGGGAAAACATTTAATCCGTTGCACCGTTCCTGGATCCTGTAGTCAGTGGTTGATAAGGCGCGCGGAAGGCGCCGTCAGATATAATGTGAGTGGGTCGCCCGCAGGAACCACCTGCCCCGATTTGCTCTAAAAGGTTTGTCAGAGGGTTTCATATAAGTAGTGATATGGGCGACTGTTCACGAGCAGACGCACGCCTTGTCCATCGCGGCGATCAACCTGATGCCCCTGGGGTTTTTCACGATAATTTTGAAGTCCTTGTACTGCCTTGGTGACCACAGTGTTGAAAGCTGTAACGGTCTAGTACAGCAGCAATCGGACCTTCATCAAGTCCGTCCTGTACAACAGCAATCCGTTTTGAGCAAGATTAGTATCTCTCATTGTTCGACTACTAGTACTATGGAAGTAGATAGCTGTATCTACGGACTTCGTATTTATCTCGAATCCTGTATTCACTCCGACGTTGTCTCCAACGCTGAGGTGAGCTTTCCGTTGTATTTCCTTTCCCTATATTCTTACTGATGTACTTTGCAGTCTTACTTTGATTTAGGTATGAATATACATCAGACGTTGTCTCCAACGCTGAGTCTTTGATTTAGTTTCAACTACTTACAACACACAGGAATGGATCCGGAGATGAAGTCATTTACAATCGCCAGCGTGTGGAGCTCGGCGTCACTGGGAAAATTCACACTTGCAAGTTATGAATAGGCTATTCACAATAGCCCTTTTTGACGTCCTTTGTTGCGCCCTTTTTCATGTTTCGCAGATAAATCTAACCGAGTGAGCTATAAAATCCAGAAAAATTCACCCCAGTCATTTTTGAACACTTGAGGTGCCATGTGACCTCCGAGGAACCACAGGAGCATCCAGACTGCATGAAATGGATGAAGGGAGCCAAAAAGGGAGTGAAAAAGGGCCGAAAAAGGGAGCTGAAAACCGGACGTTCACAGTAGGCTTTTTTGGCCCTTTTTCGCTTCCTTTTTTTTCTGAATTCATCCAATATCGCATGTTGGGCCTAGATTTTTTGGATTACACCCTTTTTGCATGTTGAAATCGGAAAGGGGAAAAAAATCCGGAGAAAAACGGGGAATACAAAAAAGGAGAAAAAGGAAGCGAAAAAGGGAGGAAAAAAGGCGCTACTGTGAACGACCCTAACCAAGTGCCATTGCTACCCTGGGTGTATAGATCTCGCGTAATGGATCGGTGAAGCCTAGCTTCTCATGAGCGGGATCGTTCACGGCGCTGGCCTACCCTTCTGGTTAACATAAACCTTACTCAGCGTCTTGAACATCTGCATTTTGAGGCTGGATCCGTCGTAATGATAGCATTCCATTGAGCGCAGACAGCAAGTCTTTGTACGAAAGATGGAGAAATATCTTCGTTGAGAGCTCTGGAGAGAAGTCGCTCAGACTCTGAAGCGGGTGAGCCTCAAGTGAGCTTGCAAATTTGGGAAGCATCTGCGAAATCATTCACCATTGTGTCTTGGGAGTCACAGAGTGGAGGCAAGCTTCTGGAAGCGGATATAAAACGAGGTTAAGGCGGCATGAAACTATTTTTACAGAGCTAGTTTTACAGAACCACGGCCCGTAATAAAAGTTATGTCCCCGTACCGCAGGTTGGACTGTTAACGTTTGTGTTCATTTTATATCACTTGTCACCTACTAGTATGTCTTTTCACGGGCGAGTTCAAGCTCTGAACACCTAGATATGCACACTCCTCAACTGTAAGGTCTAAATTTCCCGCCCGTCATAAATACATAAATACGTTAAGTAGAAATTTTAGATTGGATTGCGGGTTGCCTCCACCTCCACCACATATAACCTCGACTTGCGATCCAACCGCGGTTAATTTAGTACGACGATCCCTCCTTCCGCCCATGCTGTTTGCTTCGATTCCCACCTGCTACCATATCGAACCGCGAGTGCCTCCATCTCGCCGATGGTTGGTGCTTCGATCTCAGTTAGTTAGTACGACAACCCCGCCTCACTTCCCTCCGCGTCGGTTGCCTGTCGAGCGCGTCAGTTCGAGCACAAAACCCAAAATTATAGAAACGAAAGGATGGAGAAGGAAACGACAGACGCAAGGCGAAAACGAAAGAGATCAGAAGAAAGCGAAGGGAGGCAAAAGAAATTGAAGAAAAAGTATAAAAAGCCGAACGTACCTCAGCCGCGCGGCGGCGGGACATACTCCGTGAATCCAGCGCTGGCGCCTTCCTGCGCATCCCACCGCACCCACACCACATCCACACCGCAACCGACGCATCCGTACCTCCTGCATACCCGCTACACCGGCTGGAGCCCAGCAACACCAGGCAAACCCACGAAATTTGCCGGAAGCCCAACGAGCCCCGGCGGCAGCCCGAGTAGGCTCCCATCCACCAGCGTCATGCTCCCGTCGAAGAGCGCCATCCGCCGGGCGAGTTCTGCGGCCAGCGCGGCTTGGTGCGCGCTCGCGTTCGCCAGCGCATTGGCGTTGGCGTTGCGCGACCCCTTCTTCGGCTTGCCCTTGGGCTTCGCGTTCTTGGGCTTCGACTTTCCGTCTGCACCATCGGCGTTGCCCTCGCCCTGCGTCCCTTCCACGCCTTCGCCCTCACCCTGCGCGCCGTCCCCATCCGCACCCGCCTTGCCCTTGCCCTTGCCTTTCCCCTTGCCTTTGCCCTTGCCCCTCTTCTCCCGCTCCTCCCGCCCCTTCCGCCTCCCCTCCCGCTCCCTCTCTACCTTCTCCTTCATCTTGGCCACGCCCTCCTCGCTTTCCCACCACCCGCGCCCCAACGCCTCCCGCCCATGCTTGTATATACACTTCGGCCCAAATTTACACAGCCCCACCAGCCAATAGAGACACACGTTCTTCCCCAGGCCGTCGCGCACGCTCCGCCGGTCGGGCGCATGCGAGAACGCGCACGCGGCGCCGCGCGCGCAGGAGGAGGTGTTGTAGAAGAGGCACGGCGTGCGCGCGGTGCCGGTGTGCAGCGCGTCGGAGGTATCCGAGGCAGAGTCGTCGTCGAAGAGCGCGGACGGGGGGAGGGGCGGGGAGGTGGGGAGGGGGTGCGCGTAGGAGGCGTCGACGACGGTGTCGGCGGCGGCGGACACTGACTCCGCGTTGGTGGTGGGGGTGGGGTCAGAAGGAGGGGCCGTATGGGGATCTGCGTCAGAGGCAGCGGGGTCTCCAGAAGAGGTGGAGTCGGCGGGGGTAGAGGAATCTGCAGCGGGCTCTGACGTTGCGGGAGGCGGAGTGGGGTCGGAGGTGGTGGAGATGGCCGCAGCGTCAGCCTCAGCCCGCAGATCAGCCAACGCGGCCTGAGCGGCGACGTTATCCGGGGCGAGCTCGAGCACGGTCGTCAGGTCTACATTAGAACGCGTCAGCAGAGTGAAGTGACATTAAAGCCAGGTGAAAGGAAGGAGCATAAGCGAAACAAAAGGAAGGGCCGTAGCGTAAAGGAATAGGGAACAGGTACGAGAATCGGCCACACGGACTGAAATATCCCGTGCGGGGGTCCCCCAGAGTCTCATCGCTCCTGCGCTCGCTGAATATCGAGGGCATAAGACGCACGCACCACCTCGGAAGCCCATGCTCCCGTCTCGCACATGAAGCGAAGGGAACGCAGGGAAAGAGGGAAAGAAACCCGCGGCTATACAGCAGCGACCGAAATAAAAAGGAGATGAAGACCCGCCTGGGTCTAAAGGTCACGAAGACCCATACACGGTGTGAGGGCGTCACCCCCGTGGAAGACAGCGGATGGAAGACCTGCGGGCGGGTGATATCCACCCCTCCGCCGTCATTGGACGACCAGGGCAACGTTCCTTCCGCGTACTGGAGCCCGCGCACGCGCCTCATCCCTAGCATAACGTGGGACGGAAGGAGCTGAGCATAAGTGCCCAGAGCACACGCAGATTAAAATCGCAAGCCCGGCACGACATGCGCCATCCGGACAATCTGCGAGTTCGACAAAACGTCGAGGGCGCTGTGTCGCCGAGCTCCCGTTCTCGGGAACTTCGGCGGGACGTAGTAGCCCAAGTCAAAATACCCTCGTCCCGTCGTTCCGGGCTGGATATTGGCGGGGCGGGGCGTAGCGGAGGTACGTGCAGAGAATAAAACAGAAGATATGAAGAGGAATGTCTACCGCGCGCGCAAAGGAATTGGGAAATGCGGCGCAAATCAAAATAGCAATAACAAACATCCCCCCGTGCATCACGATGGGAAGCCCACCCAACAGCCACAGTGCCACGGTGGCTGGGCCGCATGAGAGATGCCAGCTCGCTTCAAATTCGGCGCTGGGACTCTTCCAGATATCGCCATGTGGCGCCGAGAATAAGGTTCGCCATCCTCGCTCCAGAACATATAGCTGGTGTCGCGGGCGGGGACACAATTTCGGCGAGGAAAAAAGAATGAGAAATAAAGGGAAGCGGTGCTTACCGACAATCGCTCCGCGCACATTTCCGCGTCCCTTGCGTGCCATGGCGCGCGCGTAGCGGGCTTCGACGAGCTTCGGGTCCAGCCCGAGTGCCGTCGACGCCGACGCTTCCGCGTCTGCGAATCTGAAGTCGAATATCAATAAAAATAAAATAAGCGCCCGCGCAGTGAGCACAGACCTCCCGAGATGCAGATACGCTGTGCAAGGTCACAATGGGCGACAGGGTTTGCGCGCCACAGCTTGCATGCTTCCGCAAAGCACCCCGCCGCGCCCTCGTAGTTTTTTATTTTCATCAGAGTCACTCCCTTTCATTCAATATATTCAGCGTCCGTCCTTAATCCAAAAAGCAATAGAAAGAAGAAAGACATACAAACGCCTGTTTATCCGTTGCAGCCTGCCTCTTCTTGCTCGCAATGGCCTGGCGTTTGGCCGCGCGCGCTGCGAGGGCCGCCTCAAGCGTGGCGGTGTCGGGTGTCAAGACGACGATGGCGTCGCCGTTGTCGTCACCAGTGTCATGCTCGGCCTCGGGATTGCCTGGGCTGCTGGTCGAGGACATACTGGTGAGCAAGAAATAGACTGGGAAAGTGATCACACTGCAGAAGCCCAAGGTCGAGAAGAAGAGCCAAAATCACGGGATCGAGGAGTGGCGGTTTGTTTGTGCATGTGTGGCATTGGCGTAGCTCTCTCTCTTTCCCATGACGCCGCAGATCAACAGATGCCCATGCTGCTAAGTATTTCCTTGGTTTCCTCTAGGTCAAACTTTCCTCAATTTGATTCTTCTCAAAAAAGCAAGGGCTTCCGCTCAGCGTTACGATCTAAACGACGAACCTGGCGTTCTTCACGCTAACACTTCAAACGCGAAATCTTGATCCAAGCCGCGCGACCTCTGCAGTGGCTTTCGAGATCTTTGTAACCTTATTACATATCTTGATTCTTGAATTGTTGGCCTCAACAAGGCCTCAACTCCGTTTGAAATCCATCCGTCCTCCGACCTGGCAACGTATCCTTGTTCGGACCATTCAACCCTTTCGGTCAACTCGAGCCATTAGTTAACAACGCGGCGGATTCCAGTCAACCAATACAGTAACTACTAGGTACATACTCCTCGGGTTGATTTTTGTGTCCCGACCCGTTCGCCCATTCTGTTGGTGCCAGCGCTCTTTATTGCAGTGTCTCCAACGGAGCCGAGGTGCCAACAACTGAGCTTCCAAATACTCTCTCATCATGGCGATCATATTTTGGAAGGTTTCTGAATCCGCTTAGAATCAATCGACCTTTCTCATCTCCATCGTGCCAGTGGCACTTGACTTCGCTTCCGTCTCCTCCGAGCTTGAATAACGACTGGGTCTTGGCTACTAGTCGGGAAATGGTGTCTTCTCTATCATACTTGGTGTTTTGCTGAATCCACCGAGCTGCTCGTCCGACGGTTAGTTGCCCAGTTTTGTCTGGGCTCTGGAATTCTTCCTCTGAAACGGTTTCCCAAACAACGTCTATCAACGGAGCGATAATTCCGTGAACTAGTGCGCATGCATATCATCACGACGCATATTTCCGCTTGGAGTTGCTTTTGCTCTTTCATTCCATCTCAGTCTTGTCCAATGGTTCTGGGTATGACATGCTTTATCGCCCGTATTTAATTTGTTCGAAGTTGGTTCAATTCTATCTGCGACACATCACAGGTGACACGCACACTTCGGTCAAGACACAGCCCAGGAATGGCCGATAACACATATCGACCGTGATTGCTTTCTCGCCGTTCTGTCCGTCTTTCCCGTTTCCCATGACGGTACCCACCGTGCCGTGCATGTTGCACACATGACTAAATGGAAATTGTGTCTAGATTATCGGCCTTTGACAATCCAACAGAATGATGAATGAACTAGCTACCCTTCTGGCCGGCCATGCTCCACAACCCACAATCACTCCTGAACACACCTCCCTCCAGCGTATAATCCTTATTATAAGACCCCCACGTCGAATCTTGCCCACCTAATAAAGCAGCGAATCAACACCAGCCACATCAATGGAATTCGAACTGCCTCCACTCACAAAACTGCGCCAGTGTGCTATAAAAATTAGTGAAACAGCTGTCAGCACTGAACTTTGTAAAGTCCAACGTCGAAGTTGACTTGTCCGTCGGGCATGCTGACACATCGTACAAAACCGTGAGCGCCAAATCCCCGTTATTCTCCGCAGCGCCCTTGATGATACCGGCTTTCGGGCTGGAGCCACCATCCTTCAGGACGACCTTGTTGCTCGCGAGAGATGCACAGTAGTCCGTTGCGGCTTGCTTAGCCTTGGCGTCATTGATGCGCGGGTCGGGTGTTCCGGGGCCGTTGGCTTTGTAGCAGGAAGGTGGTTGGGGACCGCTGTATGGCGGCATCTTGGGCAGCGTACCGGCAACGCAATCGCCTTGAATTTGGTTGCCTGTACAGGTGTTTGTGGGGGAGCTAGCGGCGGATGTGCTGGTTGGGCTCGGGCTTTGACTGGAACTGGAAGAATTTGTGAACCCGGGGGGTGGAGGTGGCGTGGCTGGGATCGACTTGAAGAAGCGTCTGGATATCAAAGGCAAAGAAACAATCGAACCGGAGACTCACCTTATTTTGTCCAACAGGGGGATCGTCTGCGGGATCGGTGGTGTCAAGGTTATTAAGAGCCTCTATCTTCTTCATCGTCGGATTGTTGTTGATATCAGGTCTTTTGCCCGCCGGAATCTGAATTGAGGCATCGCGAGGAGGTTTAGCACCCGGTGGTTGACCTCCGCCTAATACATATTCAGAGATTAGTTGGTGCGCCGAGAGAAAAGCTCAACGCACGGTAAGGAATCTTGGGGATCTGATATACTGACCCTCCGTGATCGTACGCCTGTCCGATGTCGGCAGGGCGAACTTCGACAATTTCCGTGATGGCGCCAGATCTAAAGAGTGCATTTACCTCGTTCGTCAACCAAATACTCCCCTGCCAGATATCCTCCTCCTCGGTAACCAGATACACGGAACCTTGGCAGAGAGTAGCGAAAGCTTCGGAGGTGGTCTGGAACCATACACGTTTCAGTCCTGATTCCAACGCGTCGGCCATAGGGCCCGCAATCGCGGAATTGAAGGCATCATCGAGGTTATAAACATCGTCTAGTTGTAAAATGGTGAGTACATTCATGGTCATGCTGTCTCGACACACGTACACAATGTGTGCTGAATAATAACACAACTAAGCACGTCTGTTGGGGAAGTAAGATGAGGACAGCTCACGTAGTCTCCGCCGGCCTGCGCGAGGTTCATCAAGTCGGCAAACTGCAGCGCGCGCTTCTTGGCCCAATTCGGGTCAGTATCGTTCATGGGCGGCCTCTGGTTCACATAGAAGATGCAGTTCGACCGCCGACGTCGATTGCCAGTATCGTCCATGTCGCCAACCATGAGATCATTCATGCCTCCCATGTTGGGTTGGTACGTGCCGGAGGCATCATCCCACTTCATGTAGTAGTCAAGTGGATTATGATTGTCAAAGCCTCGAGACTTGAGATGCCCAAGCGCGGGCACTGCCTGCGTGCCATGAATAAGGGTCGTGAGGGTCGTGAGAGTCGTGAAAAGGGGAAGAAAAGTTGTTTGAAGGATATAAATGATCGTGGGGTGGAACCAGTCGGAGTTTCTAAGAGCCTTTGGCCCTGGTTAAATACCCTCCAAATTGGGAAGCGGGAATGTAAATACTGCCCATGCCTTCAATTCCTTCCTGAGGATCGCCTTCACGTGTGGGAAATTCAGCGCGCCAATGCCACTTCCCGCACCTGTAGACAGAGTAACCCACAGCGCGTCGCTGACACGCGCTCGCGTTCCTATGGAAACGGGACGGGGATGAAAATCTGTTCACAGAGCTCGGATAGCAAGTAAATTGTAAATATTAACACTGGTTGCGATGATGGGCCAACCTGTTACCGTGGAACGAATACACTCAAAGGCAGTGTTCGTAATGAGAGTTAGAATCAGAGATCGTTTGGGTCTGGCTCAGCGATACACTGCTGTGCAATTGGATACACGGGCGTAACATCAAGTGGCTCTATTATCAGTGAATCCCATTTCTAATGCAAATGAGTAGATGGAACACAAGAACCGTACCAGAACGAAATGGAGAGACCATCATTGTCACATTGGATCTTGTCATCCTTCCCAATCTTGTGAGCCGTATCGCAACGTTGAATCCCTCGGGATAATTCTGGAATCTGGTGTCAGAAATAGTGCCAACTGGAAGTCGCCCTACTGCCATCGCATTTTGTATATTCTCTGGGTCAAATAAATGCTCTTTCCTAGAGGGATATTTCCAGCTGTGATAAACAAACCGGAACCCGGATTAGGGAAGAAAATCAGAATGGGACTTTGCGCTCACGCCTGTCTCTGGTGCCTTCAGCTTCGCCACGAGTCTAAAAAAAATCGCCGCAAATCAAGGGCGAGGAATGGGTGCAAGTCCATTTTACGTACCTCTGGGAACTCTACTGCGAAGATTTTCATATCTTCTTCAATAAAATACGCCTCGAATGAAGCGGAACTGTAGGTTCCGGTTTCAGTGTAACATTGAGGCTCAATAGCTCACAAGATTCTGCGAGAGCCACAACAGGGCATGGAATTCAGCTGTTCATCAGCACATCGTAAAGCCATGTAGAACAAAACATTCCCTGAGACGCACCGTCTGCATTCCAACCTGACACGAATCATGCAGCTGCCTGCAGGTTGCACTGTAGTCGGAATAAAATGTGACATGGCTCTGGGCCTGGGGCGACGGGAAGCTAATGAGACGGATTCTGCACCGGTTAGGGTACCAGCCTATGACAGTGCTGTGTCTCCATTATTGTAATTTGAACGACGGTCCTCTCGAGGACAGTGTAGAGTCGTAGACGGGTCGCAAGTAACCAGACCGAAGCAATTCTCCCTATGCGCTTAACGTTGCCGCCAGTGAGGATCCCCGGGTGGGTTAACAAATACCGTCGGTGCGGACCATCGTTCGAGGGTGAATACCGGAATGGTTGACGTTGACGACAAGGATCTCCGTAACAGTGATCGATGGCAACAAATGTTGATGATGGCCGATTATTGCCGTTCATTTTATCATCAATTTTTATTGCTTGGCTTACTTGGCTTTTCCATCCTGAGTCCCAATGGACTCCCAACCTCATATCTTTACCAAGGCCATGATTATTGACCACGGCAGTACTTCATCCTTCTGGCACTTTGCTCTCCGGTGTTCGTCATCCATTGACCTGGTTCAAACTTGGTTCGTACGTCTCCGTTCACGCAGTGCCAACCGTACGAACTACCCAGATGTCAGCGATCCTGTCTGCAGATTTTTAGCCTTTCTGAAGGAAAGATTACGTTTCTTAGCGCACTGGCGCCTGTGGACCAATTTTCGCAATGGGTAGCATGGTCGATCTATCAATGTTCCATACATCTTTGTGCGTTTACTTTGGCCGCCTATAGTTGCCTAATTATCCGGACTCGGATTGCTTCCAACGCAATACGATATCAGACGATATCCTGGCAATGGCTGTGTGGTCGCTTAACAATTTCGCTGCGATATTGAACTCTTTCTGCATCTACCTATGAGTTCAATATTACTTTGTGTATTTTTAGGTACATTCGCTGTACAGGCCGAAATCCTATATGACGCGAGAAGGAGAAATGGAGGAGATCAATGCGGAAATGAAATAGCGAGAGAGAGAGAGAAAGCGAGCTGCAAAGATAAATCCGTGTCGATGAGAGGAGTCTTTAGCAGACACAATATTACTCTTTCTAATTGGATTCTGTACAGTTTAAATATTGACTTCACGGCAGGATCTGAGTTCAACAATACTTATAAGCTTTTCTCTGGTGAATGGCTGCTAGTACCCCGTTCTGGAGCCGGTAATTCTGGAATCAGGTGGCGCCCTAGTCAAATGGGAAAACCAGTATTGAATTCGTTCCGTTTACTGCATCACGATTATCATTGTGTCGAAGTTCGTTGTCTCTATCGATTTCAGCACCACTAACGCTATTGTCCGCGTGCGAGCCTGTGGGACCACCATTCATCGCCGGTGGAATTGTCGTCGTTTGGGCGCAACACCGGCGGGGGTTCCCTCAACTTGAAATTTGGGACGCCGTGCCATGTCTCATGAGAAGGCTTCTCTGAGCCAGTGCGAGGAGCTAGATGAAAGAGTTAGGCGTTAGCTCCGGTCTGTTGCGATGCAGGAAGCATCGAAGAAGCTCACTGCTTGGCGGACCCACCGCGGAATTATTGAGTGGCGATCCTGAGAGTATGATATTTAGTGTACCAAATATCGATTAATCCAGCATTGCTGGATGCTTACCGCGTGGGTCACTCGCTGGCATAGGTGAAGGACCGCGCCCAGTTGGCCTCTGAGGCGAGTCTTGGTGGGCTGAATTGTACTGCGTAAGGACTGGGGGTCAAAAGATGACTCTGTACTTACACCCTCGGTCAAGATCTGATTGAAATTAGACGGTCATTCAACGAAGTCCCTTCGAGTTATTCTTACATGGAGGAGCACTCGAGGGAAGCACCGGGCCGCCCCCACCGTCGCTGGGCTCGGGAGTGGGAGCCCTGTACGGAAGCGCAGACAAGGATACTATGCAATAATTGAGCGGGAAACAGATCCCGTGCCATAGAAGCCAGGATAGGACTTACTAGAGAGTGAGGAAAGTCGATTATTTCCTGCGGCGTTGGTTGAATGCCGGCGGTGGGCTACAGATGAGACGAGTTAGAAGAACTTACGGGCCAGGATGGCACCCACAAGGTTCACTATGTGCAGACGGGCCATCCGGTAAATACACGGTGAGTGCTACACAACGAGACGTGAGACATGGTCCAGGGCAGGCGTTAAGGTAGCTACCTGCAGTCACATAGGACCCACTGACCCGGATTCTACGATCCGTCGGGATAAATGGCGAAGTACCTACACATTGCACCAATTCTTTGGTGTTCCAGTTCCTGTATCATGGTGGCCACTCACTGCGGCTTCCGGATCGAGACATTTACGAAGCGGAGCTTGTACTTCAGACGGCGGTCCGATGTATAGATTGAGTGAGAGGAAGCAGAGGAGTATCCGGGTTATGGTGCGTCGCAAGAGAATGTCCCGCTTATATACTGCGGGGCCACACTCGCTGTGCTGTGGCAACATCTCGCGCGGGCCCGCACTAGTTGCGGTCCTTGTTCTACCCCCCTGAGGCCCGAAAAGACCATCGTCCAATTCGGAACGGCTCACCGACTGCTAAATTGAGGTCAGTTCCATTTGTTGTGCAAGTTCTGAGCATTTTGGACAACGATTGCGCCCACAAAACACCACAAGGAATTAACCAAAGAAAACACATGGCGACCGGATAAGAACAATAACAGAATAGTGGCTCCTAATTCATTCCAGGAGATAACAAGAAAGTATCGAATCATTTTTGTAGCCGGTGTTGAGTCCTCCACTTGCGTCGATCCCTGGCCAGCAAAATAATTGCTCGACCAGCGGTGCCGCGAGAAACCCCCGAGATAATTGCAAACGGCGGGTGCGCATAATGTCTTGACACTTCCAAGATCAAGATGAACAACTTTTGAACAGACCACGACTCAGACGTGTACAACACAAGATGCTCAGAGGCCGCCTGTGTAATGTGGTTTTTTTCGAGTTCTCCTGGGCGGTATATGGCCATGGATATTGACCTAAAACATGCGTGGGGAGAATTACAAGAGAGTCTTGTTGGTCAGGTCAAATAACTTCAAGTTTATTGCCAGTGTGGCGACTGGTGTGTGGCGATCATTGGATAATATCTGAGGCTGAGATGAGTGATCCGCCGGCTAGTCTAAAGCTAAAGGGTCCTCAGCGAAGCGCGGGCCCGTGGCGAGAGAGGACACGATGAGAGTACTTAAAGAGCAACATCATGATGTGACAGGTGAGGTCATTACCGAGCACTGACTTCCCCATTTGGAATATCTCCTCATCTTCCTCCGCCACCGCGAGCCCTTTCGTGAATCCGTTCTATTGCTGGCCGACGTACACAACTTATGCTTAAAAATAAATTACTTGGTTCAGCTTTCCTGTAGTAACTGCCGGCTCGTGTCTGACTGTCTCCGGTCGATGATGGTACTAATGTGTCGCTATTGTGAATCCACCGCCGGTGCTGTTAGTCGACGCAGGCTGCGGACCACACCATATCGAAGGGATCTGGTTCTCTCTCCATCAAGATGGCAGCCTTAATGGTCCCGTAACGTTGACAAGACTGTCAACGGCCGACGGCGTTAGACGAGCATCCCAAATTTCCCGCTTATAGGCCCCGATTTTTGACATCCACTGCCACAAGCAATGGCGTTGGACTGTTCTTCTCCAACTTCTCGCAAACACCTTAATCCAACCCTGAATCAAATCCCACGTGGCGCTTTGCTCGTGGGTTGCCTCGAGGTGCTAAAAACACGCGTTATTCATGCTTGCAGAGCTTAATCAAATTAACCATCATGGCCGCCCCTCAAGACATTAATCTCAAGCCCAGCGCACACGCGCAACTTGTCCTATGTTCGCCGACTCCAGTTTACCACCCAGACTTCGCCGCCCCCGACGCAGAGATCGTCCTAGCGTCGTCTGAAGGGACCCTCTATCGTCTACATGTACACACTCTCCGCACGACCTCAGGTCTCTTCAAGACTATGCTGTCCCTACCGCCGCCACCCGGTGGCCATACCCCCGAGCCCATACCAATTTACGAGCCCGACGTCGTTGTCGAACCGCTTTTGCGCCTCATGTGCGGCCTCGCCACCCCGCCCTGGGCCTCCCTCGACGAACTATCAGCGGTCCTCTCTCTAGCGCAGAACTGGGCGGCCCCAGGTCCCATCGCATCTCTCCGCCCCGCACTCAGGGCGCACAAATTCCTCACCACCGCTCCCCTGCGCGTGTACGCCCTTGCCGCGCACTTCGGGTTCCGCGCCGAGACAGCACTTGCGTCTACCCACACCCTTTCTCTAAATCTCTTTGATCCCGCGCACGCAGATACGCTGGCAAGCATGCCCGCGGCCGCGGCACTTCCCCTCCTCCGACTGCACCGCGCGCGACGCGACGCGCTGCGTGCTTTGCTCGATAGCCCCGAGCGCTTCTTAGCTGGAAACGGACAGCCCTTCCATTGTTCCGCGTGTGCCATTACCCCGCTGGAGAACCGCACCTGGTGCGCGCTCAAGCACCGCGTCATGCGCGAGTTCGATGTGCGCGCGGGTGGGGACGCGTTGGGGGCGGGGATGTGGGGGGAAGGTGGGATGAGCGGCTGGGAGGAGGCGAAGGCGTGCTGGGCTGCTGTATGCCTGAAACCCGGGTGCGGCGCGGCGAACTACGATCGGGCGGCGACGATAAAACAGATACGCGCATGTGTGGAGGGGCTGCCGGTGGTGGTCGAGGTAGACTGGCTGGGCGAGGAGGGAGATGTTGAGTAGAGAGCCTGGAGCGGGTTTGTTTTTGGGTATGATTCGCACATCTATCTTCGTATGCTGTTTCTTGGTACCGAACCCGGTTAATCCAATATGCTGACACTTCTCTATCCGAAACTCCGACCTGGAGCTCGACTCTGGGTTTGAACATGGATATTCCTCCACGCCCCATTGTCAATCACTGTCCACCATTTCTGCTTTGAGGGCTGCTCATGCGGCCCCATAACAATTCCCAACTCGCATAGATTCTGGGAATCTTTCACTGAATCTGTAATTGCACTGCTTGATACTTCAAGTTTCTGCTCCGAGCAATCCAACCGAGCTCGAAGAAGTTCGAAAGTCGGGTGTATGCCTCGTTCTCGTTTTTCCTCCTCCATCGTCGAGAAAATGTCGAGAGGCGTCGCTGCGACAATATCGTTGGCTCGATATATGCTGAAGATTCGAATTCATCTAATGCGAGATTCTGGTAACTTACATCAGGTGGTTTTCGTGATGATCTCGAATGGCAGAAATAGAAGTAGACGCTTGGGGGTGCGAGTTGTGGTATAATACCGGCCCACTGGTGTTACTAGTAGGTTTGGCTCCGAGGACCAGATGGACGGCGCATGGATGGACCATCAGTTTTGCGCCCAAGGAGCACATATGGAGCGATTTCGACGAGATTCCCGCTCGAAAGAATCCCGAATCCACGTGTGTGATACCATGTGGATAAAGTGAGGGGGTGGGTCGTGGTCAGATATGGTGTCCGATGAGATGGGTGACATTTTCTGCCGGAGTCGCCTTGCGAGGTACGAGCACTAATATTGTTGTAGCGTCTGTCTATGAGAGACTAGGAGTCGCCTCTTACTGACCGCCATATGTTAGCTTAAAAAAGCTTCAGATGTTGAAATGACGATGTCCACGTCCGTCACTCGGGATTAGCAGAAGACCCTCGCTGGATTCATTCGACAATTACTACGTAGTTGCACAATATCCCTTGAGGAACAAAATATATCTATATAAGTGGGGAGAATATAGCCAAGTGCAGGAAATTGTAAGGTATATGGCAAATGGCAGAGGCCAGTACAAAGGGGAATATGTGATGTGCCTGTTGTCTTGATATACCAGTTGGTGGCGGCGGCGACTGCGAGCGACGGACTTGAATTTGAACATCAGACAGAGTCTGACATGATTTTATAAAGAATTACTGGCTTTTCCATCAGAGCCCTTTGAACGCTTACATCCGATTTTAGAGAAGAAAATGGCGAAGGAAATTGCATAAATCATTACAGGACCATTTTTTCTTATGACTTTTTGTCAATTCAAAAGTCTGTTGGATTTGTAACTGTCATGGTCAATTTGAACTTCGACACTGGGGACAGCGTCGGTGAGTATAATGATGTGTAATTCAAGTTCTTATGATAATACATGGTGGCTAGGATCAATACGTAGTACTACAAATATACTACTCAATGCTACCCCTCAGATCCTTCTTCATAACAGTCTTTTGATTTTACCCATCGTCACCAACAAGTGTCTCAAGCTCATCGGTTTCTTTCTGTTTGCCGAGATGATGATGTGTTAAGAAGGGTGTCTGGAGGGTCATCACCAAGAATTAATCTCTGTTTATTGAGCACAAGAACTTGAAGCTCTTTTGCTTCCTTGAAGCGGTGTAACTTGTAATATGTCACTGCCAGATTACACATGGTATGCAAAGTATCTGGATGGTTATCACCCAAGAGTTTTCTCCGTTTCTCCAACACAATGATGGTAAGCTTTTCCTCCTGCTTAAACAGGCCCAATCTGTGGTATGTTACTGCCAGATTATGCATTGTTTGCAGAGTGTCTGGATGTTCATCACCAAGGAGTTTTATCTGTGTCCTCAGTGCAACAACCTGAAGCTCTTCCGCTTTCTGGAAACAACCTTGGTTGTCATATGTAACTGCCAAACTACATAGAGCCCTAAGTGTGTCTGGATGGTTATTACCGAGAAGATTTCTCTGCTTCTCAAGCACCACAATTCGAAGCACTTCTGCCTGCCTAAACCGGCCTAGCTTGTCATAGATTATTGCCAGATTTATGCATAGCAAGAAGAGTGGCTGGATGGTTGTCACCCAGAAGGTCTCTCTGCTTCTCCAATTATAGCAACTGTTAGCTTTTCTGCCTGCTTGAACTGGCCTAACTGCTCATATGTTACTGCCAGACCATGCATGGCCCAAAGAGTGTCCAGATGGTCTTCACCCAGGAGATTTCTCCGCTTCTCAAGTACCACAACTCGAAGCTGTTCTGCCTGCTGAAATTGTCCCAACTTGTGATATGTTACTGCCAAATTGTGCATGGCTTGCAGGGTGTCTGGATGGTTGTGGCCAAAGAGTTTTATCCGCTTCTCTAGCACACTGATTTGAATCTCTTTGGCCTCCTGGAACTGGCCAAGGTTATCATATGTTGCTGCAAGACTATTCATGGCCCAGAGAGTGTCAAGATGATCATCACCAAGAAGGTTTCTCCGCTTCTCCAGTACCACAACTCGAAGTTCTTCTGCTGCTTTGACCTGGCCTAGCCTGTGATATGTTGTTGCCAGATTATGCATGGCCTGTAGGGTGGCTGGATGATCATTTCCACAAAGTTTTATTTGCTTCTCCAGAACAACAACTTGAAGCTCTTTGGCCTTTTGGAACTGACCCAAGTGGTCATATGTGACTGCAAGACTGTGCATAGCCCGAAGAGTATCTGGATGGTCATCACCTAGAAGCTTTCTTCGCTTCTCATATACTGTGATATGTAACTCTTCTGCTCTCTGAAACTGGCTTAGCTTGTCATACGTGACTGCTAGACTGTGCATAGCATGAAGGGTTTCCAGATGATCATTGCCAAATTTTCCCTTTTTCTGCTCTAACACTACAACCTTGAGATCTTCTGCCTGTTTGAATTGACCAAGGCCATCATATGTAATTGCCAGTCTGTGCATAGCATGGATAGTATCTGGATGATCATCACCAAAGAGTTTTCTTCTCTTTTCCAGGATCTCAAGTTCAAGCTCTTTGGCTTCTTCATACCGTCCTGCATAATAATATATCATTCCATATTGTGCACTAAATCCTGGGGCCAGCTCCTTGCTTACAAGCATCAAAGAATTGATGTGAGGAAGCATTTTGAGACTAGTAAGCTGTAGGTCTTGATCTTGGATTTCTGCAATGGACATGCCCACTATGGCACTTATAATATAATAATATGATTCTTGATCAGTTAGTGTACTTTGACTCCAGTTGTGAACCAATGGGTGAATTGAATACAGTTTTCTCTTTGCATCAAAGGTCATCAGAGAATATGCTTTGATCTCATTTGTGATCTTTAGGAAGCAGAGAGAGTCCCATTCACCAGTACACCCCAGGAATTGTGAGAGGAATTTAAGAGGCTTTTGCAGCTCCTGCTCAGATGGACCAGAAGATGGGAATGTGTAGGTAGCAGCCCTGCTGAAAATCTCTTCTAAAATTCCATCTTGATGGAGAAAGGAGCAAAGCTGCAAGAACATGGCAGCTGACTGACTGAGCTTGTCAAAGCTCATTTGCCATGTTGTATACACTGTCCAGGCATATTCATCATGAGTTTGAGTTGGTTTTTCACTGAGCAATTGCCCTTTGTTATTCATATAGAGATCCAGATAACTGTCAAGAGATCCAGTTTTTGAGATGAATGCCCCAGCCTGGATGATTGCAAGGGGTAGATAACAGAGTACCTTTGACACCTGGAATGAATAAATATACCAACAAATGAAGGAATGCAACTGACATCCACAATCTCAGCAGCTACTTGTTTATTCACAGGAGAGTTGTCTTGTGTGGCAGTTCTGAGTAACAATGCAATAGCATCTGTTTCCCCCATCCCAGAAACAAGAGATTGTGCCCCAGAATAAACACAAAGTCCGGGGTTTCTAGAAGTAATGAGGATGTTTCCATGATTGCAGTGAGGCAAAAAATGGTTTAGGTTGATTTTTGGATCATCGGCATTGTCAAAAAATAACAGCCATTTTTCATGATTAATAACAAGCCACTTCAATGCATCCTGTGGAGAGTTCCCTATTTTCTTTCTTGCAGCTATGTGCTTGAGGCCAGTTTCAATAGTTTCTGTTGTGCTGGTATCCAGGAAGAAAATGTCAGTGAAGCTATATCAACCCATCAATGAATCAACAGAATATTCACATTTCGCTTGAAATTACAACTTACTATGATGATTCTTCAATAAACTTCAAACCAATCTGTGTCTTCCCTGCACCACCCAGCCCGTGCAGTACATAAATGTGTTGTTTCCCGAGTTCCTGCGTGAAATAATCATGCATTTTATCCAGAATTTTCTGTCTGCCCTGAAACATTCTGGATGGAAGGGGACAATTGTTGGTAGGTGGCATAACTTGCACTGCTGAAAAATCGGAAAATTTGAGCTGAGATCGAACAAGTAAGATCAAAGCAGGCTCCTACTTGGTAACATCACGTTGGTCCTCCTAATCTCCTCTACTTTGAAGCCTATATCAATGATTGCCATAAACTATGATATGCATTGAGTAAAATATCATCTTATTGAATTGTTTTCCCTACCTTGAGATCTGAGCACAATTCTTTAATGCCTTTCTGATATCTGGCAATTTCTTCTGTAATACTGGTTGCCTTAAAGATTTCCTTGACATGACCATGGAACCCTCGGGACGAATTCAGTAATTTTGTGAGAGCAACGAGCACCCCTTGCAAATAACTGGGGAATGTGAATACAAGACAATGGAAAAACATGCATATTGCTTACTTCTCGAGCTTCTCACACAAATTCTTCAGTATCATGGCTGATGTTTCCTTGTGAGATGCTAACTGATCACCGATAAAAACTGCAATTCTCATGGTACTTTCACACAGCTCTTTCAAGCTGTCCCCGGTTCTTCTTGATCCTCTGAAGCAGCAGGTCAGTCATTTGTTTCATAAGATATCACACCAAACCTCAACAGTCTCCAGAAGAATTAAACACTGTTCCAAAGACACCTCTGATGTATGGTATGGGGACAAGGTCCGCAATCTCTTTGAGTATGCTGCTGCATGGATTGATGGTCCAAGCCAATCTGAGTTTTGAGTAGAAGTAGATTTAAATGGTCTGAATGTTGTGGGCCTCCCCTCTTGAATGGGGCTGAAAGCCCCAGAATTGGGGGCTTTGGTAGACATGGTGGAGGACAAAGTGATATGCATCTGATCGAAGCCATCCCAATGACATGCATCTATCAGAGCTCACATCGGCACATGCATTGCGGAAGCCAAAAATGTCCGGACCTTGACAGGTCCGAGAGCGCAAGGTCCCAGCATCTCTGAGGAGATTCCGAGGATGCCTAGATGTCAGAAACAACAGGTCTTATCTAGTAGGCTCTACGATTACTTGCTGATCCATTCATATTCCTGGTGTAAATCTGAATCCGGATAGCAATTTTTGTAGTTGCCCCATTCCCATACAGGCTCCAGACAGGTCACCTCCTCTGCCCCTACCTGTCTCTAGACATCGCCACTTCTCGGGAAGTCCAGACAGGTATTAGTAAGGAAGTGTACCAGCTCAGATCAAAGCACGACCCAGACATTTTTCGCTTCCCGCAGTGACAGGGCCACTACTGGCGTGATCATCAAAGTATACTGTGCTCATGCATTGCATCCTACAGAGAAACAACGCTTTTGCGGCAGACATCAGTTCTACATGTAGACCTGTGAGGTTCTGTGAAAACAAGTTTCAGTTCCTTGAGTTTGAACAGACACCACGAAGCGTTACAAATCCAGAGGGAACCTAGTTCAAATGCCGGCGTAGGGCTGCCACCCGTGCCCGTTACGGGCACGGCCGTGGAAACGACGGGGTTCCGACGGCACGGGCCATCTCAAAACGGCCCGTCGAGTGGTCCAGAAAAATCTTGACGGGACGGCACGGTCAACGGCACGGCTGTGACAGGTCCACGGCCTGTAATATTTTCTATAGGTTTTCTTTTCATCAGAGCATGATTCTATGACTGCTATGAGGTGTGTATAAACTTTATTCAGCCTTTGCAGCCCGCCTGGTGAAGCTACAAATAATATCTGTTCACTCACTACAGATTCTACGGCTCCTGATCTTCCCAATGGCCCCAAAGTTCAGTTCAGAGGACTCTGAAATCAGACATCTGAACAACATGTAAGGAATGAGTAAAACACGGAACTAATTGTGGAGGAAACTAAGTTGAAACTCGGCTATCATATCCGGCATATTCCGGCATCAGCGCAACGTGGCTGTAACCTTGCAGTTATACCGGCAAATTACTGTTGGAGAAGCATTTGGTGAGTATCTAGGAGTAAACGCGAGCCTCAATGATCAAGATTAGACCCTCCAGATGCATTTGGAAACTTCCCGTTCGACGGCCGTCACGGCCGTGTTTCAACGGGCCGTGGTGGTGAACAGCCGTGCCGTACCCGTGCCGAGGAAAGTCGCAACAAATTGCCGACGGAACGGGCACGGCACCCGTGCGATGGGTGCCGTCGAACCGTGGCCACGGGCACGGGCGGCAGCCCTATCAGCCGGCGGTTCGGGAGTTGCACACACAGTGTACGGTGTCCAAAGTGCACCGGCGGATTCACGCCACGCAATGAGTGTTTTGTGCATGCATGACATGAGAACGCAGGGTCATTCGAACATTCGACATTCTATTAAATTCCATACGAGCGATCCCAGTGAGAGTCCACGTTCGAAGGAGTAATAATATTTCAAAAGATTGGTTTTTGAAGCAGCCGAAGTTACCTAACGTTCAATTTTTCTTCTCGGATTCCGAATATATGGTTGAGTTTGGTAACCGGGGCGCGATCACGTGAGCCAGCGTCGATCGTGGGTTTCGATTTCAAAGCACAACTGCGTTCCACAGAAGGCATCCCGGAGGGATAAACATAATTCCGTATATCATACACGCCGGAATCTTCCTCAATATTTTTATAGCAAACTCCCGAGACCGAAATTCTAGGTTACTCACGTTAAGTGACCCAACACTAGCGGCTACCTCAAAACTTAGCTCTCCCGTCGCGGAGCAGCCGATAACTGTTCTAAGTGCTAACGAAGTTCTGCTCACCCATTCATGATCAAATATCCCGCCAATTCAAAATTTTCTCTGAAATTATTCCAAACACGCCGCAATGTAACTTAGCCCATCCGCAAATTTCCGGTGTGCATGAGCCAGGAACTTATCGGTTCTGGGTGAGAACTGAAGCCCCGACAGCGACAGAAAGAGGGGCAAGAGCTTCCATAGGTTGCCGTAAAGTACCCCGGTTTTCAATGCAGCCGTTCAAGTTACACTCAAGGATCGACTTCGGAGGAAAGGTCACCTGCCACGTCGTTCGCCGCTCTCCTGCCTAAACATATTAACATCGTGTATGTATTGGTAAATGAGCCCAATCCAGCAATTACTTTTCCGCCTCTTACCTCCACCAATCGTCATTATTAACATGTCACCGACGAAAAATCACCATCGCCCGCGAAGTCTGCAGAAGTTGTCCCTTTGTTCATCTAACCAGTATACGATAGCATGGGGTACCGCGCACTTGTGACGCACATAGATCAGGGTAGTGGTACTTGAGTCCCATTGTCTCGGAGCACGCGGACGGAGCCTATCATTCGAGATAGCTTATCAGGCGATCGGTCGGTGCCTTCGGATGCAAGAAGTAGCAACCTAATTTTTAGCTGTGAGACCTGGAAGCTGGGAATGCGTCAGCTTTGACACAAGGCCTTCCAGTGGCTGGAAACTCGGTCGAATATACGGCGCAGGTAGGTCATCAGAGAAAATACCATTCAGTCTGGTTGGGAACTGCAGCACGGACGACAGCGGCAAGAGCGGACGAGTTTGTAATATGCTGCCGTACTCTGTCCTGGTCTTTGATGCAGCCGCGAAAG